>CM021110.1:55797558-55998108 GCA_007115665.2 Sequoiadendron giganteum | reverse complement strand
AAATGTCTTCTACTCGATCAAGATCTATGGAAATTCCCTCCTCCGATATAATGTGACCCAAGAGCTTCCCTTCAAAAACTCCAAATACACATTTCTTTGGATTGAGAGAAACACCATAACTGATACATTTCTTCAGTACTTTCTCTAAATCAGCAACATGATCTTCTCTACTATTAGCGAAGATAGTCAGATCATCAACATAGATGATTATACACTTTCCTATTAGGTCTTTAAATGCTACATCCATCGCTCTTTGAAAAGTAGCACCAGCATTGATTAGACCAAATGGCATCCTCTTGTAGGAAAATGTGCCCCACTTTGTAGTGAAAGCAATCTTCATCCTATCCTCATGACTTACCAGTACTTGATTATATCTTGAATATCCATCCAAGAAAGACATCATTTGAGATCCATTAACCTTTTGCAATAATTCATCAAGAGAAGGTAATGGATAATTGTCCTTCTCAGAGGCTTTGTTTAAATTTTTGAAATCCACACATAGCCTGATTTCCCCATTCTTCTTCCTCACAGGAACTAGATTAGCCACCCAGGTAGAGTGTCTAACTGGAAAAATTATTCTTGTAGCCAAAAGCTTCTATACTTCTCTCTGGATCAGAGGCTCGATTAATGCATTGACTGGGCGTTGCTTTTGGCGAAATGACTTGGCTTCTGGCTTAAGAGGAATTATATGTGTGATGACATATTTATCAAAAAATTTTAAATCATCGTAGCTCCAAGCAATTACTTCAATATTCTACTTCAAAACTTTGATTATCTCATCCTTTATTTCCTGAGGACAAATCTTCCCTATAAGAACATTCCTTTCTACCCCTGAGTGAGTCAAATTAATGGATTCATACTTGCCTCCCTCACTCTTTGTAGGCATTCTCTGATAAGCTCATGGATCTAAATCAAATATCCTCTCCAATGCTATCATCCCTTTTGGGATGTTATTGCTCTTTAAATCCATTATCCCTTATGGATTGTCACTTTCTATATTGTCACCTCCTGGATTCCAGTCTCCTTGATCCCTATCAACATCATCAATTATCTATCCTTAAAATACATCAGAACTCTCCAAAAAGGCTAAAATATGTTGATCGTCATTAAACACCTGAAAGTGTCTAACATTGTCAGGAATTGCAGGGACTGAAATCAACTCCATAGAAAACCTCTTCACATTTGAATCCTGCATTGGCTCTAATGTACTTGCTACAATGGCAAGAGCATCTGCTATTTGATTTGCTTCCCTTGGAATAAGAGTAATCCCAAAGGCATCAAAATCTTCTATTAAATTCTAGACCCTATTCCTATAAGCAGCCAATCTTTTATTATGGCAAGTGTATTGGCTACGTACCTGTTTCACAATTACCTCAGAGTCTCCCATCACTGTAAGAGCAGTTATCTTCTTCTTATGAGCAAACATAAGTCCTCTTGCAAGTGCCTCATATTCAGTCACATTGTTAGTGCAACCAAACTCCAATCTATAAGAAGCAAAATAAGTTTTCCCTTTCGGGTTAGTTAGTTCAATTCTTGCTCCACTTCCTGCTTTAGATTTAGAACCATTAAATTTAAGAGTCCATAACTGGTCTTTTGTTGGGAGCTCTTTCTTTTTAGAAACTACAGGGATTTTGTCACTTGTGACATGTGGCGGCTCGTACTTTTGCTGTTTATCAGAATTCATGTTGAGAAGAAGCTCAGTTAACGATTTTCCTAGTTCCTTAATTTGTTCAACAACTACCTCCTGAGTGAGCTCTTGGGCTGACTCAGGATCTAACTCATCTTTTATTAACTCTCTTGGCATTGGCAAAGCATCTAGAATAGGGGTATTAAAATGAAATTGAGATACTTCCACTTCCTCTTTTTGATTTGAAAACCCTAAGACCCGAGTCTGTTCTACTGGTAAAGAAACCTCTTCTAGAGAAAGACTAACCCATGTAAGAATAGTTGCATCCTTGGCTTGGAAAGAGAACTCATTGATGGGAGTCTCAGTTACCTCTTGAAATTATTGCTTGGGTAGATCTACATGCCTTAGAATATCTACGCATGACTGACATGTCAAGTCCAAATTGTTATGATAGTGTATTCTACACCAATTAGGAAGCAATAAATTACTCAAATCGGTTTATGTTCCTAAAACCAGCCTATCTTGTTGCAATTTCCTTATTAAAACTTGCTAGTTGATGTGAATCATTGAATCAATGTGGTCTAAGGATAGTGTATCCTCAGAACTAACTATAGAGAAGGTAAGGACTTCCTCTTGCTTGTAAACACCCATCTCAGTCTCAAAGAATGCTACTTCATTTGGAGTATCATACTCTATAATCATGTGTTTGAGCCTAGGTTCACTTTCAATTCTTATCTGAGTGGCAACCCCTTTCCATGGTAACCACATGTGCAAGAAGTCCAAGGACAGATATCCACCTATGCTTTTCATTAGCTCTCGACTTAAAAGCATCCCATATGTTTCTGGGATGTCAGCAACTTGAATATCTATATAGGTCTGGATCCTTGGGTCTGATCCAACCTACACATGCATGTTCTTCAATTCACCTACAACATTAACTTCGGTTTTATCCAATTGAATAACCTTTTTATTAGTTGGAATAGGACTCAATCCTAACTTTTTACAAATCGAAAAAGGCATGACATTCCCTGATGCTCCAGAATCTAATAAGCAATTGTGTAGATTCTTTTCAAAGATCCTCAAAATTAACAAGAAAGGTGGGGTACTGGTCTTACCTCTATACATAGCAACATTCATCTCCTTTGCGGGAGTCACTTTACTTTTCCCTTTCAAATGATCTGTTTCTTCCAAAGCTTTTAATACCACCTCCCTTTGAGCTGGGCACCACTTCATAATATCAAAGAAAGACAGTGATGTCTTATGCCTTTGCAATTCTATAACAAAATCAAACTCTGAATCATTCCTAAATTGATATTTAGGAAAAGAAGGCTGATTACCTCTATTTTGAGTATCAGAAGGTCCCTTTGGTGGGGGTGGATTGTTATCTTCATTCTGATTTGGTCGAACCATGTTGTTAGGGGGTGCAGATGTAGTGAATGACCCTTTATTCTGGTTCCTTAGAAAGTGACCACCCTTAAATTGGAAAGTTTGAGCATCATAGACATCTTCTTCCAGCTCATTATCCCCTTGCATAGGGAATTGATACTTTTATTCAATGGTTTCATAAGTCATGGCAGTGCTGGCCAGCCCATTGCCTTGATTAGAATTTCCTGCTTGAGGATGGGCATCAGCCTATGCAATTTTCACCATCTTCTCCATTTTTGGGCAATTGACCTCAAAATGGGCTGCTGTATCATGCCGCCTATACCAATTTGTCATAAAATTCAAATCAGCAACATTAGCAGTATTTGATCTTTCTTCACCTACTTGATAATTATGGGGAACTCCTCTATTGTTAGGTCCAGTGTTCCACTACCTATTTTTGTTGTTGTTGTTATTGAATCTCTGATTGTATCCTCTGTTTTGATTTTGATAATTCTGGTTTGAGAAATTTTGATTCTGGAAGTTCCTATTGGTGTTCTGATTAAAGTAATTGCCCTGATAGTTGTAACCTCCCTAATTGTTGTAATTTTGGTTTTGATTATTGGGAGGGTTTTGTCTGAGTTGTGCCATGTCATTTGACATCTGAGAGAGAGTCTTTTTGAGAGTCTCTACTTCACTTGTAAGTTGAACAGTTTGATCATTCTGCACATTCTGAACTATGGCTGGGGAATGGACATGGGTTGGTCCTCCCCCTTGTTGCAATTGATTTTGAGGTTGATGTTGTGGTGATTGATGTGAGGAATCATGCATGCTATTTCCAAAGAAGGGCATAGTTGGTGGAGCTTGCAACTCAGATACAGGTCCATAATGGGAATAAGACGTCCCTGGGATAGTGTTGTATAATGGTGGATTAGGCATCTGATAATTCATTGGAGGAAAAGGTACTCCCAACCCTCCAGGTTGCAGATTTGTCTGCTATTACAATTTGATAGCCAAATGATAAATCTTAGATAGTGAGTCAATCTCATCAGGTTGATAAGTTCTTTGTAAGAACAGACCAATCAAAGGATCAACAGCTCTCAGATATGCATGTATGGCCATGGCTTCCGGCACTAGGTAAGGCTCTTGTAGCCTACGATACATTCTATGGAACCTAGTGTTGAACAAGGGAAACAGTTCATGATGCTCCTTTCTAATAGTGGAAAATTGGTGATATAGTATTGCAGGGTCCACATAAACCCTGAACTGATTAATAAAAGCATTCTCTAAATCTATCCAACCCAGAATGGATCCTTGGGGCAGATTTAGATACCAATTATATGCCATATCTCCTAAACAGTAAGGAAATAATCTACATACCACATCTTGATGAGCAACTTGAGCTTGTGTGTAGGCATCTTTGAATGCTTGTATATGTTCCTCTGCAATTCTTGATTCTCCATGCATGTATTTCAGATAGAACTTCTCTGGGTTTTTTGGTAAATCATGGAATCCGCCTAGAATAGTCCCTAACAGAGAGGGATTACCCACAAAATAAGCCATTGGTGGGATTGGTTGGGTAGGTGGTGGTGATAAAGGTAGAATTGGTGGTGAAAAAGTCCTAAATGGTGGTGGTGTGGACGAAATTGGTGAAAATCCTGGTGGAGTAAGCGGTGGTGGTAATGTAGGTATTTCTACCCTATGAGCATGCGGTCTTGATCTAGCTGGGGTTTGAAGTTCTTTGAATAGTTCATGATTAGTAGAGGACCTAAGAACCCTCTCGTATCCCTCTGGCGAAAAAGATCTTCCGTGAGCCATCTTGTCCTTTCAGGCCCTCCTTCTAGCACCAATTTTTGTTGATGGTTAAAATGACAGAAACAACATTAAAACAAAATATTTCTACTCTATTTCTCCTGAAAAAGAAAGACTACATGTAGTGGCCTAACTCCCAAGGTCTTGGTAGTTGGTTCTCAACTGTCTGATGTCACTCAATTGGTTCATACAACTTTAATATTCAACGGGCCTATGCTCGTAACAAAGGATTCAAGCTATGACTCTCTTTATCAAAATAGTTCCTGTAAATCAATGGGTTTTAAATAAAAGAAAAAGATAGATCCAAGGGGTAAATCAGTAAGTATGAATTAAATTTATCTAATATCCAGACATATACTTTTAACAATGAATGTTTTCTTAACCGATCACAAAAACCATAGCATGACACAACCCATAGTATGATTGTACCATCGTATACATCTTAGGTGCTTAATTCAATCCCTCTATTCGCATATCACAAGTATTTCCAAGATTTCAAAACAACACACATTCATTCATCATCAAAACTATAGATCAACAGACTTCAATAACTTTAATTCAATGACAATTTAACAAGATAATCTTTAAACCTAGTTTCTTCTAATGACTTTCATCACATAAGAAACTATCATGCTTCAACACAATCACTGGCATTTAGGTGGATTATAACTCATTAACCTTATCAAAAAACACAATTCAATGCAAACTCCATATTTCGTAAACCTGCAATTCTATTAACTGTAAAAAGATCTGGTGCAATGTATCTCTACAAAAAAACTCTATAAAATTCTATCTCCTAGCACTAGGTAAGCCAATCCAATTCTCAATTAGCTGACCCTTACAATGTGATACCCATATGGTATTTAGAGATATACAAAAGAAGTTCAAACTTCACTTCTATCTTAGGCTTTCCACCTTTTTAGGAGCAATCAACTTTCTTGGAAACTCAGATCAACTTTGATCTTGAGTTCTTACATTATGCATTCAATTTGATCTAACAATAGAAGATAGAAATAGAAGAAAAGAAGTCATGTGCCCTTAAGATTGTCAGTGTTGCATGCATGCAACATGCAAGGAAGAACATCATGCATGCAAAATTTTATGCATGTGAAGCTGGATCCGCTATGAACTCATCATAACTGGTGAAGACTTGTTGTAGCATATCCATATCTGGCCCATCAATCTAGTCATCTTCAAATTTGATGTGATCCAACTCAACTGTAGCAAACTCTTTCATACTTTCTACCTTGATCGATTCTTTCCCTGCAGCTTTTATTTCTTCTTTGACTTCTACAAGCCGATCTATCACCAATTCTCCTCCATCATCTTTCTCCTGCAAGCAAACCTCTAATTAGACCTTTAGATAAATCATCATAAAACATGCTTTTAAAACCTACCTGTTACACATATATCAGAGTCGGAACTAGATAGAAGCTCAAAACAATCTCTTTTACAAAACTGGCGGACTCGGAGCAAAAACCGATATAGGAACTTCACCTAATAACAAACAGGCTTAGAGTCGGAGTCAGGAAGGTTATCAAAATCAGGATCGGAACAAAAATCGGATTTGGTTTTCTTTGAATTTTCATTTTCATATTCTATTTCCATTCCGCCTCCGCCTCCGATTTGATCATCGTTACTTTGAAGAAAGACTTTCCATTATATGTGGAGCCGGACCTGGGATGAAAATGAAATTTATAACCTTCGCAAACAAAATTCTTAAGTTCAAGATCAGTTCTGATCCCGCCTCCGCCAGTTATCATATACTTCAAGAAAAACCCTTTTTAAAACTCAGAATCGGAAACGAGATAGAAATGGAATTGATAACTTTTGTAAAACAAAACTCTTATGTCCATAATCCATTCCAATCCCGCCTCCGCCTATGCTAATCATGACATCATCAAATTTATTCATTTTCAACATAACTGCATGATTTAGACCTAGATCGCTATAAAATGGCAAGGAGCTTTAAAAATACCATACTCATATGACCATGGGGAATCAATGGCACTTCTAAGATATCATTTTTTAAATCATTTAAAGTAATTGCAGAGACCAATGAAACCCTAATCTAACAAACTTGACAAAACTAGGGCACGGGTTTAAAACCCTGCCATTCTACCAAACAACGAAACCCTAATTTAAACAATAAATCTAATCTACCCTAACTCACTGTAAAAATCTCTAATCTACCTCACTATAAATTCTTAATCTAACTCATGCCCTTAAAAACCTTTAATCTAATCTAATCTACTGCGAATCAAAAACAACACGATGCAATCACGATTAAGATGTGAAAGCGACAATGCCCTAAAATAGAAAGAAACGACATGATAAAATAAGACAACAAAGATTTAAAG
Organism: Sequoiadendron giganteum; assembly: GCA_007115665.2. Taxonomy (NCBI): domain Eukaryota; kingdom Viridiplantae; phylum Streptophyta; class Pinopsida; order Cupressales; family Cupressaceae; genus Sequoiadendron; species Sequoiadendron giganteum. The sequence continues at coordinate 55,990,947 of CM021110.1, read as the reverse complement.
CAAAACAAACAAGCCAAAACAAGAACCTGCTCATTCAATCACATCGATGATCATAAAATTGCTTTAAAACACAATGATTGAAATTGCGAGCAGATATAAAGCAAAACACAATGAACACAACTGCAAATAAACAACGAACAACAAAGATAAAAGACCTACCTCAAACACAAACATAGCCAAGCCAACTTTCTGAATCAATTCGCACACAATATCCCTTCTCTATCTCGATCAATTTTCCCAAACGAACTCTGCTATTGCCCTTCGTGCTCTCAGACTTGTGATAATAACAATAATGATCGGCTTTAACCCTTAATAAAGGAAAATATGTGAATTTCTACCTACACTGGCAACCACCATTAATGTATTAAAACGCAGTAAAGGCGGAGTCAGAACTGTAAGAGAACGAACACTGGTCTACAGTGCAACTTCAGTCAAAAAGTCAATGACAAAAATTGGCGGGGGTAGAACTAAAATGGAAACAAGATCTTAAACTTATAAAATTTCCAAACCTTATTCCCATTTCAACTCCGCGTCTGACAACTAAAAACAAAACAAAACCACATACAAAAAGTTAAGTAAAAGACCAACCTAATAAAACAAAACACAAAAACCGAGACAAAACAAACATTAAAAAGTAGCGGAGTCGGGATCAGAATAGAATTTGATTTTGCAAATTTGGATAACAACCATCCCAATTCCCACTTTGGCTCCGCTTTCGCCAAATACCAAAAAAAACAAAGGCAAAGAAAAGACTGTCGGGATAGAACCAAAAACAAGCCTCAAATGAACTTTTAGAACCCGATTCAAATCCGGTTCGGATTCTGATAGAGAAACCAAAGAAAAACAAAGTATTGGCAAAACTAGACTCCAATCTTTGCTTCAAAACAACTAAGTATAAAAAAACACAAAGGGGGACCCATTTTGACCAAGGCAAAAGATGGGGTGGTTATGCAAGGCATAACAATTCCAAAATAGTTCATATCAACATCTACAAGATTTAAAATAATCTCTCTACTCAAGCAAAATGTTTAATTTCAAGTCGGAATGGATCTAAAATAGATCCAACTAACATTTTCAATATGTAGTTAATCTTCTCAACACATATCATGCATTAGGTTGGACAAGAATAAGATCTAATCACAAAAATTTCAATTATACACATGCTTCTCAAAATAAACACCTTCCAGATTCAATATTTCTTTAGTTTCTCCTTTTTTCAGCATTAGAGAGACTACCTTTGGAACTACAACATCAAAAAACATTCTCAAGATAATGTGAAATCTCCCAAGACTATATACTAATCAGAGAGATGAGTATAATATACAAAGTTAAATTCTATCATTGATAGCTTCCAATACTCTTCACCAAACTTCTTAAGATCTTGAATATAGATGTAGACACCAGTCATAATGATATGATTAAGAGTACAAAGTTATATTTATTCTTGCGGTGAATGCAAACCCACAAACTAACACACTAGACCACAACACCATCAAAAGAGAATACTTGACCAAATCTCTTATAGATCAAATTTTCAGTGTACTTGGTATTTGTAAGAATAACACCAAAAATACTTCCCCACAATGTTGACATCAATGACAACACTAGATCAACTAAATCAAACTATGTATATACATTTCATGCTCATGTTACCAAGTTGTATCAACAATGAAAAACTTTCAAAATTCTAACGCTTTCCTTCACACATCTTTCAAGATTAGTAGAGTCAGTTCCAACATTTAAATCCATGAACAAGCATTCATCACTTCCTTTATATGGATCATATGATTCTTCATCATTAGATACACCATTATCCTTTTCAACATAATAAATATTTTTGACAAATTTACCCTTATGATCCTTTTGTTTGTCATTAGTAACTTTGACCTTTCCATTTAGATGCATAATGACCTATCTTTCCACAATTGAAGCATTTGAAATGTATCTCACCTCTATATTTTCCAGTACCCTTTTTCAATCTCCTCACAAAATTTTTTTCCACCTCATCAAGATCATCTAGATCTGATCTATCATACTTTCCCAATTTGTAAACTTTAAAAGAAGCCTCTTTGTTTGTAGCATCTTGAGACCAAACTCTCTCATTTCAAAAGAGGTGAAAGAACCAAACATCTAATCTCTAGAATAATTATCCAAATTTCGAGCTTCCTCGATAGAAAAATCTTTAGGGCTATAAGCTTTAGGTAGAGTTCTTAATTCCTTTTTCACAAATTTTCTTTCATCCAACTTTCTACCAAAACTATTGATGGCATTGACAACTTCATCAACTCTAAGCATGTAGGCAATAATATCCCCATCTTCAAACATCCTTAGGGTTTCAAATTTGGCTTTTTAGTTTTGCATCTTTGATTGTTTGACCTTTTCATCTCCTTCATAGATACCTTCAAGCTTTTTCCAGATCTTTTTAGTAGACTTTAGACATATCACCTTTCCAAGTTTAGAATCAGAAAGAGTTCTCAAAATTGTATTCCTTTCCTTTCCATTATTTTCATAATCCTTGATCTCATCATCATTTATTGGACCATTTGCAAGAATAGTATAACCTTTTTCAATATACTTTCAAACACCAAATCCAAGAGAAACCAAAAAGGACTCCATCCTAGCTTTCCAATAGGTAAAATATGTTCCATGAAACAAGGGAGCTTTGACACCTTTCTTGTGCACCATCTAGATCTACCTCAAGCAATTAAGCTTCTTCACCACAACTTTGATACCAATTGTTAGATGCATAGGAAAAATGAGAGGGAGGTGAATTGATTGTATACTTTTAAAACATCAAAAACTATCATCAATATTTAGATATGTATTATTCCTTAAACCCTTAACAACCATTAAGCCCTTATCATGCATTAGCATAATTTAAATATATTAAATAGTAATACAAACACATCCAAACACTTAAGAATGCCGGATTTTTGTGGAAAACTCAAGAATGGAAAATCACAATGAGGATTAGCTCACTAATATATGAATTGCAACACTAAATACAATAAGGCTCATTGCCAAGAAATGTAAAGAAAGGCTCACTACCAATGGAATCACCACCTAGAAGAAAGAAGAATAGAAGGGTTGTATCACTACCAATTTGAACTACCAACAATACATCTCTCTTATACCGAAAGTACAATTCCACTAAAGCACAAACAACTTATCAAATAGATCGAAATGTAGACACCTTTTTCTCACTACATCTAAAAGTCATAGGCATTAAGGCACTTCGATCATTACCCTTAATCAAATTCACATATTTCACATCACACACTCTGCATTTGATCCACATAACAATTCTCTTTTTATTTATACCATTTGTGAGCTAAAATAATCTTGAGTCGATTGATGTTAAGGAAATGTATACACCTCAATTGTGCAACTCCAAATAGGTCAGCACCAAACACTTCCATAATCTAAATAAGTGAAGTCAAACCACACCACTACTTAATTGGGACCCAAACCTAAATCAACACACTTCTCAACACTTCCTCAAACAACAATTATCTTTTGCAATTAGTGCTAAGACACTAGGTCAGACAATCCTATATTAATGCCCTTAACAATTAAGTTCATTCTTAACTAGGTCTAAAAAAAAATCATGGACCACATAAAAAAACTTTACAATATCCATAAGATATCTTAGAACATTCTAGCATCATCAAATTATTCTACACAACTACTGCAACCACCTGAAACTCAAGAACACCTTCATTCTATGCAACCAAGCAAACTGGCATAGACATCCAACATACTAGACAACTTTGTGGAGCACCACAACATCTAAAAATTCAAGAGAAGGTAGATACAATAAATATAAGCATGATCCAAAATCTGCACCACCAAAACCTTCACTACAGAGAAATGCGGAGCAATCTCATTTCTTCTAGACACCCTATTTTACTAGAAAGACATACTATCAAACACATCTTCTACTATAGAATGATATGAAACCTGAGACTCTAGATATAACACCTCTCATATCCTTTGATCATTATGTCCAAAATTCATGGGAATATCTCCAACTATTAAGAAATGCATATCAAAACACTGAACACCACTCTACACATTTGACTCTCTTTTATTCATTTTTTCTCAAAATCACTTGGAAACCAAGTGAACCAAACACATATGCATCATTACTTAACACATACATCAATGAAAACATTGATGAAAACACAAAAAAATAGTGAAATTCTCTCCAACATCAAAAATATCCCCCAACACAAGTCATACCAACAACCTCTGCAACTATGCTAAAGTAAGAAATAAATAAAAAAACCAACAAAATTGTGTTGACATTAATACTAACAAATCCAAGCTTCCAAAAACTCTAATACTAGGGATTTAAATCATCAACACCAACAACATTCCAACACTCTCTTCATACAAGGGTTTGGCATCAATGACAACACTCAAAAACGTCACAAACAACTCAAGCTTCTAGCATCTCCAAACTTCTAACAAATCTCTCCTCTCAGAAAGAGGAGGCCCCCTTCTTATTGCTAACTATAAACACCTAGTAATTAACTAAGCTTATTTACACTAACATTAACCATGGGGTGTTTCAATATCATCCTATTCTCATTTTTAAAAATATATTTTTTCTCTTAGAAACTTATAATGATAGTACCGTGACATTTACAACATGTAACAAAGCCAGAAAATACTAGTTGGAGCAATAATTTATCCAATATCCAATTTAGTTAGACACAAGAATAACTGAAATGATACCAACAAGTGTTAATGGCGAGAAAACCTACAAAATTACAAAGTCTTTAATTTTAATTTATGATGATTTGAAAGTAAAACGATGTGGTATATGTTGCAGCCCAAAGTCTTCAACATATGCCACAATAGGATAAAATAAATGAATATGATAACTCATAGCACAAATTCTTCAAATTATCTCCAAATTATACACATAAACACAAATTCCAAATATAATACTATAGCTTAAAGAATTCAAAATCATATTTGGATTATCTCCTAGAAGATATGATCCCACACTAAAATTCAACCATGTACGAGAGAATATAACAGGAAAGACATAAGAAAAATCCCAATAGATAACAAGATTGATCCAAGATAAAGATTGGATACCAATTTGCTTCTTCTTATTGATTGTATTTGATTTAAAATTTGAAAAAAAAGTTTCAATTCACTCTTCACTTCGGTGGTATTTCACTTCATAAGCAAAGGTAATATTTACAAAAGAGCTCCCTCTTATTTATAGAAGGAAGCAAAGAGAAAACATATGAAACCTATAACTACTTCAACTTATTAAAAGGAAGAGTCCAATTTGATTTGGGGCTAGAATCCTCTTACATGTAGTTATCATATTACAAAATACATGTAAAATTTCATCTACAAATTACAAACTACATAAAGAAAACTTGAGCAATAAACTAAGTATCAACAAGCATGTTCTTTTATTCTTCAACATTCTTCTCTGGGAAATCTTCATATGTCTTCAATGTGATCTGAACTACAAAGTCATTTGATCCAGTTGTATAGTTGGAGATGGTGAGCACTCAGGTGATGGAGTCCTCAATACTAATATGTGATTTTTTATGCTTATCCAACATCACTTTTAAGTCATCCAGAATCACTTGAAAATCCACTAATTTATCAATGGAAGCTAATGAAAAATCTTCAAACTCAATATTGGCATGAATTAGTTAAGTGAATTCTTGGATAACCACAACCACTGGAAGAACATTTTGATTGTCATAAAGTATTTGGCAAGGAATTTCCCCAATCTTGATGGTGATATGTGGTCCTCTATCATTGCTTATGTCTTGAGATTCTTGTGAATATTTGAGTAATTCATTGATGACATCTCTCTTATGTTTTTTTTCTTCTTGAAATCCAAATAAAATTTTTCTTAAGTGGATCACCCCATTTTCCACTAGAAAATTTAGCTTGAAATCTCTCAACTTGGTCCAATCTTTAGTTCTGAGATAATGCATTATATTTCTCTATCAACTGCAAATTCTAAGATAATACATCAAGTGTCTGGTTCAATTCTGACTTAACATTTTCCATATTGTCAATCAACTCAATGGAATACTTCAATAGTTGAGTATCTTGTATCATTATCTTGTTTATCCATGCATTGATAATCCTGCCTTGGCCACCAATCCTTTCAACCTTTTATATGGAAACATCATCCATACTTGTTGTAATAGGTTCAATGGAGTCAGAAGATTGAGTTATCTTCTGAAGTATGGAAGTAATTTGTTCAACCTTGATCTTTAGTTGTTCCTTGATTATTTTATCTCTATCATATTTCTCAATCAAAGAATCCAATATTGCTCATAAGTCTTCCTTTGCACTTCTGTATGTTTCCTTTCCAATATCAATTCTGGTGATCAAATAGTCATCACCTTCAACTTCTTCAGTATTCATCCATCCCCCTTGAAAGAATTTTGGCCTTATTTGTAGTCTTCGTCTTTTTTAGAAAAAGCTAGCCAAAATCAAATTCATTTGGGGAGACAACTTGTTTCTTCCTCTTTGGTGTTTATGATGTCAACCAAGGAGGAAGAGTGGAAGAACATCCTATTTTCGCTACCAAATTTTATGTGGATGGGGAGTTTATTCTATAATAGTGGTAGTCAAAATAGGTGGATTTTAGGTTAACATTGTGTTGACGCAAATGATGCACACACACACCAACAAGTGAATAAATTCTCAAAGAGTACCATGGGAACCTACCTTTCTTGAAAGAATCCACTAGGAAACCTAAATCTAAGGAAAACTCAACTTCATCCCAAGGATTGTTTATGTCAAGTATTTTTTGAACATCTATAATACTGAGAGGGGGAGTGAATCAGTATTCCATTAAACCATATTAGCACCGATTTAAACATTATCAAAATTCTAAATGAATCAACAAGAAGGAACATAAAAATAAATCAATGCAACCATACACATGAACACCAAGATTTTTATGTGGAAAACCCAATGAGGGAAAAACCACAATGAGGGTTAAGTCACAATATATTATATCCAGATAAAAAATATTATAGGGCTCACTTCCAAGACTCACTATCCTTAAAAGGCTCATAGGCTAAGTACAAAAGATGGCTAACCACCAAGATACAATGATAGTGGCTCACTGCCAAAATATTGAACTGAGAGGATACACCTTCAATGTGTAGGGTTTAGTTCCAATGAAGCTCATAATATGAAGTATTATCTCACATAGTAGTTGCTCAATAAAACTACATTGATCCATAACTGATAAAGCATTTAGGCTCAAATCATCACTTCACATTTCACATGCATTCCATATATCCACTTCCACTCCTCATTCTCATCTCATTCCTCAAAAAACCTCATATATATACAATCATATCTTAATCATCAATTAGGTTAACCTAATTAGATGAAAACAAAATAATCAAAACTTCCTTTGTCAGCACCATATATGATTTAAGTATTTTATCCATGTAGTACATTATACCAAGTTGGATAACTTCCATAGATCATAACTAGTCTTCATAAAGTAATGCATATGCTAAGTCAACCAAGACTAGAATACAATTCTCCAAACCAGCAAGTAATCCTCAAAGAAAATACCTTCCAGATATGAGAACACATTAATTTCCCATCATACTACCAACATAGAGACTATCAACAAAACCACAACATATGAATGTTCACCTTAATAGAATGTGGAGTCTCCTACATAGTGTGCCAAGCAAGGAATATTACTAGAATATAGAGTTGAACTTTTTTAGAGATAAATTTATGCTTACAACAAAAGATGTCTCAAGAACCAAGATATAGCTATCAGAATGAGTCAATAAAACATGGTTAAGAGAATAGATTCATATTATATATTGCATTAAATTCCAAACTCAAATACCAATACATTGATCCATCAAAAGAGGGTATTACCGGTAGAGAAAAGCATCTGATAAACCAAATAAACTTCCCATATGGTTATCACCATGTTGACATCAATGACAACATAGGAACAACCAACATAAACCATCCATACTTCATGCTCATGTTGTAAGGATCCCAACAATCTCCCCCTTCGGAATTGATGGCAACATGCATGAAAAAAATAAAATTCCAACAAATGAATACTCTGAATACTCCCCCTATCAAAACTGTTCTAAATGCAGGAGCTTCCAAAAGTATTCAAAAGTTGAGGCAGTTGATAGTGAAGTGGTAGGTTTTACAATAAGGCAATGAAGTTCTGTATGTTGGCTAGGGTCATATGTTAAGGATGTGAAGTCATAGATTAATGGGTTTGTTGTCAAGTATATCTATTTTATCCACTAGAAGGTTCAAAGGTGCGCATGAAGATTTGATCGAGTTATGGAGGTCTATGTTCAGATAGTTGTTCAGTTGTTTTGGTTGATGTGCTTGAAGGAAGATGATGAGATTCTGATGGCTAGAGATGTTACAAAAAATTTTGAGCTGATTCATGATGATCGTGGATGTTTCCGAAATGTGTGTTGGTGGTCCACATCAATCATGGTGCTCACAGTTGGTGAAATTATTTTGTGAGTTTGAAGTTTCCATGTTCTTGGTTGACTAGGTGTTGTAACATATTTCAGATCTCCATGGATTAAGTTCTAAAGGTGTTGCATGTTCGAGGATGTTGATGTGGGTCCTTGATTTTTTGTGGCCAACATTGGTTGTGGCACATTCAAAATTGTTTATTGTTTGAGACTGACCTATTTGGGTCTGCACGTTATATTATTAGCCGTTGTAATGAGGCTGAATTGGGAAGGGTTAAATAATGTGCGGATGGTATAAATACTAGAGAGAGGATTTATTATGAAATAGAGAAGGGGAATGGATCGATAAGGTGTTCAATAGTGCAAAGTATGAAGCATGGTGAATAAGTATTCTGATCCAGTAGATTCCTGAGTAGAAAGGAAGTGTGGATTACGAAATGGACTTGATGGAAAATCGTTGTGAAGATTGTCATTATTTGAGTTAATTGTAATTCTTGGGTTGCAGCCTAGCATCTGTAAAGACTGAGTGGCATCTATAATGTGTTTTGAGATTTAATATAAAGAGTAATGAGCTTTGAAGGCTAGGTTTTTCCCCTTTGAGGGTTTTCCTAGGATATATCTTGTTTCCGGCGTTCATGAATGTCTTTGATCTTTCTATAGATTAGTTGTTAATTTTTTTTGCATATCTATTGTGATCATGGAGTGGTAATTTAGGCCACAAGGCTGGACTGTCCTTAATTGGATCCTCCTACCTTGATTGCATCAAGTCTTCACAAAAATGTTTTTCCTTTGTCTCCCTATCTCTCCATCTCTTTATGTCTTTGTCTCTTCATCTCTTCATCTCTCCCCCTTTGACATCACAGACAAAGGGAGGGGTCTAGTAGATATGTATACACATCAAAACATAACCAAAAAGATATAAATATAGAATTGAATTAACCTAAAGAAGAACCTCTGAGACTCTCCAGGATAGACTTCCATGATGTTATTCCTTCTTCCCAAGAACCTTTTGCACTTACAAGAGTCTTCTAAAATATCTCAAGCTTAGTGAAGGACTCTACACCATCTACTAAAGTATTGGGACAAAGATTAATTTATGATAATTCACCAATACAACCAAGAGCACTGGAAACAAAAGTATGTCTAAGTTTAATCATGTCTCTAAGTTCCACAAAATTCTTGATAAAATATTCCCTTTGATCTTGTAGAGTAAAGAATTTTTCCTGAAGTTGTACAATATAGGACCACCTATGATTATCTTTATCTTCTACTAACCTGTAAGTATCTTCTTGAGTGCTCATCTGGGACTCACTCATCTGTATTTCATTTTTTATATCTAGTGTACTGCTAGACCAATGTAGGAAAAAATAGAGTAGTTCATGTGCCTCTTCTTCACAAATTTTTACACTCTCTAATTCCTTCATCACTCGACTATGTGCATTCACACATTTTCCTTTGATATCTCCTAAATTTCCTTCATTAGACCTAATTACAATAGGCACTTCAAGTTCAGAGATGTAGACCTTCAAAGAATCAATCATGCCACAAAGATTCTCCACAATAGAAATAGATGAATCAAAATTAGCACCGGGAATAACCTTATGCAATTCCTCCAAATGCCTCTGAATATTTATCCTATCATTCTCATGTTCAAGCTCATTTCCTTCTACAACTTCTTTCTTAGCAACACTCTTCATTTTCTTCCATATTCTAGTCATGCTACTAGAGGTACCTTATACATTAATATTCTTAGGGCTTTCCAAAAAAAAAAATATCATAATTATCAACTTTAGCCTTTGACACTTCATAATCCAATTCAAATATCCAAACTAACCTTGATTCAACTACTTCCATGTGGAAAAAATCTATAGAAACAAGAAAATTTATGCTTCCAAAGTACCTTTCAACAACACTTACTAGAATCATAGACCTTCTATTCATCCTCATCTGAAATGTTCCAAAGAATGCAGCAAGGGCAGTCTCTTGTGCATCCGAACTACCAAGATTTATCATGAAATTCCTAATTTTATGGGCAATAAGTACTGAATCTGACCATTCTATCCTTCCTATTACTAGTAATTATTTCAAAAAGTAAAAGAGAAAACAGACAACCAAATTGTCATACGAGAATGTATTCTTCTTACTCATCTTGATTTCCTTTAAATTTTTTATAGGATGTATATGAAGTAATTCAAAAAAGTCATAATCCATACCCCTTTTAACCATATCAATAGCAGTATGTACTGCAATAGTAGAATTTTTAAGTTCATTGCTAGTGATACAAACTTTATGAATGACTATAGAAGCATACCTTATTATTGGATCAATAATTGATCTCAAATCAATATCTTTCCCTTCAAAATTTGCACTGGTAACCTCAATTATCTCTTTCTCATCCATAGCCTTCAATTTGGGAACTAGACTAGAGTAACACAAACCATTTACATCTTTAATAGATTCTTTGGTAATCAAATGTGCTTCATTAACCCATAGATAATCATCATGAATTTTTCTCAACACTATTCAAATATACTTCTTCTCAACCTCAAACAATGGAACTTTCCTCAAAATATCCAACTTCTTCTCAACTAAAATTGTGCAAGTATCATGGCTCTCTTTCAATTCACCTCCCCAAAACATGCTCAACTGAACTGACGACATATCTTCTACCTTACTGTAAATAAATACATAGATATATTCTATGGGAAACACTCTTAGAGGGATGTAGGAGAATGCACCAACAGACTCTTCCAGCACATTCCTCAAATATTTCTTCAAACTAACTTGCACTTTATCCACACTACTCACAACCTTTGAATTATCCATAGCAATAAAAATGAAAGACTGTGCAAATAGGAATACCTCTATAAATTCCAACAAGAAATATATAGGTATCCTTCTTTCAAAGCTCACTTTGAATCCACTTGATTTCTTCTTCAAACTCTGAAACTCTATATTTCCTTTCAAGCTTCCTTTGCACACTTCATTGCAAAAACATAAGCCTTTATAATTATCTGAATTTATTCCTTTCATTGTGAATGATTTTGGAATAAATGGTTCAACTCGTAGGTAGATTACCTTGAAAATTGTGTATGCCTCCATTCTTTCAAATTTTGCAAAATTCATCCTTCACACATGCGACAGAAAAATACCTTAATCCTTTTACCACATTAAATATACTTATTTCATTATATGACACAAGTACCAATGAGTGTGTTTATTATATTTTATAATAATTTATTCCCCTTAGCCACTAGTTTAACTTATAAATTGATGGGAGTATCTGCACCGGAGGTTGGCACAAATAATACTGATAATTTTGATTCCTTTCTCCAAATCCTATTCATTTCCTTTATTGCTTCTTCCAGATCAATGATTTAATCATTCTTTTTTGCCGAATAATTATTTTTTCTTTCTTCTATAGTTATTACCAGGGTGTTATGAACTGTTGAACTTAAAGAAAATAGAATTATTCTTTATGTTTTCCTTTTTATTCAACTGAATGAATTTATATCCATTCTTCTTGCCCTTAGAACATTTTCCAAAGAATGATAAAGAATCATTCATTTTACTTTTGCAGTCCTTTGCCTTATGAAAAAATTTCTTGTAGGAATAACAAACACCATTGAAAGATAAATACCTTTTAGCATCATGTCGCTTGATAGGAATTTTTTCGAGATTCCTTCTTAGATCTTTGATTTGTACATTTTTGTACTGAGTCTTCTTGTCATTGGATTGCTTCACTTTATAAATCTTACCTTCCTCAAACCCTAAACCACTCTTATCCATTTTCGGTCTTTGAGAAGTAATCAAACTTTCAAGCATCATCGAGCTTATCTTAATTTTTTCTTCAAGAATTCTAGCCTTTTCTAGATCAAACCTCAATATTTCTACTTCTTCCTCAAGCTTTATGCATTCGTCCATCTTCCTTTGAATTTTAATTTCCCAATATTCTTCAGTTCTTTTCTTCTCCCTCAACCAATAGATCACATGCTTCAATAATTTTACTTTGTAGATTTCCAATGTACTCATTCACTTTTATCAACTTATCCTTTAGATTTTCCATTTCTTTTGAATATTAGATAGAGACTACTTCTAGAGGAAAATTTTTCTTATGCTCAAATTTTGGGATCTTCCTCAAGATGTTAGGCTTCTTCCAAGGAACCAAGCTCTAATATCAATTATTGAACATCTATAATATTAAGAGGGGGGTGAATCAGTATTCCATAAAACCACATTAACATTCATTTAAACACTATCTCAATTCTGACTGAATCAACAAGAAGGAACATAAAAACAAAGAAACACAACCATACATATGAACACCAAGATTTTTATGTGGAAAACCCAATGAGGGAAAAACCATGGTGAGGGTTAACTCAATATATATTATATCTAGATATAAAATATTATGGAGCTCACTATCAAGACTCATTGTCCTTAAAAGGCTCACATATTGAGTAAAAAATATGGCTAACTTCCAAGATACAATGATAGTGACTCATTTCCAAAAGATTCAATTGATAGGATACACCTTCATTAATGTATAGGGTTTAGTTCCAATGAATCTCAAAATATGAAGTATTGTGTCACACAATAGTCGCTCAATACAACTACACTGATCCACAAGTGATAGAGCATTTAGGTTCAGATCCTCACTTCACATTTCACATGCATTCCATATATCCACTTCCACTTTATTGTTGTTTTTTCTTACTAGGCCCAAATATCTCTAAAAGGATGCCACCCCTTATATTCAAGAACGTTCCAGACTAGGAAGCCAACATAACAAGAAAAGATCCTGAGGCCTTTTCTCCTGCTCTCTAGGCTTTGTGGGATCAAGGAGGGTGTTCCTATTTGTGTTCCTTTGATACTCACTATCATAAGAACACTTCACTACACAGATACACTCCTACTAACTTGTAAATACATATGACTTATCAAAGGTTTGGCCAACCTCTATACAAATAACCACATATTTACTAGGAATAAAAATACCATATGAGATTTGCATCTTAGAGCGAATAAAATTTGAATTAAGTAATGTTTCGACCTTGAATCCACATATAGGTTCCTTTTGATTTTAACTACTTAAAAGAATTCCAAATGAACTAGCCAGTGCCTCATCAAATTGGGTAGGAGTCACATACGACATATTTAGTCATACATTATATTTAACATTGACATCAATGAACGATTCTCACAATGCATTACATCATAAAACTTCATAGTATTCAAAGTATCACTCCTTACCAGATCCTTAGTACATTGTCATAAACTTACAATCCTTTCTCAAGCATTTGATTAACTCATTAAGTTGAGGAAATAAATAGAATCATGCATTTAAATGAACTATTGAAGACAAATGAAACTACACTTGATAGTTTCATTCATAATCTATCGCAACAACACACACGAGAGAAATTACCTTAAATTTTTTAGATTTGTTTCAATATCAGTAATTACATAAGACCTATTAAGACTATCTCATATATATACCCTACCCAACATAATTTACAAGGCATTTGATCCCAAATTTTGCATTATATGCCCTCAATATGTACCACCTAGACCTTCAAGATTCAAAAATATGATCATTGTAATGAACCTTGAGATCTCTTTTATAAGACAAGAGATTGAAAAGCTTCATGCTCATTTCAGTTATATTTCAACAAAATTTCATCTCAAAAAGGAATTTCATCTGCATTTCAAAATTCCCAGACAGTTGGATGCAATCATTTCACCACATAAGGGAATCAAAAATATTAAAACCCATGTACCCAGTCGGTGTCACCATCACTCATAGAAAAAAATCCATTAAGGCCTTGTCATTTACATCCACGTCAAAACCCAAGAGAAATAGCATCATCATCATTGCGAAACTGAAAATCATAGAAAATCACACTATCACTCAAAGCTCAAAGTAGCACCACGGCCACAGTATAGATGACCACTTCTCGTTTTCACCTTAGTGGGAGGTGAAACCACCACCTTCTTCATAAACACAATTACCACCATGAGAACTAGAACATCACATAGTGCCACCATGGTAATTGGAGAAACCGTGAGGACCTCCTCGTTCACGCTAGCCATCTTAGTTAGATCCATGAGGAAGTAGCTATAATCAAATTAAGTCTCTGAGTCATCGCCACCAGAGCTTCTAGAAACATCAATGGGTGAGATCTATTGACCATGAGAGCCACAAACATACCTCAACTTAGCCTTTGAACTCCTTCCATGATCCACACACTTCCTTTCCTTTCCACAACCCGCCACCTCTGCTCTTGAAACTTAGATTTTGAGATGAGAGCTCCACCTGATGACCCCAGGGGCGGGCTTCATACTCTCCATCTTTAGGCTAAGAGAGCCTTGAATACTATCTTGATCATCTGACAAGAAATTACCACTAGATTTTTAAATGTTACCCCTCGCTGACCTACACACAGTTGATGTAGATGTAATAGACTTTCTCATCTTGCACCAATACTCGAACCTTCACAAGAGCAACCACTCAAACAAAGAGCATTACATAAACTTAACTTCTATTTGTGATAATGAAAGAGCCATCATCTGTATTTATTGAGAAAATTGATGAAGCGATCATCAATGGTCCAATTGAAGCACGAGTGAGTGAGTGATTATTCACTAGCATCTGTATCACCACCATTAATTCCCAAGCACATGGGAATTGATGTACTATTCATCATGATTTCTAAGAAATAGCCCTTTGCACACATGGAAATCAGGCTCATATCCTTTGGACAGCTTCTGCCATTAATGCTTGTCACTCGTAGAGCTCACACAACCATCACATGGTTGATTCTGAACTTTGAATATAGGTCATTGGTGCACCGACGTATTGGCCTATTTGAATGACTCAGATTGAGTCAAAACATTTGAAAAATCCACACTGTCACATGGTAGGTCCATCGACCAATGATATTTATCCCTATTGAAAATAATGTGTACCACCCATGAGCCCCATCTAGCCTCCTTGTGCCACCAAAAGATTCCACGTGGTGCCATCATGTAGGCCACACAAGGAATTAGGTGAAACCATTAAATATTTTGTGCAGTGTGCACACTACAACCTAGGTCAAGTCCCATTGATGTATGACAATTTTCAATCCTCTACCACAAGAGATCAAGTTGATAGTGGGAATGGGTCCCATGCAAAGTGAAAGATACATGATGCAATCGTGCGCACTACACAACCTAGCCAAAATTCATTTTTTTAATATTGCACGGTGCATGTGCAAGGGCCTAGACCATCGATATATAAATCCAATAGCATGGATTTTAGGACATGCTTATTATTTTCATAAGAAAGGGGCCATGGGCTAGGTGATGAGTAGCGACCCCTTGAGAAATTAAAGACTTAAGACATAAGTGTTTAAAACAAAATATTTTGGGTAGACCATTTTAAAAAATTAAAATCATTACACACCCAATGATTGGTGGGCCTAGGTCATGGGGCTGATAAATTAATGGATATGATGCCATAAGTCATAACTAAGACAACCGATGACCTGGTACAGTGGGTCAACATGAAAACATAATGCAAAAGGTGGAAAACCCCTAAATCCTAAAATACGACCATTAAGCACAAGGGTGATTGTTTGACAAATTTTCTCATGGAACCAACCAAAAAATTGTAAAAAATTGAAAGCTCTATCAGTGGCTCCAGCTGAAGGATGCATACCCCTAGTGGGTATGGCGAGAATTCAGAACTCAGGCAAAAGAAAACCAACCCAAAAAAACAACAAACTAGGAGCTTTTCAGGAAAAGACAAGCAAACACAATAGGAAAAGAACAAAACACGCCTATATACAAAAAATATAGCCTTGTAAACTCTCTTTATTGAGAGATTTCATCCAATTCCATTGGCCTCAATTTCTAAGCCCTGTGTTTTAGGACCTTCCAAGCATTGGAACCAATTCATCTTCTTATGAAAGGTTATTTTTTCACATACCTCCATTGGATGAACACTGATGTTAGGAAATTCCCAACAATTTTTATTACCTTGAAAAATACCAATTGCCTCATAATTTCTTGTCTTATCAACCTCTAGCTTTTTTAGTTGAAATGGAAAAAAGGAAGCATCCATATTCCACCTGATCACACTCACTTTGCATATAAAATTTGGAATAGTAAAAAACATGGCACATCAGACTAAGCAAGCGATCCCCTAAAGAGTTGGAAGTGAGAGAAATAGGTGCAAGGAAGTCTTCACCTTGCTTTATATAAATACCATCCCTGTTGAGTGGAAACAGATCCATAATGGTATCTAAAAGATGAGGAGTATTAGCAAAAAACTCGACCACATACTCATGTTGGCTGACATTATGTTCAACACAATTCAATTGCCCTATACATGAGCTATATTTCCACTCATATTTTGTGAGTCTTACTACAAATCCATAATCTATATGTGCATAAAAATACACATCATCCTCCTAGAACTTTCCATGAAACTCATTAATGACATATTGATCATTGATACCTATATGCGTATACTCTTCATCACTATCAAATTCAGAATGCTCTTTTTCTTGTGACTGAAGTATGTGCAATTCAACTTCATGGGAATAATTATATTCCTAGGAAAGGAAATCAAGGACTCTGATCTCCCCCTGATTCTTAATCTTATCCTCCATTGTTATTCCAAATGTGACAATTTCATAGGCATCATCATTAATGAACCCATTAGTGTATTTCTTGCAACCATGTTCTAACCATACATCCAAAAAATCACTTGAATCTTCAAAAAGTGGTTTATCTCTATACCAAATAGGAAATGTATCTTTATTAGTAGTCATGGGTGAATTTTCATCATAGAGAGGGTTCTCTATTATACTCATTTATATCCCAGGAACCCTTGTTCGTTGTAGATGAGTGTGTATCCTTTCCAACTCCTCATTACCCATAGAATTCATGTAATCCCTTGAAAGAGAGTGCTTCTTCACATGGTAAGGGTATTCATAGTCATTGAAAGAGACACATGACTTTGTATCCTCGCAACCACCATAGAATGAGAACCGATCAATAGTGAGGCTGCAATCAGATCCCTCAAATTTACTACATATAAGGTTGATATCTTGAACTTCAATAACAAATTGATCATAATTAAAATTGTTGGTCAGATCACTTGATGGTGCAACCATTCAGACCTCATCTAACTCTTCAGCCCTTACTACTTCCCAAGATCTCGATTCAAACACATCACCCCTTTCATTGTGAAGATAATCTATCCATACAACATTAGTGAATTGGTTACAATCATCCAAATCTAATCCATTTTATTCACCAGTTTGTACTAATTGATGTCTCTTCCTAGAAATATTAAGATCAATATCTATTAAGAATACTTATTTTTGTGCATGGTTACTCATAATTCCTTCTGCCAACTACATCTAGTCAACCACTTGGCCTAGAATTTTAGGCCTTAATCCACTTGGCAACATGCTTGTTCTCGACTGGTATATTTTGTAAAACGTGTCAATACATATTGACTCCTTAGGTTGGACACCCTCTAGTATTTCCAATAGTAGATCCATAAACCTATGGAATAGGTCATTGGATGACTCACCCTAACCTCTCCTTATATCACATAATCTTCTAACAGGAGAAACATGATCAAAACTTCCTAACACTACATATTTCTTCTCCTGGAGCTCACTAAGATCAACACATAGTGGTAATGGTTTAGCTAGGACAACATAAGCTATATCTTCTTGGCATGATTCCTCAATGATCTTCTCTTTGGCCATTATTACACAAGTCATATTAGATTGATTAGAGTCAGTAGCCAAACATCCTTTCATAATTGAGTATTTGAGCTTGTTCTCAATATCCATAGCATTCTGATATGCTTGGCATAGTTTTATAGGCTCTTTATCTCTTAATATGTAACCCATATTTTTGTCAAAAGCCCCTAAATATACAACAAGGCACTTTGTATCATTGGCCCTTATAGTTTTTGGAATATCCCTTATTGCCTTTGTAAATCTAAGATTGAAAAAAAGGACCAAATCATCTTCATTTTTATAAATTTCAATAAAACTTTTCCTTACCATACCTGGATTTATCCTTTCACCAAACTATTCTACAAAAGAATTCCTAAACTGACTCAACGAAAATATAAAACATGCTAGTAAATATGAGAACCAATCTCTAGCATCATCCCTAAGAGATTGAACACAAAGTTTCATAACATCTTCATGACTTACCTCATAATCTCCCATCAAATCCATGAATGTAAGCAAATGCCTAGACGTTGATTCAGAATTCTGCCATGTGAACTTGGGAAAATGTTTCCTAACATTTTTAGGAATTAGATTAGGAAACCATTTAATACCAATAAAGGCTAGTTTCATATACCTTTCAATAAAAAAATCCCTCAGAGGGCCTAACAATTTGTTTTTCCCTACACACTCATACTTGATACTTCTTAGATAAATTATTCAAGCGACAAGTTCACATACTCTGCATACCATACTAGAAGTATGTTGAGAACTACTATTATTCCCTGTCATAATGCAATTTCATCTAATAGGGAACCATTTATCATCTGAAGCCTCAAAAATTTCTCATAAAATCCTTTCAAACAAACTAATCCTCTATTTAGATTTATGAGAATACCTGAAAACTTTGTAGCAGTTGTTAACCCTTCTTCCTGATTGCAAATTCCATAAATCTGGAAGTCTTCTTCATAATTCAAATGGTTCTTTAGACAGAGTCACCACCTCTTTCATAGAGGAATAGACTTCAAGCAACATGAAGTCCATGTAAAATTAAATCACATTCCAGGTCTTGTTTTCAACAGCAGAGTCACTGATAGATCCTTTAACACTTTGCTGCAACACAAAATTTTCCAGGTCCAAAACTTTTGAACATCTAAACTTAAAGTTTAGATTCAAAAAATTATTGACTCTATGATACTACCTTCTGCTCCTGGGATTCATTTTTATTTAAATTTCTTAGAAGTTCTCCCTAGTGGAGACGCCATTTTTGTTGGTGTTTTTTCTTTCTAGGCCCAAATATCTCTAAAAGGATGTCACCCCTTATATTCGAGAACAGTCCAGACTAGGAAGCCAACATAACAAGCAAAGATCCCAAGGCCTTTTCTCCTACTCTCTAGGATTTGTGGGATCAATGAGGGTGTTCCTATTTGTGTTCCTTTGATACTCACTATCATAAGAACACTTCACTACATAGATACACTCCTACTAACTTGCAAATACATAGGACTTATCAAAGGTTTGGCCAACCTCTATACAAATAACCACATATTTGCTAGGAATAAAATTACCATATGAGATTTTCATCTTAGAGTGAATAAAATTTGAATTAATTAATGTCCCAACCTTGAATCCACATATAGATGCCTTTTTATTTTAACTACTTAAAATAATCCCAAATGAACTAGCCAGTGCCTCATCAAATTGGGTTGAAGTCACATACAACATATTTAGTCATACACTATATTTAGCCCTGACATCAGTGAATGATTCTCACAATGCATTACATCATAAAACTTCACAATATTCAAAGTATCACTCCTTACCAAATCCTTAGTACATTGTCACAAACTTACAATCCTTTCTCAATTATTTGATTAACTCATTAAGTTAAGGAAAGAAATAGAATCATGAATTCAAATGAACTATTGAAGACAAATGAAACTACACTTGATACTTTCATTCATAATCTATCACAACAACACACACAAGATAAATTAACTTAAAAAATTTAGATTTGTTTCGATATCAGTAATTACATAATTCCTATTAAGACTATCTCATTTATATATCCTACCCAAGATAATTTACAAGTCAATTCATCCCAAATTTTGCATTATATGCACTCAATATGTACCACCTAGACCTTCAAGATTCAAAAATATGACCACTGCAATGAGCCTTGAGATCTCTTTTATAGGACAAGAGAGTGACAAGTTTCAGGCTTATTTCAGTTACATTTCAGAAAAATTTCATCTCAAAATGGAATTTCATCCACATTTCAAAATTCCTAGATAGATGGATGCAATCATTTCACCACATAAGGGTATCAAAACTATTACAATCCCAGTATCCAATTAGTGTCACCATCACTCATAGAAAAAATTTTGTTAAGTCCTTTTCATTTATGTCCATGTTGAAACCCAATAGAAACAACAAGTCATCATCATAGCGAAACTGAAAACCACAAAAAACCACACCATCATTCAGAACCTGAAGTAGCACCATGGCCATGGTACAAATGACCACTTCTCATTTTTACCTTAGTGGGAGCTGAAACCACCACCTTTTCTTTATCAACATAATTCCAAGCACCAGAACTAGAACAATCACATCGTGCCACTACAGTAATTGGAGAAATCGCAAGGACCTCCTCATTCACGTCAACCATCTAAGTTAGAGCCATGAGGAAGCAACTATAATAAGAGTTAGTCTTTGAATCATCACCACTAGAGCTACCAAAAACATCAATGAGCAAGTTATGTCAACCCAGAGAGCCACGACCATACCTTAGCTTGGCCTTTGAACTCCTTCATTCTCCACAAACTTCCTTTCCTTGCCATAGCCAACCAACTCTGCTCTTGAAACTTGGATTTTGAGTTGAGAGCTACACCTGATGACCCCAGGGGTGGGCTTCATACTCTCCATCTTCAGGCTAAGAGAGCCTTGAAGACTATCTTGATCATCTGACGGGAAATTACCACCAGATTTTTTAACATTACCCCTCTTTGACCTACACATAGTTGATGGAGATGCAATATACTTTCTCATCTTGCACCAATACTTAGACATTCACAAGAGAAACCATTCAAACACAAAGCATTCCAAAAACTTAACTTCTATTTGTGATAATGAAAGAGCCATCATCTATATTTATTGAGAAAATTGATGAAGCGATCATCAATGCTCCAATTGAAGCACGAGCAAGCGGGTGATTATTAGTTGGCGTCTACATCACCACCATTAATCCCCAAGTACATGGAAATCAATGTAATATTCATCATGATTTCCAAGAAATATCCCTTCACACGCATGGATATCAGGCTCATGTCCTTTGAAGATCTTGTGCCATTAATGCTCGTCACTCATAGAGCTCACACAACCATCACATGGCTAATTCTAAATTTTGAATATAGGTCATCGATGCATCAATACATTGGCCTATTGAACAACTTAGATTGAGTCAAAAAAATTGAAAACTCCATGTTGTCACATGGTAGGCCCATTGGCCAATGATATTCCTCCCCATTGGAAAACACGTGTACCACCCATAAGCCCCATCTAGCCTCCTTGTGCTACCAACAGATTCCATGTGGAACCATCGCATATGCCACACAAGGCATTAGGTGAAACCATTAAATATTTTGTGTAGTGTGTGCGCTATGGCCCAGATCAAGTCCCATCAGTGCATCACATTTGTTGATCCTCTGCCATGAGAGATCAAGTTGATAGTGGGAAATGGGTCTTACGTGAAGTGAAGGATGTGTGGTGTAATCACACACACCTCACAACCCACCCAAAATCCATTTTTTTAATACTGCACGGTGCACATGCAAGGGCCTGGACCATCGATCCTTAAATCCAATGATGTGGATTTCAGCACATGCATATTATTTTCATAAGAAAGGGGCCATGGGCTAAGTGACGAGCAACGATCTCTTAAGAAATTAAAGACTTAAGAGATAAGTATTTAAAACAAAATACTTTGGTCTGACCATTTTTAAAAATTAAAATCATTACACACCCAATGATTGGTGGGCCTAGGTCATAGCGTTGGTAAAGCAATGGGTGTGATGCCATAAGTCCTAACTAAGATGACCGATGACTTGGTACAACGGGTCAACATGAAAAAATAATGTAAAGGGTTTTCTAATCTTGAAAAATATTAAACAAAGGCTGGCAAACCAATAAACCCTAACATACGACCATTAAGCAAAAGGGTGATAGTTTGAAAAAAATTCTCATGGAACTAGCCAAAAAATTGCAAACAATTGAAAGCTCTATTGCATTCCTCATTCTCATATCATTCCTCAAAACACCTTATATAAATACAAGTATATCTTAACCATCAATTAGATCACCCTAATTATATGAAAACAAAATAATCAAAACTTCTTTTGTTAGCACCATATATGATTTAAGCATTTTATCCATGTAGGGCATTATACCAAGTCATCTAACATCCATAAATCATAATTGGTCTTCATAAAGTACTCCAAGATTAGAACACAATTCTCCAAACCAACAAACAATCCTCAAAGAAAACACCTTTTGGATATTAGAACACATTAATTTCCCATCATACTACCAACATAGAGACTATCAACAAAACTACAACATACGAATGGTCACCTTAATAGAATGCAGAGTTTCCCATAGAGTATGCCAAGCAAGGAAAATTAGTAGAATATAGAGTTTAACTCTATTAGAGATAAATTTCTTCTCACAATAAAAGATGTCTCAAGATCCAAGATTTAGTTGTTTGAATGAGTCAAGAAAACATGGTTAAGAAAATATAGTCATATAAGATCTTGTAGTAAATTCCTAACTCAAATATCAATACACTGATCCATGACGAGAGGGTATTACCAGAAGAGAACAACATTTAGTAAACCAAGTGAACTTCCCATATAATTATCACCATGTTGACATCAATGACAACATAGGAACAACCAACACAAAGCATCCATATTTCATTCTCATGTTGCAAGGCTCTCAATAGTCTTGATGCATTAGGTTCACTTAGGGTTCATTGTGATTTTCTTGTTAAACATGAGGGGTAAATGGTTATTAGGAATTGGATGGTATTTGAAAGATAGAAGCATAATCTAAGCTCGATCATTCAAATTTTACTCCTTAAATTCATGAAATCAAATAATCTGCAATAATATTTCATGAAACTCAAATCACTTGCATACATTCAAGTAGATTTAGCATTAAGCACTTAATAATTTCATGGAATCAAAATATTTATAATAAAACTCCATGTATTTATCAATTTTGGAACATTTTCCAAAAATATAAAACATCTACTCTAAAATAAAGCATAAAAATTACCGAAATGTAAAATTTCTCCCAGGTATTATCCACACATGCCTCAAGAAATAACTAAACTAGAGCACACAATTTTATACTTACCAGATTTCTTCACATCTAAGCATAAAATGATGCAAGAGTTTAAAGAAAGGGGGGTCATTTTTCACTGAATACTGTGAGTATGCACCTTTAAACGAAAAAACACATAGTCTTGTTTGATAGGAACAAAAAATCAACTACGTAAGATTTCATATGACAAAATAGCTTTGAATTGGCTCTAATATTAGTTAACTTCTAATGAAACATACAAGTTTTTAGTCTTGAATGGAATAAAAAACTTGAAAAAGAATAAATCTTGAAAAAAATTTAATTCTTTGAAATCCATAAATTCTAAACTTAAATAAAATAATACATCTCCTAGCTTTTTATAAAAACTAGACACTCGATAAATTCAATCAATACATGAGAGGAAATCCAAGCGATGAATCAAAACAAAGCACATGGCATGTGACAATTAACAAGAGAATTTTCTAGTTAAAGTCAACGATATTTTGACTTTTCTTTAGTAGCAAACTCCAAACTTTGGTCTTTGATTTATGAGTACTTTTGCACAAAAAATAAAACTATTGGCACTTTTCAAAACCTTTTGGATTAAGTTTCTTCATCAATTTAGGGAGTGAACATACAAAATTCATTTCAAAACTCTACCTGTGCACAAAACTTTTGGTCTTCCACTACCTGTTTACCTATTCCTCTTTGCTAGACTCTTTGTTTGGAGACTCATCTTCAGCTTTTCTCTGTTGATATTCTTGAAAATAAATCAACACTTGATTTATACATTCTTTTGGAATGCATTTAATTACCTTCCAATTGTACTTATGCCTAGAATATTCTTTTGATATTCTTTTGATATTTTCATTACTCTGCACAACTTCTATCCCATATTTTCTCATAAAATTCCTACACCTGATGATATCATCTATGACCTCTTGAATCAATTACTTAACATGATCCTTATTCAAATTTTCAATCCATTCCTTAAAATATTTCACTTCTTTGTCATCCTATCCTAAAGTCTGAGGATCATGGTTTTGTCGAGCTAACACTTCAATGAATCTCTCATCTTTTCTGTCAATTTCTTACATACCCTAGTGACCTTTTATTGTCCACTTACACATTTGGATAAAGGTTCACTTTCCCAACTTAATTGGATCCTCAATTTCTCAAGCACCAAAACTTCCTATTTCATGACTATCTTCTCATTTATCAATTCTTAGACATTCGTCTGAAGAACGTTTAGCCTCTACCCTTCTATGTCATTATATTCTTGGTGAACTTGGCACTCAATCTCAAGTATTTTGGACTTATCATGCCAATGGTACACTTCCTTGCACTTCCCATTTTCATCCTTTATTTCTTATTCACCTTGCCTCAGCATGTACTTTATCCATTATTCAAGCACACTCAACTTATATTGGAGATTTGTGATAGCATATACCGTCTCCTTGGACATTAGCACTATATTTTGTGGTAATTAGGTCTTTGATTGATCATATTGGGCTAGTGACATAATAAAATTATCCAAGAAAGAAATCCATTCCTTTAATTTTCTTTTATTTTTCTTATTATTTTTCACTCAGGCGACAGTTATCTTAAAATTCACCTTCATCTCTTCTAACTTCTACACCTAGGATGAATTTCCTACATCAATTATCATCACCCTATAATCCCTAGCCATCATTTCATGTTTTATCTTCTCTCCTACTGGAGTATCTATTTAGAGAGTCCATTCTCCATCTACATTCCTTTTTGCATAATGTCTAGTATTTTCTCTAGCTCTAGGTTTATGGATTTTTATTTCTTGCATTAAATTTTTGAAATCTAGAGGCACTTATTCCGCCTCAAATGGTGGAGCCAATTACTTGACTAACTAGTCAGGTTCTTCATTCTATCCTACCTCTTCAATATTAAATTTTTCTTGATGATCAGAATATTCAGGAACTTCTCTCAAACTTTCAACATTTCCCATCACAACCTCTAGAACTTTGACATTCTTCATCCTCATTGGTGAGGATTTTTGATTAATTTGATCTATCACTATCTCTTTCTCTCCAATGTTGGGAAAATGTGTCTCAACCTTGCAATTATATAATGATTGACTATTGATAGGATTTAGATATATTTAAATATATATCCTAGTTACACTGATAGGTGTATACAATGGTAGAAAGGGGGGAAGTGAGATGTGTCTAAACAATTTTTTGTTAAATTTTTTAGGAAACTTCTAAAATGGATGACATACATTAGATAAGTTATACATTGTAAATCTATACCATTATATTTTATTAGGTTTTAGATCTAATGTTGGATATTTTTTTGGCCAGTCTTTCCCTAGAATGTAATTCTATTTTATGAGGGAACTAAATTATGATTGTGGTACAGAGAGACAATGATGTATTCTAAGAGTCTGATAGAAGTCATGTTATCTCTTGATCTCTAAGTGGTGATACTCGTATGAGAAGCTTTCTCTGCAATTATATTGTAATATTTATGATTTACTGAATAATATATTGGATGAATTTTGGAGTGTGGGGTTTTTCTCCCAAAAGGGTTTTCCCCAAATAAATCAGTGTGTCGTGGTATGCATGATATTTAAGTTTATATAACTATTAATGATCTGTAAAAATTTTGCATTATTGTCCTCTCAATATTAGTGTAGGAAGTTGTTCCACTACCTTGGCTTCCTTACAAGTGGTATTAGAGCTTGATCACCTTTGGTTTCAGTTGTGGGTTGTTGGGTTTTTTGGACTAATCTAGGTTTGAGTGGGAGCTTGTGTAGAAGATACTTTGTGATCTTGTTGTAGTAATTTTCAGATGGCAAGTTCATTAGGGAGAACAAAGGTGGATAAGTTTCTAGAAATAATTTTGAAATGTGGAAGTTGAAGATGGAGGATCAATTGATAGATCGAGATTTGTGGGATGATGTTGATGAGAATGTTTCAAGGCCTACAGATCCTACTCAAGATACTCAATATGATCTTATGGACCGTAAATCCAAGGGTCTAATTAGATTATGTTTTGGCATATTCTTTTTTAATTAATTTCCGTGAGGAGACCTCTGCACAAAAACTATGGAAGAGCCTTAGTGAGATGTATCAATCCAATTCTTTAGTGAACAATATTTTCTTGAGGAAGAAGTTGTATTCCTTGAGAATGGAATACGCTGGATGAGTCATAGAGAACCTAGAATCATTCAATATGCTGGTGGCTCAATAGGCATTAGTTTGTGTCAAAATGGATGAGGAGGAGAAATTTCAGTTCTTGCTTTGTTCTTTGTCTGATTCATGGGATTCCCTTGTTATGGATATTGGGAGTACTTCTACTATTTTGAAGATTGAATATGTGGTGGGTTCTTTGCTTTTGGAAGATATGAGGAGGAAGGTATCCATCATTGATAAAGAGGCCCTAAATGTTCATTGAGGATGTAAGAAAAAAGGAAAGAAGAATGAGAAGCATGACAAATCCAAGTCTAGGGGGAGATCTAAATATCTTGGAAAGTGTAAAATTATTTGTTGGAATTGTGGTAAGCCTAGGCATGTTTGTAAGAAATCCAAAGAAGAAAAGAAAAATAAAAATAAGAAATTTGATTATGATTATGAATCTCAGAAGGAAGATGGTGATACATTCATTATAGCTTTGGAAACTCATGCAGGTAATGATGCATGTTTAATTGACTCAAGTGCATCTTTACATATGACCTTTAATAGAGATTGGTTTTGTGAATATGAATAATTTTATGGAGGTAAGGTGTGCTTGGGTGATGATTCTCATTTAGAAATTGTTGGCCATGGTAAAGTTAAAATCAGGTTTCCTAATAGTAGAATAAAAATGATTAATGGTGTGTTGCATATCCTTGTATTAGCATGAAATATGTTATCTATAAGTAAACTAATATATGTGTGTGTATAGGTAGTATTTTCTAATGTAGGATGCAAGATGGATAGAGGTTCTATGGTGATTAATAGAGGTGTAAGATATGGTACATTGTATAAATTGAATGCATGCATTGTTCAGTGCAATAGTACTACTGTGAAAAGAAATTTTGTGGAAGAGGTGTGACTTTCACCTTCAGTAGATGGTCATGGTTTTTGGGTACCCAAGGGTACTTTTTCTTCTGAAACAAAGTTACCTACAGAGAAAACTATGTTATGTCACCAGAGACTTGGCCACATTAGAGAAAAGGATCTAAGGACCTTGAAAAATAAAAACATTTTTGAAGGTTTGTTTGATTGTAATATTGAATTTGATTTCTATGAGAATTGCATTTATGGGGAAAAAAACTGCTTTCATTTTTACTTGAATTCTCATCAATCTTATAGTGTATTGGATATTATTCATTCTGATGTGTTTGGTCTTGTAGATGTTCCTTTAATTGGTAAATCCATATATTATGTTTCATTTATTGATGATTATAGTAGAAGGACATGGGTATATTTTCTAAAGAGTAAATATGATTTTTTCAGTTGATTTAAAAAATTCGAAGAAATGGTTGAGTTACAAACTATAAAGAAAATAATTTTTTTTTAAGATTGATAATGGTGGTGAATTTTTCTCTAATGATTTTGATAGATTCTATAAAGATTGTGTAATTCATAGATAGAATAAAACTCTATATTCTCCACAAACAAATGGAGTTGCAGAAAAAATGAACAAGACACTAATGGAGAAGGCTAGGAGTATGTTGAGTGGTGCTAGCCTAGAACAAAGGTTTTGGGCTGAAGCTATTGCCACTACCTATTACCTAGTTAATAGGTCTCCTAAATCAGCTCTTGTTGATAAGAAACCTGTAGAGGCACGGTTGGGTCACAAGCCTTCATTAAGACATCTTAGAGTTTTTTAGTTTTGAGGAATATGCACATGTGCCAAAGGAAAAGCAAACAAAGTTGGAGAACAAGGTTGTGAAATGTACCTTCATCAGATATAGTTATGGTGTGAAAGGATACAAGCTTTGGGAACCTACTACACAAAAGGTAATATATAGTAGAAGTGTTATTTTTAGAGAAACTAAGCCTTCTTTTGTTACATTGCATCCAAAATAAAGTAAACAAGAATATGTGATTCAATTTACTTCTACACCTAAGAAAGTTGAATTGAGGCCCAAGGATAGACAAGAAGTTGAGGAGAGCTCATGTAGCTCTAGATCTTTGGAAGAGGAGGAATAACCTCCAACTCAGCATGTAAGTAGGTCTACAAGGCATAGACAACCACCTGAAAGGTATACACCTGATGATTGGAGATGTATTTTTTCTCTGAATACTAACATGGATTAATCCAAATATATAGAAGAGGCATTAGGTACGAAGTGGAATCTTGAAATATTTCTATGGATGAAGAAATGGCATCTTTGAAAAATAATGATAAATGGGATCTTGTACCATTGCCTAGAGGATGAAAACCTATTAGTTGCAAGTGGGTGTTCAAGAGGAAGATTGGTTCAGATGAAGGTATTGAGAAGTAAAAACAAATGTTGGTTGTGAAAGGTTACTCTCAAGTAGAGGGTGTTTATTATGGTGAGATGTTCTCTCCTATTGCAAAATAAAATCTATTAGATTTTTTCTTGCTATTGCTACTGCATATGATTTAGAGGTTGAGAAATAGATGGGAAAATTGCTTTCCTTCATGATGACACAAGAAAAGCACTACATTGTAAAAGGTAAAAGTAATTTGGTTTGAAAATTGAATAAATATTTGTATGGCTTAAGACACAGTCCTAGGATGTGGTACACGAAATTTGATACATATGTATTGAGTTTTGGATTTGAGAATTCTAAATAAAATAATTGTGTTTATTATAAAACTAATGGTGATCATTTCCTATTTATTTCATTATGTGTTTATGATATGTTATTTATTAGCAAAGGGAAAGGTATGATTTCTTAACTGAAATCTCAACTTCTTGCTAAATTTGAAAGGAAAGATCTTGGTGCAGCTAGGAACATTCTTGGGATGGAAATTAAAAGAGAGAGTGAATAGAAAGCTATGGGTTGGCCATAATAAGTATCTCAATTTGATTTTATAGAGATTTAACATGCAGGATTATAGACCATTGTGTGTTTCCATTTCTACTGGAACAAAGTTATCCATTTTAGATTGTCCAACATCTCCATCAGAGATGGAAGACATGAGTTGAGTGCCTTACTAGAGTGAAGTTGGAATTTTTATGTATGCTATAGTTTGTACTAGACTAGACATTGCCTAAGCAATGGGAGTTCTTTATAGATATGTCTAATCCTAGTATAGTTCATTGGGATAAATTTAAAAGGATCTTTAGATATTGTAAAGAAAAGAAGAGGTGTGGAATGCTTTCCTAACACTAACACAACAGAGGAGAAGTGCAAAAACCAGGTTTTAAAATTTCTTAAAATAACTGAGATGAACATATACAAGGTAACAAGAGTAAGAGAAAAACCATTCACATATATTATAACACCAGATTTACGTGGGAAAACCCTTTTGGGTAAAAAACCCACCACACCAAGAGAAGACACTTTGTATTATAGTAAATTAAATTACATACAAAGCTCACAGTCCTCACTCTCTGATAATTAACTCATAGCAGCAGACTTGAGTTTTCATGCACTCACTGTTACAATACTCTAATAGTATACAATGAATACAAATTTCTTCTATCTTAATAATATCACTCTCACCATCACCTTTTTTGTGACTTATATCAATGTAAACAACTATAAAAATCATACATCGCATTAATCATGCCAACCAATCATAGGCCTTAATGAGGCATCGATCACCCAGTCAAGTAATTCGATCTTCTGATTGATCTTCTCTGTATTGGGCCACCCAAAGATTAATTTCCCTTGCCTTAATCGAATCCTGTCACCAGTTGAAACAGGTCTAGCATTTACTTGCTTCACCTCTCTAGACATCGACCAATCAGGTGTTGATTTTTTGCCACACATCCCCTCTCTACTTGTTCGTAGCTTCCTATCAGGTCAAACTGGTCAACACAAGTGACAAACTCCTTTTACCACACTACCTCTTTGAGTTGAAGCACCCACCGCAGTATGGCGGTGACACCGCCCAATCATGAGGCCCTTTAAATACCCTCGCAATATGGAAGTAAGCCTTTTTCAATCCATCTTCTACCTTTACCGCACCACTGAGGAGCCCTGTGAGACATCCCATGGTATGGTGGTGACTGCTTATGCTGGTCAACAGGCTCCACCATGCTACCATGCCCCAACCATAAGACCTCCACGGTAAGGAGGTAACCGTCTCGACTGACCGCCATGACTTACTGTGCCACTACGACATGGCCAAAAGTCCATCACAGTAGGGCGGTAAGTGTTCTTCACAAATCGACAGTCATTTACCGTGGCCACCATGGCTTCACTAAGCGACACCCACAGTAAGGTGGTAACCGTCATCCTAACTGCTGCCCTCTACCATGTCGATGTGCCATCACCAAACCATACCCACAGTAAGGTGGTGAAACTTTTCTTAACTATTTCCTATCAACTACACTATCGCTAGCATGAGATGGAGAACCTGTGGTATGGCGGTAACACCACCCAACCACAGTCAAACCGATAGGGGCCTGTGGTAAGGCGGTAAACTACCATACCACGCCTCTATGAAAGAATCTCATCAGTAGAGTGGTAGAGGCTGAGAAAGATGATGAATTCCACCAAGTCTTTTCAGAATTCCAAGCCAGAAGTTGAGGCATTTGTTCCTAACAATATCCCACTTGACGAAGACTTTATGGCTTCCTCTAGACTTCAAAAATTACTGACGATCATAGGCCCCAAGGCCCATTGATTCTATGCACCATCTGAACTTTTATGTGCTTACTAGATTCATTAATGCATCTGCAACATTCTTCAAAGTGTCAAATTTTTCCAAATAGACCTTTCGATCCTCCACCATGTCTCTAACAAAGTGATACTGCACATCAATGTGCTTTGTCTTGGCATGGAAAGTGGGGTTCTTTGCTAAACAAATGGCACTCTGACTGTCATAGAAAACTGTAATCTACCCTACATTAAAACTAATATCAGAACACAAACGACTCAGCCAAACTACTTCTTTGGAGGCATGTGTTGTTGTCATGTATTCTGCTTCCATAGTGGATAAAGCAACTATAGCTTGTCTCTTGCTCATCCAACTGACTGCACCACTATTCATCATGAAAGTGTATCCACTAGTGGATCTTCTATTGTCAATGTCCCCTACCCGATTAGAATCCACATACCCATGAATTTTGAGTGTTCTATGTGATGCAACTGAACTGCCATGATAACAAAGAGTATATTATGTAGTCCCCTTTAAATATCTGAACACTCTCTTCACATCATCCCAATGTGATCTTTCTAGATTTTCCATAAACCAACTGAGAACTCCCACTGCTTGGGAAATGTTTGGTCTTGTATAGACCATTGCATACATTATAATTCCAACAACACTTGTATACAACACGCTGATCATGTGCTCCATCTCAGTAGCAGATTTAGACAGTCTTCAATAGATAGTTTTGTTCCCTACATAACTAGAACAACTAGTTGTTTGCAATCATTCATACCAAATCTCTCCATAACTGTATTGGCATACTTACTCTGACTTACCCAGAGATTTTTTCTCATTCTATCTCTAGTTATCTCCATCCCAAGAATATACCTTGCTGCACCTAGATCTTTCATTTTGAACTTTGCATACAATTGGGATTTAAGATTAGAAATCTTAGACTTACTATTTCCTATGAAAAAAATTTCATCCACGTACAGGGTAATAATAAGCACACAATCATTTTCAAATTTATAATAAACACAATGATCATATTTTGATCTTACAAATCTCATAGACAACACAAAACTGTCAAAATTTTGGTACCACATTCTAGTAGACTGCTTCAAACCATACAAGATTTTTTTAATTTGCAGATTAGACTTTGTTTACCTTTTTCAATGAAGTGCTCAAGCTAGGACATGCAAATTTCTTTTTCCAACACTCCATGGAGAAACATTGTCTTCACATCCATCTACTCAATCTCTAAGTTATATGTTGTTACCAATGACAACAAAAATATGATACATGCCAACTTTAATACAGGGGAAAAAAATTCTCCATAGTCAATTCCCTCTATCTAGGAAAATCCCTTTGCAACCAACCTTGCCTTATACTTTTCTACATTGCCATCTAGACTAGTCTTCTTCTTGAACACCCATCTATAGCCAACAAGGTTTCGCCCTTTAGGCAAAGGTACCAAATGCAAGGTTTCATTTTTCTTCAATGATTCCATTTCTTCATTCATGGCTTCCAACCAAGAATTTGAATCAGACATGCTAATAGCTTCTTTTACAATCCTAGGCTCATCAGTGCTAGTAATCAAAGCATAGGCACAGTTCAAATATAACATAGAGAAACCATACCTATCAGGTTATTTCTTTTCATGTGTAGACCTTCTTACTAACTAGGGTTGTGGTTCTTCATCTTCAAAAATCTCAGAGCTGCTTGAACTCTCCTCAGTTTTAGGTACACCATGTAGTTCCTCTTTTTCTAGAGTTCGAGGAAACTGAACTACATCATTATTCTTTTCTCTTTTATCTATCTCGATTTGTGGATCAACTACTAAAGGTTTCAGGTCACAAAATATTACATGTTTTTGGTACATAACCTTCTCAGTCTTAGGATTCCAAAGCTTGTATCCCTTCACACCAACGCCATAGCTGATAAAGATACATTTAACAACCTTGTTCTCTAGCTTTTATCTTTTCTCATTGGGCACATATACATATGCCTCATAGCCAAAGACACAAATATGTCTAAGAGAGGGCTTCTTACCAGACCACGCTTCTAAAGTTGTCTTGTCAACTAGAGAAGAACAAGGTGAATGATTTACCAGGTAACATGCCATAGCCACAACCTTAGCCAAGAACTTTTTCTCCAGACCAGCACTACTCAACATACTTCTCGATCTTTACGTTAATGTTTTCTTCAACCTTTCAGCAACTTCATCCTGTTGTGGAGTATAAGGTGTAGTTTTATTCCTTCTAATCCCATTGTCATTGCAGTACCTTTCAAATTCTATAGAAAAAAAACTCACCACCATTGTCCATCCTCAAGCATTTAGTTTTCCTTCCAATTTGATTCTCTACCAAAGTTAATTCTTTAAACTGACTGAACACTTTTGATTTACTCTTAAGAAAGTATATAAATTCCCTTCTCAAATAGTCATCAATTAAAGAAACATAATATCTAGACTTGGATAATGAAGGAATGTGAACTGGACCAAACACATCAAAATGAACATAATCCAGTACACCAGAAGATTTATGAGGACTAGAATAAAATGAAACATGATTTTTCTTTCCATAAATATAGTGTTCGCAAAAATTGAACTCAAGGTTACAATCATCAAGCCCTTCAACAAGATTTTTATTCTTTAGGTTTTTTAAACCTTTCTCACCTATGTGACCAAGTCTATGATGCCAAAACATGGTCTTCTCTATTGGGAGTTTGAATTCCAAATCATTTGCAGCTAGAGAAGCATCTTCATCTTCCTCTATAGGAACATCTTTGCTTGACTTTACAGAGGCGTTATTGCATTGAACAGGATGTGCATCCAATTTGTACAAAGTTACAATACATACACCCTTAGCCAGCACCATTTCACCTCTAGCCATCTTACATCCTTTACTCGAGAAAGAAACTTCCACACCAGCATCATTCAGCTTCCTGAGATAAAGTAAGTTCTGAGCCAAACCTGGTAGGTGCAGTACACCACCAATCCCTTTGATTCTACCATCAGGGAACTAAATTTTGACCCTTCCACAACCAACAATCTCCAAAGTTGAATCACTCACCAAGTACACCTTTCCACCATCATACTTCTCATACTTTATGAACCATTCTCTATGAGATGTCATGTGAAAGGATGCACCTGATTCAACCAGCTAGAAATCATCTGATGCCTAAGTTGCCAAGGCTTTAATGAAGGCATCTACATCACTTTGAGAAGAGGCATTTTCTGAAGCATTACTCTTCTTCTTCTTCTCCTTACAATCCTTTTGGATATGACCAGGCTGCCCACAGTTCTAGTATTTCACCTTGGAATTATTGTTTGGAGACTTTGACCTCCCTTTAGATTTAGATTTGGACTTCTTGTCCTTCTTCTTGCCTTTCTCCTTCGACCTATCTCGAACAACAAGGGCCTCTTTGGCCATCTTTGAAGACTTTCTCCACATCTCTTCAAATAGCAGTGAGGCTACAACATCTTCCATATTGAAATTACTTGTCATACTTCCAATATCCATTACAAGATGATCCCAAGTGTCAGTTAACGAACATAGAAGGAGCATGCAACTATCCTCCTCCTCTATATTTACACCCATAGACACCAACTGAGAAACACTCATATTAAACGAGTTCAGAAGGTCTACAACAGATGCACCTTCCTCCATCTTCAAGGAGTACAACTTCTTCGTTAGGAATAACTTATTTACCACAGACTTTCCCTAATAAATATCACCAAGCTTCTTTCATAAAAAAGCTGCAGACTTCTCCTCATGGACATTTAAGATTAAAAAATTGGTGAGACTAATTCTTATCAGACCTCTCACTTTTCTATCTACAAGGTCCCATTCTTCTTGCTTCATACTTTGTGGCATAGTTCTAGACACAGCAACCTAGAGGTCTCTATCCACAAGTAAGTCTTCCATTTTGAGTTTCCCCAACTCAAAGTTGCCACCATTGAATTTTTCAATCTCTACTCTACCTAATGTACTCGCCATCTCAAACAGAACTAGGTTCTAACTTTCCAAGACTCCCATTGAAATAGTATTAGCACAAAAAACCAGACTTACTAACAAGGATAACACAATTGGCCAGGCTCTGATACCACTTGTAAGGAAAAGAAGATTTGCGAAACGCTTTCCTAACACTAACACAATAGAGGAGAAGTGCAAATAATAGGTTTTAAAACTTCTTAAAACAACTGAGATGAACATATACAAGGTAACAAGGGTAAGAGA
This sequence comes from Sequoiadendron giganteum, assembly GCA_007115665.2. Taxonomy (NCBI): domain Eukaryota; kingdom Viridiplantae; phylum Streptophyta; class Pinopsida; order Cupressales; family Cupressaceae; genus Sequoiadendron; species Sequoiadendron giganteum. Next base: position 55,955,358 of record CM021110.1, on the reverse strand, counting down.
AAAAAAATTCACAAATATAACACCAAATTTATGTGGGAAAAGCCTTTTGGGTAAAAAATCCACCACACCAAGAGAAGACACTTTGTATTAAAGTAAATTAAATTACATACAAAGCTCACAGTCCTCACTCTTTGATAATTAACTCATAGCAACAAACTTGAGTTTTCATGCACTCACTGTTACAATACTCTAACAATATAAAATGAATACAACTCTCTTTTATCTTACTAGTCTCAATCTCACCGTCACCTTTTTTGTGACTTATATCAATGTAAACAACTATACAATTCATACATCATATTAATCATGCCAGCCAATCGTAGGCCTTAATGATGCATCAATCACCTAATCAAGTAATCTGATCTTCTCTGCATTCGGTCGCCCAGGCATTAATTTTCCTTTCCTTAATCGAATCTTGTCACCAGTTGAAACATGTCTAGAATTTACTGCCTTCACCACTCTAGACATCAACCAATCAGGTGTTTACTTGCCACACATCACCTCTCTAATTGTTCACAGCTTCCTATTAGGTCAGACTGGTCAACACAAGTGACAAAATCCTTTTACTGTGCTACATCTCTAAGTCGATGCACCCACTGCGGTATGGCGGTGAAACCACCCAACTATGAGGCCATCTTAATACCCTCATAGTATGGAATTAATCCCTTGTCAACCTATCTTCTACCTTTACAATTCCACCACCAAGCCATGTGAGACATCCTGTGGTATGGCGGTGGTCGTCGGGCTCCACCGTGCTATCGCGACCTAACCACAATACCAACGCGATAAGGGGTAACCATCCTAACTTATTTCCATGACTTACTGCGCCACTGTGACATGGCCAAAAGGCCATCATGGTAGGGCGATAAGCATTCTTTGCAAACTACCAGCCATTTACCACAACCACCATGGCTTCACTGAGCGACACCCATAGTATGGTGGTAACTGTCACCCTCCACCGTGTTGTCGTGCCATCGTTGAATGAACCTTTTCATAACTACTTCCTATCAACCACACTACCTCTAGCCTGAGACGGAGACCCCGCAGTATGGTGGTAACACCACCCAACCATGGTTAGACTGATAGTGGCTCAAGGTAAGGTGGTAATCCTCCATATCACACCTCTATGAAAGACTCTTAGTGATAGAGGCTAAGAAAGATGATGAATTCTGCCAAGACTTTTCAGAGGTCCAAGCCAAAAGTTGAGGCACCTATTCCCAATAGATATTTGGATGGTACTTCAAATTATTCCTTGTGTTATCATAGTAATATGACTGAAGATGAAATTTCCCTTGATATTTATGGTTATGTGGATTCAGACTAGGCAGGTGATATTGATAGCAAATGATCCACCAATACTAATGTGTTTACTTTATTTGCTGGTACAATCAGTTGGATGATTAAGCAATAGGTTGCAGCTTTTTTGTCCACTACTGAAGAAAAGTATATGGAAGCTACTTATGCTTATAAAGAATCCATTTGGATTAAGATATTTTGTTCAGATATTGGAATAAAACAATTTGTATTGACAATTTATTGTGATAATCAGAGTGCGATATGTCTAGCCATGAACCCAAAATTTCATTCCAAGACCAAGCACATTGATGTATAGTATCATTTCATTCGAGATATGGTCAAAGATGGTAGGGTGAAGTTGGTTAAGGTAGAGACTTTGATGAATGTTGTTGATTCTTTAACTAGGCCTATGAGCATAGAGAAGTTCATATGGTGTTAAGAGTTTATGGGCCTTTTGGCCCTTAGCAACTAAGAGAAAATGTTTACTCCCTCCCATTTCCCTTGCAAGGTGTTTGAGAAGTGGGAGATTTGTTGGGAAAATGTGTCTCAACGTTGCAATTATATAACTATTTATCGTTGATAGGATGTATATGTTGGAAATTAGAGATTGCATCAAATGGTTTTCATTAATGTCAGTAGGTTGTCATTGATGTCAACACAGTATTGTATGTATAACTTGTTTACTAGAAGTTATTTCCTATTGAAGATGACCATTATATGTGGTATGATATGTTGGTTTTTAAGTTCGGTTCCTACCATGTGAAAAACCTTGATTCAGATATTTGAAGATCTTAGCTGACTTAGTGAGTACAATACTTTATGGATTCTTGACTGACCTAACTATTGAGTATGATGCATATATACGCATATATGGCTCTCTAGATGAAAAGAGGATTGATGTGAGGTTATGGAAGAAGGATATGGAGACAGAAAAGGGTTTGAATATAGTAGATCAGAATAAGAAAGGAAAGCGAATACAATAAGTGTGTGATCAAAGCAGAAATATTGAGCAATAACTGATATACAATACTACTTCTATCGAGCTTCATTTGGAACTCAATTCAGGACAAGAAAGGTGCAATTCATTAGTTCATTTTTGGCAGTAAGACATCACCTTTGTATCTCTATGGTAGTGAGTCATTCAAGTTGTAGCCTTATGGATAGTGAGTCTGCACAGTGAGTCCTTATTCTAGGTAATGATTCTTATTCAAAGTAGTGAATCTTTTTGTAATCAGTTTTGATATTCTCTATAGTGTGAGTTAATCTTCATCATGGTTTTTCCCTCATTGGGGTTTCCATGTAAATCTAGTGTTACTGTGTTTATGTGATGACTTCTAGTTTATGCTTTCATCGATGAATCATTTATGTTACATATGGATTTAGTTCTAGTAAATAGTTAAGGAATTTAAATTTGGTGACAATTGATTCACACCCCCTCTCAGTTATCTTTTTCAATAGTATGTATATTTATATATATATGTCCTAGTTACACTAATAGGTTTATACAATGGCAACAAGGGGGGAGAGTGGGATGTGCGTAAATAAGTTTTTGTTAAATTTTTTGAAAAATTTCTAAAATGGTCAACATACATTAGATAAATGATACATTGTAAATCTAGACCATTAATTATTAGGTTTTAGATCTAATGGTGGGTATTTTGTTAGCATTTCTTTCCAAAGGATTTAATCCTATTTTATGAGGGCACTACATTATGACTATGGTAGAGAGAGATGATGATGTATTTTGAGAGTCTGATAGAAGTTGTGTTGTCTCTTGATCTTTGAGTGGTGATACTACTGTGAGAATATATCTCCACAAGTATCTTGTAATCTTTATGATTTACTGAATAATATATTGGGTAGCTTTTGGAGTGTGGGGTTTTTCTCCTAAAACGGTTTTTCCCATTAAATAACCATGTCATGGTATGCATGATATTTATGTTTGTTTCTATTTAAGTTTCTATAACTATTAAATATCTATAAAATTTGCATTATTCTCCTCTCAAGGTTAGTGGAGGAAGTTGTTTCGCTACCTTAGCTTCCTTACATCCAAGACCTATATTTTCCTATCTTGCTCTATTTTTAGCATCATCCCTTGGAGAAGTCTTTTCCTATTGTCCTAGAACATAAGGATTCTCATAATTTCTTGGTTCATCACCCAAGGTCTATGAGGACTCTACACCTTTCTTCTTATCCCAAATTTCTTTTGGTTCTTCAAAAGTACACAATTGCTCAACAGTGTTTTCAGCTTTTCCTTATGGAGGTTGATCCTCAATTATATCTTCATCAATTATATCTTCTTCCTTAGGGTTTCCCACCTCTTGAGTGAGTGATCCTATTATAAATTCTTCTTCTTCTTCTTCTTCTCTATTTTCAAGATATGACCCTCTATTGGGAACTTCTTCCACTATTGGCTGCATCATTGGATCTCCTCTGGATCATTTTTCCTTAAACTGTTTCATCTTACCAATACATTTCTTAAGTTTCTCTTGAACTTCCTCTTCAGTTAAGTGTTGGTTGTTTTTACTGTAACTAGGTTTATCTCCTAATCTACCTATGGAATTTCCAATTCCAATCAAGGGCAGCTCGAAGGACCTGGACCAACTAACGAGGATTTGAAAAGATCTCCTACACTTTGGGCTCTACAAGATTCAGGAGGGTAATCCCTTAATGTTTTTACAATCTCTGCATGAAAATTATAAATAACATTAACTATAACAGATAATCTCACTTAATAGCTCAACAAAATGGGATAAAATTGAAAAGAATTGGTTGTTCATCAATAAGATCAACCATTTGGAGTGTGGGATAATTACAACAACCCTTCATAGTGAAAGATAATCATTAGTTTTAAATTTGTAGCAAGTTCCTGGTGAATACAAACAAACACTGAATCACAAAGAACAAATGCAACTCAAACCAGTGCCTAACTTCCATTGGAGGAGTCAAATTCAACAATACCTAATGGTTCATAGAAGATTCAACACATAGAATATAATATCTCTGATTATATTGCCTTACAAGATCACAAATATGTACCTTAGCTCAATACTACTTACCAAATCCTTGTACAGAACATATCAACTTGCAATCCCATTTAAGCATTTTAATTAACTCCTTGAATTAAAGCTAAAACAAGAATTGCACACAACACAACAGTGAGATGAACAAAATAACCCTTGATCACTTCACTCAAAATTCGAATACACTTGCACATAGGAGAGACATGAACTTGGATTTATAAGTTTAACTCAAATGCCAGTACTATTATGGAACACTAAATCCCCATGAATTCAAATCCTACAATAAAAAGACTTAGAATCAAAATTGCATTTTCTCTGTCACTACAAATTTGACAATTTTCTATGTAGCTTCACCATAGATTTTTGACTTGCCAACCAGTTACAATGAGAAAATAAAAGAGACTGTAGAGGAAAGGAATGTTCCAGAAGAAGGCCTAAATTTGAGCTAGAAATGCCATCTAGAAGCACCTTCACCATTGATCATCAAACTACAAAGGATCTTCTCCTCTCCTTGCAAAAAACCCACTTTGCTTCCAAAACAGCATTTTCCCAAGTTGTTCTCCAACAGAAAAAATCCCATATGAGAATATTCTCCACCCTTTACCTGCAACTGAAAGAAATATCTCTATCCCCATGAAAATCCTCTTCTTTTCCTTTTAAATTGAAACTACAATTGAAAATTCAGCAAATAATGTCTATTTCCAAAGTGAATAAAATCACTTTATAAAACAACTCATGCAACCATTCTCTAATTTAATTCCCAACATAAAACATCTCACCCATAAAGTGAATAAAATTTCACTCCTCAAAATTCCCACATACACTTTGATATTCATTTCTCCCAGCAAATATTCACCTGGGCAAATAGCATATTTACCCATGCACATTTAACCCCCTCAATACAATTAAAATATTTCCATGAACCTCGGGAGCACCCACATTGAAAAACCTTACTATAGTAAAACATGCTAGAAAAATATTAAAGCAGGCCCCAAATACATTATTTTCACTTTTACAAAAGTGAAAATCTCTACTAAAAATATATGTTGAACAAAATAAAATTTTTACCTCCTTGGGCCCACCCTAACCTCCTTTCATTTTTAGCCTGCACATGTTAATTTATTTTATTTTCATGGGAAATATTTCAATTTTAAAGGTTTTATTCCATTTTAAATAAAAGCCTTCATAAATTTTATTGGGCTACCATAGAACTATTACCCATGTCTTTTAAATTTTGTTGTTGGGACCCACTGCACACTTTCCTTTCTCATCTTGCCATCCTGCAATCGCTAATGACTGAGCAACTTTGGATCATGACCTGGCAGGGAATAGTCAAGATCATGTTGTATTCAAATTTTCATTTTTATCCTTGATCATCTTCCACTCTTCTTTCTTTTCCCTTATTTCTTCATTCCGCTCAAGCTCAGCGACTCTGCAATTCAGACTTCTCCCCTGGCTATGGTGAAAACATCAAATGCTCATAGAAATGAACATGGGACTCTATCTTCTTCCATCAAAATCCATGTGGAATGTGTTCATTCAATGGCACCCCAGTAAGCATAAATCATTTATTTTTGTCACCTTCACGAGCACAATCGAGCTTCCTCTGTGCCTTTATGAATCTCCACACCCTGTTGTAGGTCGCGCCCCCTATAAAATTTTGTTCTGCCATCACTCTCCATCTCTTATTGTTGGTACCACACCTTATATAGCAAATCTTGATCCCTGAAACACTTCCTTCACGTTTAGGCTCTGCTAATAGCATTTGCTTGAAAGTTTCTGAGGCATGTTCTAATAGACCCATTTTATATGCAACTCGTGCTCATGGCATTCTATGAGACCACATTCATTTCATTCATCCATCTAAATGGTTGTGGGTTTGAGATCTATGTTAAGGGCTCTTCAACAACTCTAGGTGTGCTTTAATGGATGTCCATCCTCTCTCCAAGTCGGTGCCTTAGTGGTTACGTGTGCCTTGTCCTTGTTGGCACAACACGTCTTAATATGTGGGATTCTTAGAAATGCAGTTACAGATTGGTGGTAGTAAAATACATTTACATTGGGAATTGATCAAACATGTTTGTACGCCTTGGCCGCTCCATCTTACCCATTGCATTTGTTGGAGAGTTTCTACAATCTCAACAAATCCATCTTGTGCGGCCCTCTACACTAATGGTGATCCATGAGACCACATTCATTTAGGATAACTCATCCTATTCATGTGTCCTAAATCATAAAATATACCTTGCTTGAGTGGTTGTCTCAATCTATGTTGCTCATTGATCCCCTCTATCAAAATTGCACTTCTATTGAAAACTTGTGAATGTGACATCTCATTTGGACATCGAATTAGATATTTTGTACATTGTGTGTGCTTCCATATTTGTCAGGAGACTTGACTAATAAAAACATGTATAAAAGATGTGTTTTTCAATATCATGCATCCTTTTAAAACACCCAAGCAAGACTAAGTAGTGTTGTGACATTATCCCACAATGGCTTGAGTGAAGCACCATCTCCTACCCCATGTTTTTCCACCATCATGCTCCCATTTCAATGCCTCCTCATTTGCACATGCATGTTGGATTCTTGTAACAACAATCACATTCAATCTTACTTGAAATATGATGTTCAATGCTAGCTGCAAATACACTTTCCTTTTCACATTTTGTGTTGAAACCTTGATGCTCGTTATCCACTGTTCAATATCCTTACCCTCTTGATGCTATGATTTTCACACTCCACATTTGGAAGATGGATCTCACTTTGCAGTTCAAAACTTGTGGGCAATTATAATTTTGTGCCCCTCCACTTGATGACCAACTCAAATTAATTCTCATGATGTAATTTCCACAATGCAACACTCACAACTTTACGATTATGCAAAGCATGTCGGGCTCCATGTGGGCCTAGCTAAAAAAAAATCATTTTCAAACAAGTTTCATGCTCAAAATGACTTGATGCAACTTCAGAGTGTTTCTAGATTGAAAACACAAACTGGGTTCTCATAAAAAATTTCTTTCAGACATTTTTGAAAAATGATCAAAATGGGCCAGGTGGGCACTGGAATCAACTTGGAAGACTAGTCAAACAACCCCCCATAGTCATAAAAACTTGTAGACATGTAGAAATTTGACCCAAGAATTTAGTGCAACAAACAGGTCAGAAAAATGTATCACGAGGTAGAAGATATTAATCCGCAAAGTTGCTCAATTGAACTTTTCTGTAACTACACTTGTTCTAAACCAATTAAAACTCACTCAACTACCGATTTGTAAAATAGTGAATCAAATCCTAAAAATCTGCCATCAGCCACACAAGTTCATTTAGGTACCCTGAGCATGTGTGCAAAAGGAATTTACTTGAATAATTGTTGATCAAAATTTATTTAGGGTCAAAGTTGACCACTCAAAAAGGCTTCTACAAATATAGGTACAAAACATGAGAAATTGCATTTGGTTTCGATTTGTTAAAAATAGAAAAACAGATCATGAGGCTCTAAAAACTGACACATGAGATCATTTAGGTATGGATAATATAGATAAACATTCATTTTCTCATGACAGTCAACCAATTGCAAAATGTAAGTCCAAACAGGAGGCTACTTTACGAAACTAACAGTCTACAAACAGTAGAAAAGTGCAAAAACTCTTCAGCTTCACTTTTCAAAACCCTGTCAAAACTAATCGTAGGAAGCTGAAAATTGACATGCACATTCACATATGTCAATTGAAAAAGTTTGCAAATGGGTTTTTCTTGAAAATCAATAGGCCTCAAATTCTGAATTTCCAAAGTAGGTCACTCAAACTAACCCCTCAAGTGCACTTCTAAAAGTGTAGAGGCAAAATTTCCGAAATGAACATCTCAAATTTGCAAAATTTGAGAGTGCCATCATTAAGTTAGGAACTTCCTCTGTAATTATAAGAGTCCCTCCCAAGGATTTTCTCCTTGTCATTGTATTGACAAAGGGTGGAGAAGTAAATATATATATTCCTTTCTGCAATGAAGACCTTGTCTTAGCATGTACTTGGGTGCTCATTCCCACATCCTCGCAAGTCAAAGGTTGAGATCTTGGCTTTTTCATGGAAGAAATTTTTTCCTTTGGAATTTCCACTTCATTGGTCAAAGAAGTGAAAGTTTCTTTGCACATGATAGCTATTCAGGATGTCATTGAAATTCCATGACTTGAAGTATTAGAAGCTTCATCCCTCTCTTGTTCAACTAACCATGTTTCTACAACCTTTCTTTTCTTTTCAGCACTCCAATCATACCCCAATTCATTTACCATATTTTTATTTCTCTTGGCATTGTGTGGGTATGTGGGTGTTATCCCATCTTCCTTCATTGTCTCAACATAACCATTAATCCATTATTGAGTATACAACAATACCTATTTAGAAATTTCTTCAATAGTTACTACCTCTTTTGTGTAGTTTGGGTCAGGCATGGGCTCATAAAAAACTTTATCTAAATCATAAACTGGATTCAACACCTCTCCATTATCAGTATCCAATGTTTTTGGAACTATTAATGCCTAAAATTACTAGGCAAACAACCTTATGGAAAACTCAGTTAATGGGGGACCACCTATGCTAAACTGAGTAACCTCTAGATTTTAAAGAAGTTGGCTCATCGTAAAATTGGGGTTGAAAAGGGAAACAAAAGTAGATATACAAAAATAAATTCTAATGCTAAGGTGATGCACCAATATTTAAGTATATAGGAATGGGAAACCTTCCTTTCGAATGAGGCTTCAGGGCCCATTTAGAAATTTGTATTTCTAAAAATAACAGAAAGAATAGATGAAAATCCTAAGAATTCAATCAAATAACATAATATAACTTCCATATACATTCACTGAACAAGAAGAGTTCAAGACATGATCCGAACAACAAATTTATATTGAAATTGTAAAAGTCATGTAGATAAACTACTCTATACAACAAACAACATAGTATAATGTCTTATCTATTAACTAAGAAAAAAAGAGGTTGAACAAATTGGCACAATCTATAAGTCTTAATACATGTAGTTAGGGTAAAAATATTAGATAAAAATGCATAAACAAATTATAATGAAAAACCCTAACAAGCACAATAGAGCATAAACTAGCATGAAAATCAAAATAAGAAAGCAAAGCAAACCAATCTCCAAACAAGATTTGATTTATCTCCATTGCTCTTTTCCATTTGCATGAGAATGCAATATTTTGAAGGATTGAATTATTTGATATGTTGATTGCTCATTTTCTCAGCATAATGATAAGATGAAGATAATAGAAGAAAAATAGATAGATAGATAAGAATATTGAAAGAAATTTTGGAAGAGTAAGGATGCTAGAAGAAGATTCCCCTAAATGACCTGTGAAAGACTTGTTTTATAGGAAAGATTTGATATGATTCGATGGCCAAGATTAAAATTCAAATGTTTGATGTGTATTTTTAGGATTAAAAGTTTATTTTAGTTTCTATAACACACATTAAGTTGGTTATGACATGAGGCTAAAATTAGGATGTGAGGGAATAGCGGGATTCTACTATTTATTTTAGAGGAAAAGATGTTTATGACACACAATGAATGGGGCTAAAAATAGGATGTGAGTGGGAATCTCGTAATTTAAATAATAAAATTATTTAAATTATTGTGCATGTGAAGAGTTGTGGTCATGTGACCCATGTTGTAATGTGACAATAAGTGGAGGATTAATTCAAATATTTAATTTTAATTATTTTGAGACATGTAAAGGGGGAATTAATTAAATAAATGAGATTCACTTATTTAATTGGGAAGGTGATTAAGTGGATTAAATGGGATAAGTGGGATAATGAAATTAACTAGGGTAAAATATTATAAAATGTCTTACAAGGTCATGTACCAAACAGGTAATATTATGATATGGACAATTTTGAGTGTCTACATTTTGCCCCTCTTTGAGATGATGTTTGAGATGGTGAGATTTAAGTCGAGTAACATCATTTAAAATAAGTTAAGGTATGGATAGAGAGAAATAAGATGATGTCCCAATCACTTAAGTGAGGAATAATATGAATGAAGAAAAGGGATGATAGAAGAATATAATGATGCAAAATATATAAAGAAATGAAATGATGATATAGGATATGATAATGATGATGATGCCCCCTCGAGAGGATAGGTGGGTTGCATAAATATGGATTTTCTCTTGAAATGAATGAAATGATAAAGGAGGGATAAGCTGAATGATACACAAGAAGTAGATGGAAAAGAAGAATGACATGCTATGCTGCAATAAAGTGAGCAATCATATGTTTGATATAACACTAGAAATTATGCACCAAGGTATAAGGAACAAAGTGACAATGTGTCCTATGCCCCAATGCAATACAACCTTGTATAGATACAAGATATGAATATTAGCTGGGAGTCATTTGGATTTGATGCAAATTCAAATTGAAATGATAACACACACAAGAAAGAAGCAAACATGCACAAATGATACAAAAACAAAAAAGGTATTGCCCCTATCAAGTTGTAAACCAATGATTAATTGATTGATTGATTGAGTGATTGGTTGATGATAATAGTCTTGTCATTGCGGAGAACGATATATCCCTAGATCAACACAAGGATGATTGATTTATTTATTTATTAATTAATTGATTGGGTTTACAACAAGATTAGGATCAAGACCAAAGGATGTGACTCAATAATTTGGTAAGATTGATTAGCTTGGTTGGTATGGATTAAGGATTGAATTTCATTTGGATTATTTATTGGAAGGGTTGAAGATGCTTGATTTGAAGATTTGGATGATGATTGATGAATTAAATTGAGAAATGATTTACTTGGAATGATTTTGATTGACCGGATTGATGGAGAAATGATTTGGTTTGATGATAATGATTGAATTGATTAGAAGAAGTGATGTGATTGATTAAAAGAATGAATTTGATTAGAAGAAGTGATGTGATTAGATAATTTGATGAAGAAATTGATTTGAAGGATTGATTTGAAGTTGAATTGATGCGTTGAATTGATTGGAAGAACTGAATTTGGTTTGATTTTATTGCTTGAATTTTTGTTGGTTATGTGATTTTTTTGTCTTTTTGAAATTTTTGGATTTTTTTTGGATTTTCGAAATATTTTGATTTTTTGGGATTTTTTTTAGGACTTTTTTCATTTTTTAATTTTTTTAAGGACATTTTTCAAATGTGTTGAGATGTCAATGGATGAAAATATGGGTAGCATTTATGCTAGATACCAATGGTAAGGTAAAACCAAGTCTAGGTGCAAGGAGATAGAGGGGATTGATGGATGAAAGGGTGGGTGATAGGATAAGAGATTAAAGGATCATAATAGATGGATCGGTAAAAGGATAGGTCATATTGAATGGAATAGATGTATGCATCATAGGAGAGCAAGGATGTGATCTCCAAATAATATGTCACATAGGAATAACATGCCCCATTCTAGGTACAATACATAGGATTTTCCATGACAAATTTTATGACACTAAGATAATGATAGGCTTGTTTGGAATGATGAGGTATATCAAAATATATCCAAAGCATGTTTCAACATTTTGTCCCATATTTTTATCAAGATCATAAGGAGGAAAATAGGATGAATGGACTCAATATGATAAGTATATGGGTATGATGGCTAAATATGGTAGGTAGGATGGAAATGGTATGATAAGAAGTGACATGATAGAATAGATAGTGCAAATGAGACAAAGTGCCTCCAAGAGTAAGTGACATAGAAGATCAACCTACACATGATTCCTGTTTTCTAGTTTTTCATCATGGTAATTATCCAAAGCACCTATTTACCAAGTTTTCACTATTGGATGAAGGGATTTCTCTTTACTCTTTTTTTTCTTTCTTTTTCTTTTCTCTTTTGTTCTCTTTTTTTTTTTTTTACTTCTTTGATTTTTAGATAAGAGAAGGGGAATATGGATAGGAGGGACTCAAGTGTCTAGTTATAGTTTCATGAAAGGTGATAATCTCACTAGGGATGTATTTCATAGCATGGATCATGTCAAATGTCATTACGCTCATAGATTCTTGTAAGGGATGACATGAAAGGGAGATGGAGTAGGTAGATGATGGATTATGTAGAGGAGATTAATGGGAGGCTTAGCCAAAAGAATGGACCATAGTAAGTTGATGGGGGAGGTATGTAGGATAATGAGTGAAGGGTGAGGAGATGGAGGTATGTGGAATTATTGTGAAATGGAAGGGAACCATGACCAATGGTTGCACACACTGTGATAAACATTGAAATTTTTGATGTGGAGGGGGTGTAGGAAGAAATGGAGATATTTTCTTAGGAGATGGGTTATGAAATGCTTTAGGTACCCATATAGACTTGGTATTTTTATGAATTTTATATTTCTTATGGGAAAGAATATAAGATTTTTGAATAGAGTGGGAATGTGAGATGGAAGTGGATGGTTGGAATTTTTGAGATGTAGATGCCTCATTTGAATTTTTTTCCTTTTTCTTAGGGACCAAACCATTTTATTTTTAGCCTTTTATTTTGGAAGTATGGGCTTATATTTCTTTTTGGATGGATTTTTCTTTGTTTCTTTGATTTTGTGTCCTAGGGCATGAGGAACCTTTAGATTTTTTTCTTTATATATAGAGGCATCAATTTTTTTTCTTTTGAATCGCATGGGTATGGTGGAATGAGTGGAAGCTTCATGTTTAGAAAATGTGTGCATTGATTGGTCATGATTAAGATTTTTAGAAGATTTATGGATAGGTGGATAAGGGGATTGGATAATGGGGATATTATGTGTTGGCAGTAGTAGAGGTAGATTAGATGGAGGGATATGAGGTGGAGGAAATGGTGGTAAATTTGACGGTGGAGGTGTATGGTTGCATTCTTTTCACATTTGTAAGATGATGGAGGAGGGATTTCAACATGTGTTTTAGGAATATAATAGGATTTATGGTGAAAAGAAGACTTATGATGGATGGAGGAAGTACCAAAATCTTTAGATTGGTGTCCTTGGGTTGTATCTCCAAGGCCATAAGAGTGTGGAGGGACCTTGACATGGATTGGCTCCAAAATACCTTGTTCATAAAGGCCTAATCCTTTACCTTGATAATTCACATTCTAAAGCATGTGATGGATAATGGAACTAGGTGTGTTTTGGACACTAGACTTGCATTCATTATTATATGAAGAAGGTGAAGTGGATAAAGTTTTTTATTGTTCTAAGGAGGAACATTCATGAATGAGGGTGGAGAGAGAAAGTGGATATGATGGATTTGAAATGGAGTTGATAGCGGATGATGCAGGATTTACAAGATCTTGAGTATGTTCATTTAGATCCACATTATTGGTTTGATCTTCTACATTTACTTGGGAGGCATGTGTCTCAACATGACAAGTCGATAATGCGGGATCATAGATAGGACTAGGTAGGGGGTGTATACAAGAAATGCATGATTCTTGCTCATGGATAGGTGAAGTGATAGGCTCTTGATCATGGAATGCATAGAGTTGGCTAAGAGGATCATCATGGCCTTCTTGATCATAGGTAGGATCTAGATCATAGAGGGAAGCTTCATCATGAATAGGACCAAGTATGTTATGAGTGGGATAATTAGAAGGGCCTAGATCTTGATTAGAATCATAGGTTAATGTTTTCTCATGCTTAGAATAATTCTTATGACACAGCTCTTGGATTTGAGTGGAAATAAAAGTGGAAGGCTCTGGAAGAGGCTTCATATACTCTTTATGATCAACAACATGGAGACATGATGGAGGTTGACTTGGGCTCAATGGGGGAGAATTTTGAATAGGCTCAAGGGGGAGACTACATGATTGGGTTTTAATAATAGGCATGGCATTCAAAGGTTCGTTGGTAATCTCATTAATCCGTCTTTGATGTGGGGATGGTCTATTTTGTGCTAGTAGTCTTTGGAGAAAATCATTAAAGGATTATTTGGTTGATGGATTAGAGCTTGAGAAGTTGGATGGTAGTGTTGGTGTAGGACTAGTATGCTTTGAGATAGGCATTTTATTAGATGGTGATGGAGGACTAGTAGATGGAATGGTGTATGATTCCAAACTTAGGGTGGTATCTCCCTTATCAATAGTATCATTAAGGTGACCTAAGATTTCTACAAAGTTATCATCATCACTAGGATCTACAAAGTTATCATAATCACTAGGATCTACAATGTTCTCATCATCACTAGGAGAAAAGTTTAACCCACCTTGGAGGATATATGTTTTTGGATTATCTTCATGACTAGGAGAAGGGGCTCCTCAAAGTATGACCTTGGGCTTGTGACTAGAATTGTTAAGGATTAGGACCATTTTAGCAAGTGCTTAACTAGGATTAGGGTGATGATGATGATGTGGAATGATTAGATTGGATGACTTGGATTGATTAGGATGAACTTTATTTGAATGTGATTATAAATAGGATGATTAGGATGATTAGAATGATATGCTTATGTGTTGGTGTTTATAGCTTGATATGGAAATTTGAAAACAAACTATTACACATATACACATATGAACCACACACACAAGACACATAAGTAAGTTTGGATTTGAAATTATGAATGTGATGATTAAACATGCACATGAAGAAGACACATCAACAAGTCCTAGAACTAGTCAATTGGGTATGGCCAATTAGATCTTAAACTATGATGCAAAAAGTTGAATAGGGATAATTTGAAAGAAAAATCTTACCACACATCCAGGAGAAAGGGGTAACCCACCCTTCACCTTCACTTCCCAAAGGTATAATTTTTTTTGGGGCCCAGCCAAGAGTGACAAGATTTGAACTCCAAAAGAAGCATGTATTTCGATTCACACCTTGATTGTGGTCATCCATAGGGGTCATGAAATCCCCTAGAAGGCCTCCTATAAAGGGTTTGACAAAATCAAACCAAGTGAGCTGTTTTTTATCACACACACATTTGATTCACACTCGCAATTGTTAATTTCCCTTTAAAAATTTGAAATGTGTGTAAAACAATTCAAACACTTGTTATTTTTAACCCAAAGTAAAAATGTGTGATGAAAGATAATGGTTCTTTTTAAGTCTAATTTTAAAGTGTGAATAGCAAGCAATATGTTCATTTTAGAGCCCCAAATTCAAGTGTTTGCAAACAAGATTGATTGATTAAATGAGAGATAAATATAATAGAATGAGTGCACTCGGATGTTTTTTCTTTCCAATCTATTGTTTATGATTGATATTTTTGCTACTATAGCTCCTTATTATCACCTAAAAAATAGAAAAATGATATTATAATGCAACCATAAAAAAAAAGTTCATCAGGAAATTGCAATTTCAAATACATGTTTTTAATATACCTGAATAAGATTCGATTATTTGAATAAGTTATTGATCTTAAAAATAAAAAATCAAACAAGAGAACCCTTCTAATGTTCTGAGAGCTTTCCGAAAATGTAAATAAATTATAAAAAATTCTTGTTTTGCGCCCAAAAATTCGGATTTATGAAAACCTATTGAAACCAAATATTGAATCATTTAGCACCTTCTATCATCTCAAAATCAAATCTACAAAAAATAGACTTTCATTAAAATTTCAAGAGCTTTCCGAAAGTGTAAAGTGTTTTGTAAAATTAGTTGATTTATGCCCACAAAGGTAATTTTATGAAAACACATAAAATAATGATAACTCCTACAAAAATGACAATAAACCCACAAATGTTTTACTCGAGCCTCTTGGATGATTTATAAGTTCCTACAAAAATATTGTAGAAAAATGCATAGCCATTTGGAAGATATGATGAAATTTGTAAAACTTTGGGTTTTGTCCAAAAACAGGCAAATCTCCATCAAAAAAACAATAAAACCTACAAAAAAAAGCTAGATCAAAGTTTTCATGTTAGGTTCACCAATGTAGTTAAGGTAAAAATATTAGAGAAAAATGAATAAAAAAATTATAATGAAAAACCCTAACAAGCACAATAGAGCACAAACTAGCATGAAAATCAAAACAAGAAAGCAAAGCAAACCGATCTCCAAGCTAGATTTGATTTATCTCCATTGCTCTTCTCCACCTGCATGAGAATGTAATATTTTGAAGGATTGAATGATTTGATATGTTGATTTCTAATTTTTCATAGAATAAGATGACGATAATAGATGAAAAATAAATAGATAGATAAGAAGATTGAAAGAAATTTTGGAAGAGTAAGGAAGCTAGAAGAAGATTCCCCCAAATGATCTGTGAAAGTATTGATTTATAGGAAAATTTTGATATGATTTGATGGACAAGATTAAAATTCAAATGTGTGATGTGTATGGTTAGGATTAAAATTTTATTTTAGTGTCTATGACGCACATTAAGTGGGTTATGACATGAGACTAAAATTAGGATGTGAGGGAATAGTGGGATTCTACTATTTATTTTAGAGCAAAAGATGCTTATGATGCACAATGAATGGGGCTAAAAATAGGATGTAAGTGGGAATCTCATAATTTAAATAATAAAATTATTTAAATTATTTTTGCATGTGAAGAGTTGTAGTCATGTGACACATGTTGCAATGTGACAATAAGTGAAGAATTAATTCAAATATTTAATTTGAATTATTTTGAAACATGTGAAGGGGGAATTAATTAAATAAATGAGATTTACTTAATTAATTGGGAAGGTGATTAAGTGGAATAAATGGGATAAGTGGGATAATGAAATGACCTAGGGTAAAATATTACAAAATGTCTTACAAGGTCATGTACCGACTAGGTAATATTATGATATGGACAATTTTGAGTGTCTACAATACAATAATCAGAAAACAATACAAAGGCCTAGAGTTCTCAATGCTGTCTCTTTGTATTTTTAAACCTTTCTCAGAAAGTCAAAATAGTATATATAAACATCTCCATCGCCTAAAATCCAATAACCAAAAATATTCCTCAAGCATGAGTCATGCTGCCCCTACAATGATTCTTAAAGAAAAATCGCAACAAAAAGATTTTTTCAATTTCCTCAAACAATGTGTGCTCTTCTGCAAATGATGGTTATTGTCCCAGAGGAGAAGCAGTTAAATTCTCATAAATAAAAGTGTTTATCCATCTGAAGAATCTATTAGGACACATGGTGAAGAAGAGGATCTTCTTATTCATTCCTCCTTCCCTTCAGACCAAAGCTCTAGCGGAGGTGACACGTGGAGAAGATGCGGGGGCCTTCATTCATCTTTCATTACCTTGAAATGAAATCGCTATGAAGATGAAATTTGGCATGAATTTTGCATAAGCTTTTGACTGTGGGGCCCACCCAAAAATGCATCTGAGGATCTATGCAACGTGGCACATGGGTGGAGCTCAGAGATGAAACAAAGGGGAGAGGATTTCAAAGGTGCACATTGTTGACATGTGGCACAAGTGGATGAAGGCACAACCAAAAAAAGGAGCCTAGAGAGTTGTAAATATAACATGTGTGACCAAGGTTTATGCAAAGAAAAATAAAACTTAACCCGAAGGGAGCTTCAAGGATTATTAAATCCATAGCTTTTGGTGACTATCAGGGGCATTTCACATGTGGAATGAGAACCCAAAAACCTAGTTCAAAGACCAGAGCTCACTCCATTAGGAAAACATTAGAGTTTTGAAAGGGTGGTCTGCAGAGGTAGGTAGTTGACCTTGGATGGCATCGATGAAGTGCTTTAGGTACCCATATAGACTTAGTACTTTTATGAATTTTATACTGCTCTTTGGATGGATTTTTCTTTGTTTCTTCGATTTTGTGTCCTAGGGCATGAGGACCCTTTAGATTTTTGCTTTATAGATAGAGGAATAAAAAAAAATTCTTTTGAATCACATGGGTATGGTGGAATGAGTGGAAGCTCCATGTTTAGACAAGGTGTGCATTGATTGGTCATGATTAAGATTTTTAGAAGATTTATGGATAGGTGGATAAGGGGATTGGATAATGGGGATGTTAGGTGTTGGAAGTAGTGGAGGTAGATTAGATGGCTGGATAATAGGAGGTGGAAGCAATAGTGGTAAATTTGATGGTTGAAGGTGTATGGTCGCATTCTTTTCACATTTGTAAGATGATGGAGGAGGGATTTCAACATATGTTTTAGGAATATAATAGGATTTATGGTGAAAAGAGGACTTACAATGGATGGATGAAGTACCAACATATTTATATTGGTGTCCTTTGGCTATATATCCAAGGCCATAAGAGTGTGGAGGGACCTTGACATGGATTGGCTCTAAAATACCTTGTTAATAAAGGCCTAAGCCTTTACCTTGATAGTTCATGTTCTAAAGTATGTGATGGATAATGGGACTAGGTGTGTTTTGGAAACTAGACTTGCATTCATTATTAGATGAAGAAGGTGAATTCAATAAAGGTTTTTGTTGTTCTAAGGAGGAACATTCATGAATGAGGGTGAAGAGAGAAAGTGGATATGATGGATTTGAAATGGATTTGATAGCGGATGATGGAGGATTTAAAGGATCCTGAGTATGTTCATTTAGATCCACATTATTGGTTTGATCTTCTACATTTACTTGGGAGGCATGTGTCTCAACATGACAAGTGGATAATGCGGGATAATGGATAGGACTAGGTAGGGGGTGTATAGGAGAAATGGAGGATTTTTTCTCATGGATAGGTGAAGTGATAGGCTCTTGACCATGAAATGCATAGAGTTGGCTACAAGGATCATCATGGCCTTCTTGATCATAGGTAGGATCTAGATCATAGAGGGAAGCTTCATCATAAATAGGACCAAGTATGTTATGAGTGGGATCATCAGAAGGGCCTAGATTTTGATTATAATGATAGGTTAATTTTTCCTGATGCTTAGGATAATGCTTTTGGCATAGCTCTTGGATTTTAGTGGAAATTAAAGTGGAAGGCTCTAGAAGAGGCTTGATATACTCTTTATGATCACCAACATGGAGACATGATGGAGGTTGACTTGGGCTCAATGGGGAAGACTTTTGAATAGGCTCAATGGGGAGACTACATGATGCATTTTTAAGAATAGGCATGGCATTCAAAGGTTCGTTGGAAAGCTCATTAATCCATCTTTGATGTGGGGATGGTCTATTCTATGCTAGTAGTCTTAGGAAATAATCATTAAAGAATTCTTTTGTTGATGGATTAGAGCTTGAGAAGTTGGATGGTAGTGTTGGTGTAGGACTAGTATGATTTGAGATAGGCATTTTATTATATGGTGATGGAGGAATAGTAGATGGAATGGTGTATGATTCCAAACTTAGGGTGGTATTTCCATTGTCAAATTATCATTTAGGTGACCTAAGATTTCTACAAATTTATCATCATCACTAGGATCTACAAAGTTATCATCATCACTAGGATCTACAAAGCTCTCATCATCACTAGGAGAAAGTTTTAACCCACCTTGCAGGATATATGGTTTTGGCTTATCTTCATGAGTAGGTGAAGGGGCTCCTCAAAGTATGAACTTGGGCTTGTGACTAGGATTAGGGTGATGATGATGATGTGGAATGATTAGATTGGATGACTTGGATTGATTAGGACGAAATTGATTTGAATGTGATTAGAAAAAGGATGATTGGGATGATTAGAATGAGATTCTTATGTTTTGGTGTTTACATCTTGATATGGCGATTTGCAAACAAATTATTACACATGTACACACATGAATCACACACGCAAGACACATAAGTAAGTTTGAATTTGAAACTATGAATGTGATTATTAAACATGCACATGAAGAAGACACATCAACAAGTCCTAGAACTAGTCAATTGGGTATGTCCAATTAGGTCTTAAACTATGATGCACGAAGTTGACTAGGAATAATTTGAAAGAAAAATATTGCCACACATCTAGGAGAAAGCGGTAACCCACCCTTCACCTTCACTTCCCAAAGGTATAAAGTTCTTTGGGGCTTAGCCAAGAGTGACAAGATTTGAACTCCCAAAGAAGCTTGTCTTTTGATTCACACCTTGATTGAAGTCATCCTTAGGGGTGATGAAATCCCCTAGAAGACCTCATATGAAGGATTTGACAAAAGAAAATCAAGTGAGGTTTTTTTTATCTCACACATTTGATTCACACTTGCAATTGTTAATTTCCCTTTAAAAAATTGAAATGTGTATAACACAATTCAAACACTTGTTATTTTTAACCCAAAGTCACAATGTGTGATGGAAGATAATGGTTATTTTTAAGTCCAATTTTAAAGTGTGAATGCAAATAATATGTTCCTTTTAAAGCCCCAAATTCATATGTTTTGTAAACACAATTGATTGATTAAATGAGAGATAAAGATAATAGAATGATTGCACCCAAAAGTTTTTGCTGTCCAATATATTGTGTGTGAATGATATTGTTGCTACTAAAACTCCTTATTATCACCTACAAAATTAAAAAAAATGATATTATAATGCAACCATAAAAAAAAAATCATCAGAAAATTGCAATTTCAGATACATGTTTTTAATATACACTAATTAGATTCGATTATTTGAAGATGTTATTGATCTAAAAAATAAAAAATCAAAGAAGATACCCCTCCTAATGTTCTAAGAGCTTTTCAAAAATGTAAATAAATTATAAAAATTCCAAGTTTTGCACCCATATATATGGATTTATGAAAAACCTACATAAAACAAAGATTGAATCATTTAGCACCTTCTATTATCTCAAAATCAAATCTGCAAAAAATAGACTTCCATTAAA
Source organism: Sequoiadendron giganteum (assembly GCA_007115665.2). Lineage (NCBI taxonomy): Eukaryota > Viridiplantae > Streptophyta > Pinopsida > Cupressales > Cupressaceae > Sequoiadendron > Sequoiadendron giganteum. The sequence goes on along the minus strand of CM021110.1, from coordinate 55,934,363 downwards.
ATTTGAATATATTTTTGAAAGTGTAACGAATTTTGTAAAATTTGTTGATTTGCACCCACAAAGCTAATTTTATGAAAACACATAAAATAATGATAACTCCTGCAAAAATGGCGATAAACCCTCAACTGTTTTACCAAAGCCTTTTGATATTAGTTGTAAGTTTCTGTGAAAATATTGTAGAAAAATGCATAGCCATTTGGAAGATAGGATGAAATTTGTAAAACTTTGGGTTTTGTCCAAAAACAGGCAGGTTTGCATCAAAAAAACAATAAAACCTGCAAAAAAAGAAAGCTAGATCAAAGTATTCATGTCAGGTTCACCAATGCAGTTAGGGTAAAAATATTAGAGAAAAATGCATAAACAAATTATAATGAAAAATCCTAACAAGCACAATATAGCACAAACTAGAATGAAAATCAAAACAAGAAAGCAAAGAAAACCGATCTCCAAGCTAGATTCGATTTATCTCCATTGCTCTTCTCCACCTACATGAGAATGCAATATTTTGAAGGATTGAATGATTTGATATGTTGATTTCTCATTTTTCATAGCATAATGATAAGATGACGATAATAGAAGAAAAATAGATAGATAGATAAGAAGATTGAAATAAATTTTGGTAGAGCAAGGATGCTAGAAAAAGATTCCCCTAAATGAACTGTGAAAGACTTGATTTATAGGAAAATTTTGATATGATTCGATGGACAAGATTAAAATTCAAATGTGTGATGTGTATGGTTAGGATTAAAATTTTATTTTAGTGTCTATGACGCACATTAAGTGGGTTATGACATGAGACTAAAATTAGGATGTGAGGGAATAGTGGGATTCAACTATTTATTTCAGAGGAAAAGATGCTTATGATGCATAATGAATGGGGCTAAAAATAGGATGTAAGTGGGAATCTCATAATTTAAATAATAAAAGTATTTAAATTATTTATGCATTTGAAGAGTTGTAGTCGTGTGACAGATGTTGCAATGTGACAATAAGTGAAGGATTAATTCAAATATTTAATTTGAATTATTTTGAGACATGTGAAGGGGGAATTAATTAAATAAATGAGATTTACTTAATTAATTGGGAAGGTGATTAAGTGAAATAAATGCGATAAGTGAGATAATGAAATGACCTAGGGTAAAATATTATAAAATATCTTACAAGGTCATGTACCGACTAGGTAATATTATTATATGGATAATTTTGAGTGTCTACAATCCAAAGGCCTAGAGTTCTCAATGCTCTTTTTTTGTAATTTTAAACCTTTCCTCAGAGATTCAAAATAGTATATATAAATTTCTCCACCCCCTGAAATCCAATAACCAAAAATATTCCTCAAGCATGAGTCATGCCGCCCCTACAATGATTCTCAAAGAAAAATCGCAACAAAAAGATTTTTTTATTTCCTCGAATAGAGTGTGGTCTACTACAAATGATGGTTGTTGTCCCAGAAGGGAAGTAGTTAAATTCTCATAAATACAAGTGTCTAACCATCTAAAGAATCAATTAGGACACATGGCAAAGAAGAGGATCCTCTTATTCATTCCTCCTTCCCTTGAGACCAAAGCTCTAGCAGAGATGAAACGTGGAGAAGAGGCAAGGGCCTTCATTCATATCTCATTTCCTTGAGATGCAATCCCTACGGAGATGCGATTTGGCATGAATTTTGCATAAGCTTCTGACTGTGGGGCCCACCCAAAAATTCATATGAGGATCTAAGCAATGTGGCACACTTGTGGAGCTTAGAGATAAAATAAAGGGGAGAGGATTTCAAAGGTGCACGTTGTTGACATGTGGCACAAGCGGATGAGGGCACGAACAAAAAAAGGAGCCTAGAGAGTTATAAATATAACATGCATGACCAAGGTTTATGCAAAGACAAATAAAACTTAACTCAAAGGGAGCTTCAAGGATTATTAAATCCATAGCTTCTAGTGACTATCAAGGGCATTTCACATGTGGAATGAGAACACAAAACCCTGGTTCGAGGACTAGAGCCCACTCCATTAGAAAACATTAGAGTTTTGAAAGGGTGGTTTCCAGAGGTAGCTAGTCAACCTTGGATGGCATCGATAAGGCACGTAGATTTTCTTGTGCCTCATATAAATCGATAATTTCTTTGAAAGGCAACTCCATGGGGATATTTATCCTGAACTCAAGCTAGAACAAAAGTTGCACCATTAGATGAATAGCACCTTCAACATCTGCTATCATGAGAGGTTGATTGAATGATTGGAAAGAAGATAGATCCTATTTATTTTCCTTGATCTTTTTTTTAATATGTTTCGTCATGGCCACTGAATTATCAGAGAGAAATAGAGAAGGAAAACCCAACTAATTCAAATGAGAAAATTTCACCTACATACTATTCATAGTTACATTCAAGGAGGCCAAATAATTATTAGCCTGGAGGATCACTGTATGGTAATAGATGAATTCCTTTTCCTTCTTAGAAATAGACCTTCGGTGCTCTATCCTTGCCCTTGCCAAGTCCACATTCGTTACCTTATACAAATTCTTTAGCAATTGTTCGGCTTTGGGAACCCTCTCAACAATGAATTGCAAAATTTGTTCAATTTTCCCGTGCACCTCCCTGCTTAAACTTGCCACATCCGCCATGAATTCTAGTGCTGGTTGTAGGGAAAAATAGAAATACTTGAATTTGTCCCAGTAGGAGACATATAACTGTTGAGCCACCTAAAGGAGATCCGATTGAGGAACAAAGGGTTGGGAGATAATTTTTAAAAGAGTTATCTCAACCTCCTTCGACCCAATTTCCTCCATCAATTCATCAACCTTCTTTCCCAATGCATTGAGCCATTCTTGTAGAGTTGTAAACTCTATATCCTTTCTTCTTAGAAGCTCCTCCGCTTGACCTTGGGATCCAGATTCCTTTTCTAGAGAGACCTTCAATTTTCTGATCTCTTTTTCAAATAGAACCTATTGGTTCTAAAGCTCTTAATTATTTTCTTGGGCCTCCTTCTCTGCTTGATCCAATCACTCCTAAAGCTCTTGGTTCTTTTGTTGTAGGGTGGTAACCAGAATGGGATCCTAGGACAAGAACTTCACAAGTTCCTCTTGGAGTTTGGCCTTCTTTGTCTGCACTTGTTGAGACAAGCATGTAATTTTAGTGTCCTTGACCTTTTCCTTCTTTTGTGGGATCTCAATTCTTTCTTTTAAATTATTGAGATCCTCTTCCATCTTCTTCAGTTGATGAATATGCTTCAAAAAGTCTTTCATATCAACCCTTTGAGTTTCCTCCATCAGCTCAACTTTTTCCTATGGTCGAGTTGAATATAAATCAATCCTTACGGCATGGATTGTATAATCTTCAGGTTGCATCTTCTCTTGAGGTTTGATGATGTTAGGTGTCATATATGCAAATTTTATTGATCCTTGAACCTCATTAAAGAGGATCTATATGCATGGCTCAATAATCTTTGCAACATCCTTTTCTTTCCTTTTCTAGGCTCTTTTAGCCCATGTTGCCTCAGCCATGGTATTTTGAGTAAGAAAATTTGTTGCGATCTAATCTATTGGCCGGAAAAGGGTGCACTAGGAGGAAGAGAAAAAGGGAACAAAATCATTGAAGACTCAAATGATGCTTTCTTTGGTAGAGTTACCATCAATGGGGAGAAAGGGGGAATTTCATGCTAGGTTTCAGTTGGAGAAGTGGTGGAAGGACTCATAGGGGATGGTGGAAATAGTGGAGACACAAAAGTTACAATTAGGTCAATAGGTTGAGTAGGAGTTGATGCAATGGAAGCAAAAGGGTTTGGGATAGCTAGTTGAGATTGGGCCCTGAAAAAATATGATAAAGACTCTAGAGGAGTAAAAGCTACCCATCCCATTGTAGATATGGAAGATTGATGGGAACTCCCAGCGAAGATGGAAGCAAAAAATTGTAGGCTGACACTTGATGTGATCAGAGACGCATATGCAATAAGGTTAACCAAATACTGAGATGAGAGAAGGGAATGAGAGAAAATTACTCAAGTTGCTAAAGAGTCTGACCCATGGCTCATTGTCATAGGTACTTGTGACCTCTCTCCTAGATTGGCATCGATATGTAGCCTCTTCTTAGGTATAAAATTGTCTAATTCTATGACATCCTCAAACTGTTGAGATGCTCTAGGTCTCATATTAATCCATATACATGTTAGTGTGACCACCGCATGGGATTTAGGTGCTTGTGTACTTAGAGGACTTTTGTTGGGTTGTCCCACTACTTCACCACCTTCCCGCATTTGGGTCTTATTTTCTTCTCTTTCTCTCACTATTGAAGTTTCTTCATCTTCCTCCACTTCTTCATCATCATCATCACTATCATCATGCCCTCTATTCCAGAGTTCATCAAACTTATCATCCATATCTAACTCTTGGAACTAGGCACCGAGACATTTGGTCTCTTGACGATAAATCCAGAAGTCGACAATCTTCTCTTGACTCCATTGGTAGTTTTTGGCCAATTCATTAAAAAGACCGGCCCCAATTTTGCACTTGTCATTGGATTTGGCTAAAGGGAAATAAAAAGAAAGCAATGGTGGCCTCCAATCATTAATGGGAACATAGGCTAGGTCTACAAGGATATCTTGGTTCCCTATTTGTGGACTCTGCTAAGCTTCCTAGTAGGGTCAAGATCTATGAGTCACTTTAACATTTAGACCTACCAGGTCATTATCAAGATGATAATCCCATTTGTCACAAATCAACACTAGCTCCAAATAAGTAAGCTGTGTTGGTAGCAGACCTTGTTTCTACTTCCTTTGCATTATCACCGTACCAAAGCTTAAAGGGCATTTTAAAAAACCTTTCTTATTTTTTCCCCCACAAAACATGGCATCTATAATTGCTAGTTGCCTAAACATCTCAAGGGCCAACACCCTATTTGTGACACAAACTAGTAGCTGAAAAGGCTCATCATTAAAACCATGCAATCTAACAAATGAAAAATCCTCTCCAAGGAACCATTCACGAGGAGGGATTAAATCTTGCATCCATCTTACTTGCATGACAGAAAAATGATAAAAGCCAACCTCACCCTCCTTATTAAAATCTTGCAATATCAGAGTTTGGAAGGACTCAAAAAATGCATAATAATCATGGGTTATGAAAAGGAGATGGGTCCACAAAAATTGGCTTCCTAACTCCATTTTCATCAAAGATACACAAACCCATATTTTTTTTGAAGAAATCAGGGTTTTGGTGTAAAAACATGTGAGCAAGAAAAAAGGAAAACCTAAACTTATATTGTGTGTGAGACTCCTTGAATTGGTTCAGCATCTCTCGAACAATGACCTCCAAAAATTCATGCCAAAATAGGGATTGTTGTATACTTAACTTAAAACCCAAACCCATTTGAAACTCCTATACCTCTTTGTCACTATCAAGGCCACAAACAAAAGCCACCATAGAGAAGACATCTTGCATGTTTGAGTTGAAAAAACTATTCCCAACTATAAACTATGGTGGTTGCTTATCTTCCTTGGGCCTTTTTGTTTCTTGATTAAAAAATTATAGGGAATGGGTCTTGGTTCTCCAAACAATTTCCATGTTTTCTATAGTAAATCTCTCTGGAAAATCTACCCTTTTCCTCATAGGGATACACAACATATCCCTAAGAATGCCAATTCTAATCACTATTCTCAGGTTTTGGCCCTCTATGATGCCAGTATCTAAATCAAAATTCTACATGCATTCATGAACCAACTCCGGGAAGTGATGCACAAAGGGAACCATATTTTGTGAAAGATCGTAGAACCACAACTTGTATGCAAAAGAGTCTTGGTTATCAACTTTGGCCTTTTTCATTCTTTCATAGGCCACCTCCCTAAGACCCTTAGGGTTAGTTTTGAGGTCAACGTCGTAAATATTATCTCATTCTTCCACTATCTATACCTTGTTTCTATGGAACTTATTCTCCACAACCCGTGTATGGGGACATTTCAGCTTTACCGTCATCTCTGGCGTGGAATAAGAAATGTTACTGAAAACATTGGCTATTAGCACCATCAAGATGACATCAAATAAGCTTACAACTAGACCTTCTTGTGCTACCATTTTAGGATTCTACTTTTTCTTAGGACTTTGTGCCATTGAAATATTTTTCGAAAGCTCTTGCAAACACTTAACCTCTTTGAAATTCATGCTTGAATTTTTCATAGAAAACTATATATTCAATTCTCTTTGAAGCCCTCTACTTTTGCATGAAATCATTACCCTTTTGAGTTAAAATAAAAGTTAGAAACAATAGATGTTTCCAGCAATTAATTTGGTACGCACCACCAGCTCTTACATGCATGCAAAATGAATTCTCTCTTTTTGAAAAGACGGTAATTCATAATGATGATTAGCCATTATGTACATCGTTGTTATCTCTTGGGAAATTGGGCTACAAATAGAATGAATATGAGAAATTTTTGCATGCTTTTTCATTTAATAACTTTAGAAGAATGATTAAGCAAAAGAGAGTAACAAATACATGAAATGGTTTGAGTTTATCCTTAGAGGCTGAAAAACGTCCACAGCTTGACACTTGGAACTTGACCATGCGAACTACCTCTTGCACTTGCCGCAAGTTTAAGCTGCTTAATTACCCAATCTTAATTCACATGCAACACACACAACCTAGTGGGATTTTTGAGTTTTCAACTCGATCAACATCATGCTTATCACATGCATTGTACCTCATCTACCTCTATAAATAGACCTAAGGATAACTGCATAATTCATACTTGGTAATTGGGCTTATTGATAGAGGCAATGGATACTCCCATTAGGTTAACTAGAAATAGGTCTTAGGTAGCTTTCCTAGGTGAAATTTTTAATAGGAATTTGAAATGTATGACAAAGAATAAGAATTCTTTGGATATAATTGCAATGAAATGGGTGCTGGGGAGGGACTATATAGAATATGAGGATAAGTATAGAGTGAAGACTGATATTTGTTCTCGTTTTGTTGCATCCTTGCTTGATATTCAAGTACCGAAGCCAATGATATTGAGGATTACCAAGGATATTTTCCCCAAGAGCTATCTTGGAGGCCTTGGGGAAATTATAACAAATGTCATGTATGGCCTTGGGATTCCAACAACAAGTGATCTTTGTTGTCATATTTAAGAGGATGTGGTGGTACCTTAGGTGCCATTTATGAGTGAATTTCACAGGATGACCATTGAGGAACACCACCAAAGGGTGTCTCGTGCCTACCACTTCTTGTTAAGGTGCTACAATATAGAGTTTTTCTATGATGTGGAGTGGTATACCAATTTTAGAAACTTGGTGTACCCTCCACTTATTGTTGCTATTGTCAAAGCTCTTACCAATCCTATTGACTTTCATGATCTTGTTGATGGTGAAGCTCCCACTGATGATGTTGCTCCTAATCAATGAATGGACTCTTTTCTTCTCTATTTGTTTGTATATATATCTCAAAAATCTTATTAATATATATATTCTCAAACAGCCTAGCTTAAGAGCCATTTTGAATTGTAATATCCCAAAGTACATATTACCATATATAATGAATATATAGCTCTTTTGTTAAGTTTTTTCCTCCATTTCTTTTGGATTCTTTCATGCTTTTATGTGTTCCACTTAATAAAGACTTGGTCGAATAAAACACACAAAAAATAATTACATATTTACAGCGTCAAAGGGTTAATCAAGCAAATTAAATAATTTCAAGTGAATTATATTGATAAGAATTCCCAATGCTTATTTTTCCATATTCTCTAATTTGAATGCATTATGTTTCTTACATTTAATGATGTAGAAAGGACCTTCCCACAAAATATCAAATTTTCCATGTTGGCCAAATGTTGTGGCTCTCTCATTGAATTTGAGTACCAAATCTCTACTCTTAAGACTCTGGTCGGAGATTTTCTTGTCAAACTATAATGATCTAAATAATATTTAATGCAAGATTGATCTAGGGTTAGAACAAAGCATGCAATAATAATATCAATCAAGTCAATAAAATGCAAAGGAGAAAAGAATGAGACTAGAACAGTCTCACCCTTTTCTCTCCTCCATGGCTCACTTCTATTGAACCTTCTCTACTTGCAGCAATATGATGAAATGCCCTCAACCTTATGTGTGAGCAAACTAAATTTATGACATGACTAAGCAAGTGTTGAAGGATTTAATCTAAAATGCAAGAGAATAAATCTACATGCAATGAGAAAATCTGCAAAAGACAATGTTAGATGATATGCTATGACAATGTAAGATTCTAGAAATGCAAGATGATAAAAAATGAAACTCTAAGATAAGATGATATTCAAGACAGGAAAAAAAATAAGAAGGGGGATCCCACAATGAAGACAAAATTGACATTTTATAGAAAATGCAATTTTGTATGGACGGATGAGATTAAAGACTGACAAGTGACCTAGAATCTGTGGACAAGATTCAATATGACAACCCACAATTAGGGTTAGGGCAACATTAGGTCAAATTCGAAATGAATGGACAAGATTGATTTTAAGAAAAATCAAGGGTTGACAATGCATGTGACAAGGCACACAAAACGAAGTTGCTGGAGAATCAAATAATTATTTAAAATTATTTAATTCAAGAGGGGATGTTGACTTTTTGAATTAAAAACTATTTTAATTCAAAAGAGGTGGGGTCATGTGACAGTAAATAAGTTAAATTAAATTATTTACTAAAAAGAGGGAATTTATAAAGAGGGACTTATTTTAAATAAATAAGATTTATTTAAAATGAGCACAATAAAAGAGAAATTAAATAATAAGATTATTTAATTCAAGTGGTGGGACTATTTTAAATAAATGAATTTATTTAAAATGAGGAGAGTGTGAAAGTGGCAATAATTAAATAAATAAAAGAATTTATTTAATTATAAGAGGACTTTTTAATTAGAGACATATTAATAAATAAAGTTATTTATTTAATAATCAAGAAAATATAAAAGGCTAAAATAATTAAATAAATTAAGAAATTTATTTAATTATAGGAAGACTTTAGACAATTAGTGACGCATTAAATAAATAATTACAATTTATTTATTTAATAATCAAGAAGAATAAAGGGGACATTAATTAATTAAATAATTATGAATTATCTAATTAATAGTTGAAAGTGAGTTAGGGACATAATTAAAATGTCCTAATTAGGGTTAGAAGAAGAGCCTATGGGTCTAGGTCATTTTTATGTCTCTACACAAACCACTTCTTAACCACCTGTTGATGGTTACACATGGCCATTAGAAATTTTTCTCTCTTTTTTTACCTTTAATAGCTCAACTAACTGAACCTCCATGGCTCTTTTTTGTTCTACCTCTAGAGACTTCAGCAACTATAGTGCGGGAATTTCCATATAGATAGGCAATAGTGATTCCTTTCCATATAGCAACTCGTATGGTGAAGTATTTAAGACTCTCTTGGGAGTTATGTAGTCCACCTAGAGTGTTACTTTAAGGTTCAAATGTCACTCTCTCTCTCTGATGCTCCAACCCAATTATTTTGATGAGTCAGACTAATTTTTTATTAGTTGACTCGGCCAAACCATTTCCCTATGGGTAATAATTTGAAGATGTCTTTAGGAATATTCCATGCTTAAGTGAAAATTGGAGCCTTTCACATTTTCAGAGATAGTGGTCCTGGGCAAGACGAATCTTGTTACTAGTTCTTCATGAAATTTTATGATCTCTGCCTCTGTCGCATTCTTCAGGGGCATAGCGTCAGTCCATCTGGTAAAATAATTTTTGGTCGTGAGGATCAATTTGTGTCTAAAACTAGAACTGGGATTAATCATTTCAATAAAATCAAGCCCCCATTGTGCAGAGGGCTCTTCAATCACTATTCGATTTAGCAGCAAGGTCAAGTTCTTCCTCCTTCCTATGAACAATTAGCATTATTTGTAGGATTTGACTAAGGCGTATGAGTAATTGAATAGTGTAGCCCAAAAATATCTCACACACATAATTTTAATGGTAGTAATCTTTACAGCGAAATTTCCACCTATGGGACTGCTATGGAATTCACCCAAAACTTTTTACAACTATTCTTGAGTTACACACCTTGGAAGAACACTGCTAAAATTCCTTTTCAAGAGAAATCCTTCAATAAGCACATAATCGTTGCTCTATAATCTATAAAATCTCTTCTAAGGAGGGGGGAGGCTTTTCAGATATTTCCTAGTCTGCGTGAATCTCATTCTATCTGTCAACCAGTAGCCTTCAACTCTGATTCATTAAGTAGAATTAGCTTGGGTTGTTCCTCCTCAGCTACCACTTCTTCATCACATGCCAAATACTCACACAATCCTCTCCCTCACATAGTATTTGTAGATCTGACCTCAATGACATATTCAAGAATATTTTTTACCCAATTGACCCTTTTTTTGGTGATTTCTCCCTCCATTATGTACTCACACACACTAGAATGCACTACATTTACGACCACCTTACTGCAAGCTATGAGGTTTTAGAAAATTTGGAGCCCCTTAACAATGGTGAACGCCTACCTCTCAAAAAAGTTATAGTTTATCTGATAGTATTTTAACATCTGGGAGTGAAAATCTATCGAATGTTCTCCCTTCCCTTCATCATCCTTTTGGGTCAAAACAATAGCGATGCTAGATTTTATATTGAACACATAAATTATAAAGTCTTTTGACAAGTCTAGGTTAACCAACATAGGAGTTGAGTAAATAGCCTCCTTGACCTTATCAAAGGCTTCTCTAGCCTCTTTTTTCCATCTAAATAGTTGATCCTTCTTAAGCATCAGGGTGATTAGTCTATTTAAACCTACAAAATCCAAAATCTATTTTCCTACAAAATTCACCTTTCCCAGGAAGGACTGAACTCCCTCTTTGTTGACTAGTAGGGGTTTTTCCTTTATTTCCTTCACTTAATCTAGATCAATATCAACCCCATCCTTGGGCACCACATGTCCCAATAGTTTTCCTTGAGGCACTCTGAAGAAACAATTCTTTGGGTTTAGGGATATCTCAGACTACTAGCATTTTTTGAAGACCATTTCAATATGATTGAAATGATCATATTTTTACTTAGAGAATATTGTAAGATCATCCAAGTGGATCAAGATGATATTATTGGTTAATTCTCTGAAGGCAATTTCCATTACTCACTGGAAGGTGGCTCTAGCATTTGAGAGGCCGAAGGGAATTTTTGTGTAGGAAAATTGTCCCCACTTAGTAGTGAACATTGTTTTGTGTCATTCCTCCTCTTTGACCTAGATTTGGTTCTAACCATGGGATCCATCTAGCAAAGAAATTTTTTCTGAGCTATCCATTGTTTGTAAAATTGATTCCATGGAAGGCAATGGGTAGTGGTCCTTCAGTGATGCCCTACTCAGATCTCAAAAATTAACATAGAGGTAGATGTCCCCATTCTTCTTTCAGAATGGAACCAGATTGGATACCCATGTACTATTCTTGATCGAGAAAACTATCAGGGAGTGAATTAGCTTTGTCAACTCTTGCACCATTAGTGTCTCAATCTTTGGGTTTACTAGCCTTTTCCTCTAACCGACAATTTTTTCACCTTTCGTTAGTTCCATGGTATGTTGGATGATTTCGATATCATATCCCTTGAGATCATCATATGACCAGGCCACTACTCTCTTATATTTTTCACAAAAAATGTGACCCTATTGTTGTCATGTTGTGAAACCTCTTTCCTTACCTTAAGTTTCCTTCCATCTCCGCCCTAAAGATATGCATAGTCCCCCTTGTCTGCTATAAACTTCCTCTTGTCATTTCTTGCATCATCGCAATCAAATAGATTTTTGAGAGTTACTATTCCTTTTGGAAGGTTGTTGGACCTTAGCTAAATAATTTTCCCTTCATAAGCTTCTTCATTTTTTGGTTGGAGATGATTAGAAAACTCTTCTAAGTGCTAAATGAATGAGGTGATTTGTTCGTCACTTTCAAACACTTTCAAATTCTAGTCATTGTCTGGGATTGAGGGTCAGAAAATCACTCACATAGAGTGTATCTTCTTAATCAAATCAGAAGCAAGGTCAAATTGGGATCCTATTGTCACCATGCAATCCGTAGTTGCATTCAGCTCTTTGAGCATCATTTGGATATTAAAAGCTTCAAAAATTTTAATTAGATCCCAGAACCTTTGTCTGTAAGATCTCATGCATACATTATTTTTTGCGGAGATGCCTAAAACTTTATTGACTATTAGCTCAGAGTCTCCAAACACCCCTATCCATTTAATGCCCATCCACTCTACAAGGCTTAGACCTTGCACAAGGCCTTCATATTCAGCTTCATTTTTTGAATAGGAAAATTGAAAGGACAAATATCTAAGTGTATTTTCATTGGATGGGGATGTCAAACATATCCTAGCTCCTACACCAACTTTACATCTTGCTCCATCAAAGTGCAGAATCCATAGTTTTGAGGCCTGACCATCCTCGGGTTCCTTCATCAACTTTTTAATTACTTGATCTTCATCATAAATCACATAAGTTCTCATTCTAGTGGCATGATAATTTCTAAAAGGATCAATATCTATAAATTCACTCAAGAGAACCTCCTCTTGATCATTCTAGTCTCTGGTTACTTTCTCATCTTCAAGTAACTCAATAAAAGACTTCTCCTCTTTGGTGATAGAAGTATGGATAGCCTCAAAATTTATCATGGCTTCATCCACTCCATGTTCTAAATGTAAATATTCAGAGACTATATTAATCTTAGCTCCATGCTTGGTCTAAGGATTAAGTGTGACCAATCTAAAGAAAGATACCCGCCTATCTTAGTAGTGAATTCTTGAGATAAGCAAAGGCCAAACATGGGAGGAACATAAATGATCATAGTATTCTATGGGACTGTCATACTAGGGTAGGAGAATAGAGTCAATGGAAGGTCAATTATGACACCTATGGTTTCAACCTTACTTCCATCTAGTTGCCTAACCCCTCTATTCAAAGGTTCATAGCTAAGTCCCAAGGCTTCATCTATTTTCTTGGGCATGACAGTGGTGTTAGCACCAAATTCAATCATAGACTTATGCAATAATTGTATACCCAAAATGAGAGTTAGGAAAAAGAGTTTTGGTTTCAGCTTACCTTTTCCTTTGGTTGACGTTCCCTCTCCATTATTTGTGAGGAATTTGTCCTAAGGCAATGGATCAATGGATTTTTCCTTGGATGGTTTCTCTATTTGTCCTATGCTTGCATCTCTCAGCAGGGCCTTCTGCAAAAAGGACTTCTACTCCGAAATAGTTAAGATATCCCAAATAAATACATTAGTAGAGGCTTTCTTCAACTATTCCACCACATTGAATGGTGGTGGAGTTAGAGACTTCTTCTCCTTACACTTTGTTATAACAATATCCCTACATGGCTGAGATTGCTAGATAGCTACAGAGGTGCTAAGAGCTTGGTCAATAACACTTTTGGGTTGTTGAGCAACCAATTCACTCGTGAATCTCCTCTTTGAGTGAGTGTTGTAATTTGATTGGACTTGTAGGGCCTTTGATGTGGAAACATCATTTGCAAGAGCCACCTCTTCCCCTTCCATCCATGAGAATAACGCATGATCAAGAGCTATGTTTGCTTCTTGTTCCAAAGACATTCCTTGCATTTGAGCAGTAAGTACTACATTTTCCATTTGTGGAGAGGCATACGTATAACCTCCTGAGTCTAGCGTAACACCTTGACTATGTTTTTTCTTCTATTCTTTGTTGTAAATTACCATGTGGACAATTTATTGGCATATGTCCTTCATTGCAGGGGAAACACCAATAATTAGTATCATCAGCAACATTATTTTTCCCCACCACGAGCTCTCTATTTGAACTTGATGGAACATTTTGTAGTGGAGTAAGCACTAGCACAATTTTATGGTTTGGTTGAGTCTGTTTATTTTTGTGTGTACCTCCTTGGAACTGGTTATGTTGGTAATAAGGTCTTCTACTTTGGTAATCTTGGTAACCTGGCTTCGGAGGCATGGGTTGTTACCACTTGATACTAGTTATTTAATTTGAGAAGGGCCACAACAATTCCTTGATGTCACTAATCTTGGCCACCAAAGAGTTCGATGTAGAGGAAAAATTTTGTGGTGCACTTAGATATGTGTACATGGATTGGGGAGGAGTAGGAACACTGGTTGAAGCTATCTTCGGGGTGGGAGCTCTGACAATTCTACAAATATAGGCATAGCGGGCCGAGGCAATAAACTTTTGGCATCAATCAAATTATTCCCTGCCTTAACAACGATGTTATATGTGTCCAACAAGTTTTTCCCACTAAGAGACTAAATCATCATTGAGAGGTTTGCGTTGATGGATTTAGGAAGAACATGAATGCCAAATTTGGAGGTAGGTGAATAGGAATAGTAGTCTAGATCCTTTTCCAAGTCATGTGGAACTTGGCATTGAAGTTGATCATGGCCTCTTGAGGGGCCCACTTAATGGTCATTAGCTATTGGAATAGTGAAGACCGATCTCCATTGTTTGAAAACCACTCATAAAAAGGATCTCTGAGCTAATCCTAGGTGTTGATAGTATTGGCTCCCATACCAATCTAATGCTTTTCCTTTGAAAGAGGATGCAAGTAACCCTAGTGCTACATTCTCATCAGTGTAACCATGTACCAAGCACATGTCTTCCACATCTTGCAGATCTGGTTGGATGGTGTTTTTGAGCCTTCCCTAGTGAATTTTGGTAAAGATTTTAGAGCAGAGGTTGGGATAGGATCCCACATGGCCAGTGTTATTGGTGCTCTAAGAGGACTTCTGGAATCCCAAGCTACATAATTTCTATTATCCATTGGTAATGGGGCCTATGGAGGGGTCGAAACATTCACTTGATGGACTTTTGCTTGTACTGTTACCAGCGGTGGTACTAGCAAGCTAGGGTTATTCATTGTTTTGGATCTAGTAATAGGTTTATGGCTCATACACCAACTTTAAATTTAGATAAATTAAAACAAGGTCCCATCGGGAGTACTATAAAAAGAACTGTTGATGCCTAAAATTACTAGGAAAATAGCCTTATGGGAAACTTAGTTAATGGGGGACCAATTGTGCTAAATTGAGTAATGTCTAGATTTTAAAGAAGCTAAATCATCATAAAATTAGGGCTAAAAAGGGAAACATAAGAAAATATACAAAAATAAAGTCTAACACTAAGTTGATGCGCCATGGGAAACCTTCCTTTCAGATGAGGTTTGAGGGCTCGTTCAATAATCTGCTTGTCTAAAAAAAAAAAAAAAAGCATAGATGAAAATCCTAAGAATTCAATCAAATAACATAAGATAACTTCTATATACATTCACTGAACAAGAAGAGTTGAATAAATGATTCAAACAACAATTTTATATTGAAATTGTAGAAGTCATGCAGATAAACTATTGAGTACAAAAAACAACACACTATAATTTCTTATCTACTAACTAAGAAACAAAGAGGTTGAACAAATTGGCACATCTATAAGTATTAATACAATAATCAAAAAACAATACAAAGGACTAGATTTCTTAGTGCTCTTTTTCTATATTTTTGAACCATTCCTCAAAGATTCAAAGTAGTATATATAGACCTCTCCACCACTTGAAAGCCAATAACCAAAAATATTCCTCAGGTATGAGTCGTGCCACCCTAGCAATGATTCTTAAAGACAAATCGTAAGAAAAAGATTCTTCATTTTTCTCAAACAAAGTGTGCTCTATTGTAAATGATGGTTGTTGTATCGGAGGGGAAGTAGTGAAATTCTCATGAAGACATGTGTCTAACTATCTAAAGAATCGGTTAGGAAATGTGGTGAAGAAGCGAAGCCTCTTATTCATTTCTCCTTCCCTTGATACCAAAGTTCCCATGAAGGTGACATGTGTAGAAGAGGTGGGGGCCTTCATTCATCTTTCATTTCCTTGAGATGCAATCCTCATGGAGATGACATGTGGCACAACTTTGGCATAATCTTTTGACTGTGGGGCCCACCCAAAAAGGTGTTTGAGGATGTATGCAACGTGGAACACAGGTGGAGCTCGAAGATGAAACAAGCAAAGCCTAGAGAGTTGTAAATATAACATGTGTGTCCAAGGCTTATGCAAAGACAAATAAAACATAACTCGAAGGGAGCTTCAAGGATTATTAAATCCATAGGAATATCATGAATTTTGAGAACCTTTATTTCTCCTAGTGACAACCTCTTGTATGACCTCTTCCTTGCATCATGATCATCATCACAATTATGTCAAAATTCCTCTATAGGATAAACATGAGTATACTTATTTCTTAACTATTTTGTGAGGCTCTCCATTGGATCATAATTTTCCCTCCAAATTGTAGAAAAATCTAACCCATAGAGTTTTAACTCATCCTTGCACATCAACATTTTTACTGCAATGCATTTATAATTCTCAGTGGTGATAGGGAATATAAAAAATCCTTTCTTATGTACCTATAAAAAAAGAGTGATATGATTGCACCTATCTTGCAAGTTCGAGCAACAACAATGTGTTTTTTGGTTACCAGGATAACATGAAGGTGTATTTTTTAAATCCTTCCACCCTAATGTAAGTGTGTTGAAAATTATTAAATTCTTTATCTTTGATCTTCCCTAACTTGTATTTGATCCCCAAGAGCAAAACATTTGTCAATTTCTATATTCTACTGAAGAGAAATCGAACACCCATAAATATGGGTAAGGAGAGGCACAACCCAAGTTGAAGTGACATGGCTCTCAAGAGATGTATCCCATGAGAGATGCATCTTCATGAGACACGTCTCATGAGTAGTCCCTTTAATTATAATAAACTATGATTAGTCTCGTCAAATTGAACATAATATATATATGTATGCACTATGATATAGTTTGCTTTGAATATCATCATTTATATATTTGACCAAATTTATCAATCTTCAACACTCCCTATTAGCTAGGGAAGATAAAATCCAAAAACATATAAAGTGATATCACCTTACTCATGATATTAGAAGATATGGTAAACTAACAGTGTCAAGTCACATGACATTCTTCATAACACATCTTCAATATTCAACACTCCCTCTTATCTAGGGAGGATAACTTCAATCAAGTATAAATTAATATCACCTTACTCGTGATATCAAAAGATATGGTATGCTTTAGAAAGTGTCAAGTCACATGACATTCTTCATAACACATCTTCATTACTCAACACTCCCTCTTAGCTAGGGAAGATAACTTCAGTAAAGTATAAAGTGATATCACCTTACTCGTGATATCAAAAGATATGGTATGCTTCTGAAAGTGTCAAGTCACATGAAATTATTCATAACACATCTTCATTATGGTATGTGCACTGGCATCAAGTCACATGATGTCTACCATAATAAATCATGGCATATCCATGGATATATATAAATATCCACCATGAATCATAATGATCTTCAAATTTATATCAAGTCTCATGACATCTATCAAAATTTCCAAGAGATACTATCATTAAAATTCCATGGATATCAAGTCACATGATATCCATCATGATAGTGAAAATAATCATTGTAAAGTCATCACCTTACAATGTCAAAGTGTTCATTATCAAAATATCGTCACCTTTCAATAATGTACACAAAGGGGGATGAGCCCATACAGTCATGGAATCACTCACATGACAAAATATTTTACACATTAAACATCTTTAAAACATATTATTACAAAATAAATAATTCGATTCTCAATAAAAAATAACTTACATTTCAACCATACCAAGTTTCTTCCTAAAGGGTTCAATTTTGACTCTGGAGAGAGTTTTGGTGATCATTTGTATTAAAATGCTCCAACTAGATCACATTCCTTTCTACCATGTCTTTCACATAGTGGTAAGGAAACTCTATATGCTTTTGATCAATTAATCCCACAAGAAATTTATAGAGCCATACTGCTTCTCTTGCTCCCATAGAGGCAGAAATATATTCGGCTTCTATTGTACTTAGTGCCATAGAAGATTGCTTCCTGCTACACTAGGATATCATTATCCACCTCAATCTGAAACAACACCCAAAGGAACTCTTTTGATCATCTTCTTTAGGTTCAGTGGTCTCCCTCTAAATCTTTAAATAGTTGCATCAACCTCTTGACTTTAACGTCCAAGATTGTTGAATCATAGAGCTCCCTCTGAAGGTTAAATCTTTCTCTTCGAGGAGATGTATTAATCCATTCATTCAGTCTCATGGCTGCAAGCTATGTCTCCATTCTCTTCTTCTCTGGAAAGCAATTTATTGGTCCATCCTAATGCACGTTGAGAAGAGATTACTTAATAGTTCATATGACTCAACTATTCTGTAGAGAAATATAAATGCTAGAAGCATACATGATTTTTTATCTTAATGTTATAGCATCAATTAATAACTATGTAAAGATTTATGAGAGTTATTCAACCATGAAATACTTATCTCATGAAATAAAAATTGTGTACGTAGAAAAAATATGGGGGATTGATATCAATGATCACAATATCTACTCTCTTTGCCCTTTACAATGGTGTTAATTGCTGCTAGTTAGCCCTTCACTTTGAGCTCCAAGTATTGTCGATCTTACATAGATACCATGAAAGGTAAATATTGTCCTCAAATTGCCACATCCAACGCTCCCAAAAATTTCTAGCATCCATAGATTCTTCTTTCAAGGCCAGAAGAGGATATCACCAATAATCTATCTTTAGGAGGACCCATCAACATAGAGCATCGAAAAAGATAAATGTTTTCTAGGATATAAATCCAGTCAACATTGTGACCTAGAATCAATTTCTTTCACACTACCTGCTACAGAAATATGACAATTCAAAACTTTGACTTTGTAGGCAAGTCCTGAAGATATTGACATTTCAGGCAATTATTATACTGTGATTTCAAGTAGTGCTTCCCAGAAGTATAGTCACACATCAATGTAATGACACCCAACGGTGATGATTCTCAAGCCACGGAAGCAAACAATAGATGTAGCGAAAATTTAAGCAATCAACAATGATAACCAATTTCACATCAATGATGAATACCCGATTGTCCAAATTTGGGAATACATGACACAACTACAAAGCCTATGTGGGAGATGACGCAACCTTCAGACTTGATTCCGCCCACAGTGAGATGACACTCTAAGCTATTGACGTGATCTAGAGAAATATATGTGTAGATTGCTATGAGGACTTCCAATTTGGTGTCGGTCAGAGGATGCTCTGTTGGAAGATGAACGCATGCCTTCAGGATGGTACCGGCCCGATATTACTAACTGATGACAATTGCGACTTTAGAATGACGCTGACATATAATCTTGACTCCACCTCAAGTCTCGATACCTTCAGTCATGCACCCTTGAAATATCTCAGATCAATAGCAATTAGTGATCAATCGTAGATTATTGACAACCTTTAATGATGACACTCCTTCAACCAATCAAAACTATCTTTGGTTCCAATAAAAACTAAATATTTTCTCAAAACACTGTCCAGTCGGACATGGCGATGGATTTTAGGAGATTTCATTCCAGAATCCAAATGTTAAATAAAACACAATCAACTCTTCTAAATCAGGCCTTCAATAGCTATGCGGAAGTATTTTCTATGGGACACCAAATTCAAGAGACGAGATCACATATGAATGGCCACACCAAATTCATTACTCTCAATCAAAGATCAGAGAGGAATGAGTAACGTGTTCTTCAGGACCAATGACTTTGCATGGGATCCTAGTGCTAAACGATCACCACTAATTCCTTGGCCCTTGCAGTGACGTCGGATGCCTGAGAGACAGATAGGTAAAGTGATCTCTCTACATGATGAACTAGTAGTCTTCCTCAGCCTCAACAATTTACACTGCAGACTAAATCACTTGCAACACTGATGTAATCTCCTTAGACCAGGAAAGAGGTGAATAATTTCATATGTTTGCAATGAATTTAATCAGATCTTCCTTACCTAGCTTTGATACCATGTTGAAAATGATTAAATTCTTTATCTTTGATCTTCCTTAACTTTTATTCTATCCCCAAGCGCAGAACATCTGTCAATTTCTATATTTTGTTGAAGAGAAATCAAACATCCATAAATATGGGTAAGGAGAAGAACAACCCAAGTTGAAGTGATGTGGCTCTCAAGAGATGTACCTCATCAGATACATGTCTCATGAGTATTCCCTTCAATTATAATAAACTACGATTAGTCTCTTAAAATCAAACATAATAATATATATATGCACTATGATATAGTTTGATCTGAATATCATCATTTATATATTACTTAAATAAAATCATGAGTTTATACTTAGATTTCTGTATATAAATGATGATTATACATAAATTCAATCATCATTTATCTGACTGAAGCTATCAATCTTCAACAAAGTGAAAGTAGGAAATTGAATATACTAGCCCCAAGCAGATCGGATAACACGCGCTTCAAGAGATAAACTCTTGGCTTTGTCCCCTTCCATAAACCTCACCAATTTCATAGAAAACATATCATTTACCTTCCAATAATGCTCCCAATATTAGTGAATATTAATTTGGGGCAAATGAGTATAAATCAAATTATTCCCTGCTTCTCTGCCTAGGGTACCTACTCTATTTAATCCTTGTATATTTTCCTTTAAGGCACAAGCATAGATGAAATATGAAGACATGGAAAACCACTGTGTATCTAGGAATTTCAGTATTTGTTCATGTAGATTATCACTAATAAATTTTCCCCAATGAATTTTGTATGGGGTTTTCCATCACTTTTATCATAATCCCAAACATCTAGGGTTCGAATTTGCTAGTATCTTTGCATCTCACTATCTTGTTCAATAGGGTTATTATATCTTGAACCTCCTAAATAAATGATGACCTCAAGATTTTTGTTCTCATCTTTGTAGGCTCCTCCCAAAACCATGTCAAAATCATAAAATTTATGTTTTGTTCTTCTACGTCCATGTATGTTGTGGCAAGGACCTGCATATCTAATGCACTCATCTATTTAGATGTAGTGATCCCAAATGTATACATAATTCCCTCTCTTGAGAGGTTTGTATATATTGTTCCATATTTCTCAATGGCCTTCTTGTTTGGGTCATACCATCTCATGCATTCCATTACTAGCTCAAGGGTTTCCATCGCTAACGGGAACCCTCTTTCCAAATGCAATCCACTTGTAACAATATTTCTGGTGCACTAGGAGGCACCTTCTTATTGAGTCCTCATAGAAAATTCATACTCATTTAAGCCTCATGGATGGGTATTTGTAACCATCCCACCAAATGATACAACTTGTGAGGTGAGGGATTTTAATTCATCATTTATTTTCTTCCTTCTCAAAGTGTTCATATCTTTCTTAATTTTTTGCATTATTAGTAAATATGTGCTTTGTGTGAGAGTTAGGGTTAAATTTAATAATACATTTTCAATAATTCATGAAATTTCTTTACTCATGACATTTATAGTTTGAAATTAGGTTAAATTATTTAGAAATAATTATTGCCTCAAGAACCTAACTAGGGGTAATGTTATTTAGCTAGAGACATGCATAAATAAATTAAATTAACAAAATTCCAGTTGTAAGAAAAGTACCTATTTTTTCTGATAATGTGATTAAATATATGTAGGTTCAAACCCCTAGTAGCCATGTTCTCCAATGTTCTGAAACTTTCCCTTCTTTGCATGTTACAATCTTGGTTTTAATTCTCTGATGTGCTTACAAGTGAATGATCTAGCGGGAGGTAGTGTGTTATGGAAGCAACTGCATGCTTCAAGTGGTGCCAAGTACATGTGTTATTTTCCACCTTCATTAATTTCTCTTATCATGCATTAATTACCCTAAATAAAGGTGTAATCATAGTGGATTAAGGTTCAAATTATGAACTCCTTGATTCTTGTGTGAGGGCCCACATTTGAGAGGAAAGTGGCATAGGTGACCAATGTGGCACACTTGCATGTCACTTTAATTCTTATAGAAGAAAAGGCCTCAGAGGAAGCATCCAACTTGGATACTAAATGGTTGACCATCAATAAGGTTTGAATCATTCAACACTCGGATTTGAAGAATTATTGAGGGTCAAGAAATTTTCTTACCGATTTTATGAAAACTAGGTGCAAAGAATACCTAAGATCAGGTGCAAGATATACCAATTTGGTTTGAAACAAGTTTTATTGCAAAACATCTAGTCTTTGATTCTGAAGAAAAGAAAAGCCACTACTAGGCTTAATTGAGGGAAAGGCCAACATGTGAACACTTGAGACAAAATTATCTGGGTGAAAACTTATTGGGTGTGATGACTAGCGAAACAAAAAGCAAACTTCACATAAGATACACTATCCTTAGCGGAACAACATCTAATACCCAAAACTTGGGAATCTGATTGGTTAATAAGATCAAGGAAAATATTTTACAAACCTTTCAAGTTCAATGAAACATAGATTTAAGCAGGAGCTAGGAAAATTGGATCAAGACATCATCATTTTACCATTTCATTTGAAATAAGCACACCCAAGCCATTGAAAATCAAAGGAAGGGAAAAAATTGAAGGAAAAGAGGGAGTCCACCAAAATGGGGTGTGTTGTGAGACCACACAACAACTAGCAACCAAAACAACCAAACAAAACAATAGAAAATCAATTCAAAAAATAATAACCATACCTTAGCTTTCTATGTTTCCCAAATTATAAACAATCAAACCCTCATTCTAGAATTCCTTTCACTTTTATTTTTAGACTACAGGAATGAGTTAGGTATCTATCCCCCTATAAACTACATTGTGCTTGGTAATGTTTCTCATGTGATTGGTGGCACTGGCACGACATTCCCTCTGGTACCATGGCTTCGGGGGGATACTAGACCTCATGACCTCTTTCCTACAATATGATTCTTTAGCCAATTGAGCTAGGCCCCCTACCCCTCATTCCTTTCACTTAACTAGCATACAAAAATTAAATTTTACTAATCTTATGTTTGTGAAAATGATTTTTTCTGCTATAGTAAATTCAGATCATAACATGTGTTTGCATTGACCTACATAATTTGGTAATTTTCTTTTAAGCCAACCTTGCATAGATTCATGCTGGTAGTCAAGCATCTATAGCCCTGCCAAAGTTATCTATGTAATTTCCTCAAACATAGCTCTACTACCAGCCATGCATCTATAGCCCCAATAGAGATATTTGGAATGCCTAAAGAGTTGAATTTTCTCTTTTGATATTTCATTGTAAGCTCTTTTGTTTCAACTTGTAGACAATGAAGCCCACTATTAGGTTGGGAGTTACAATGGTAGCAAAGATTTCCTTTTGATTTTTCACTCAATATAAACAACTACTATCCCAAATTTAGTAGAATGATTTAAGTGTGGGTGTTTGTAGCTCAATATCAACTAAATGATTTATGCAAACTAAAGTGAATGAAACTAAACAATTCCCTAACTATCTATAATTGGAGAAATATTTCTAGTTAAAGCACCAATAACATTTCCAAAATTGATACTCTATTATTTTGACTACCTTTGAGGGTTGCTAACTATTTCAAATCTCAACAACACAAAACCTTGAAAATCAAAAAAAACCAAAAGGAGCACAAAAAACCCAATAACTATTTACATATTTACAACAAAGACCAACAACCAACACTAAGCTTGAAAATAATGTTTCAAGAATTTCCCATTGATGAGAAACGAAAAATCTTCTTCGATTAGAGTTTTGAGCTAGTAAGCGCTATCGCCTAAGATTTGAGATACCTAGTAAGAACTAGTCCATAACTTGTCAAACATACCATGTTATCCTGTATGCTCATGGGCTTTGTCCCAAGACAAGAATAAATTATATATTCTAAAATATTTTAATATCTCTTTTGTCACACCAAAGTTTTACCACAAACTGATTTTTGGAAAAATGATCTATTTCTCTAGTGCATTTTTCATCTAAATGCATCAATTGTAATAATTGAGCTTCAGTCTGGTCATCTAATCCAATATACTCTTGAGAAAATTGCCACGTAGGGATCTTCAATTTTATAGGCAATATAGGATCTACCATGTAAACTAAATGGTAACGGGAGTTCCCCAATGTGGATTTCATCTTGGTATGGTCAACCTAAAGGGAAAAATTCAATAGGGAATTCCATTCCCTAGGATTCTTTTCAATTAGCCTTCTAATTATGTCCATTAGGTTCTTTTTTGATGATTTTGCTAATCCATTTCTCTATGGGTAATAATTAGATGAAAATTTTAATGTTATACCATATTCAAATGCCTAGTTAGAAAATTTCAAAGAAGAAAAAGTGGGGCCATCATCACATACCAAGGCATATAATACTCCAAAACTAGTAATGAAATTTTCTTCCAAGAATTTAATTACCACTTTTGTGGTGCATTATTTTCTATGGCACACTTCAGTCAATCTAGTATGATAATTAGTAGTAGTTATTATGTACATGTGCAGACAATGACAGGTTAATTGTACCAATGAAGTCTAACCCCCATTGTGAAAAAGGGCACATCTCCATCACTAGATGTAATGGTAGCGCATTAAATCTTCCCCTGTCTACAAAATTTTGGCATGTGTAATAATTATTTACATGCTCATATAGATCTTTGAAAATAGTCGACCAATAGAATTCAACTTTTAAACTGAGGTGTGCAATGGCCAAGGGCACTCTGTGAGCTATGCCAAACCTATCATGTAATTTTTGTAACACTTAACTCACTTCTCTCTTATTTAAAAATCTCAAATAAATTCCTTCATGATTTCTCTTGAGCAAAACCCCTCCTTTAATCATGTAGGTTTGGCCCTTAATATTCGGGGCTCTTCTTTGGTTTCTCTACATGTGTTCTGAACAATTATTACCAACCAAATAATACCATATATCTAACTACCAATCATCTTGGTCTTCTACATCCAAGGTATATTGTTGGCTAGGAATCTATAGATCAATCTCAATGATAAATTTAACCAAGGCCTAATCATGAACAAGTTTCATGGGTATGATTTCTAAATAAAACTCTGATAAAATCGTGACCCATTTGGCTCTTTTTTCTCCAAGCTAACATTGTGTCAACAACATCTTTACTACTACATCAGACTTTATCACCTTAACTATACTCTTGGGAATGTAGTGTCAAAATTTCTTTACTTCCTTGACCAATGCAAAATCTTGTTTCTCAATATCCATATATCTTAGCTTCTCCTCTTTAAAGGGAGAACTCATGAAAGAAATTGGTTTTTCTTCTTTGTTCTCACCTCTTTGTGTTAGTGTAGCTACACATTAATGATAAAAAGTGAAAGATTAAATATGAAATGGTTTAACATAATCTGGGACTACTGACACTAATGCTTCTCTAATTTCAGATTTCATGTTCTCAAAGGTGAGATTAGTCTCATTTGTCCACTCAATTTTAGCATCTTTATTCAACATGTCATTGAGAGGCTTCACTATCTTGGAAAATCTTGTGATAAAATTTTGAACAAAATTAATCTTTTCGAAGTAGGACTTTAAATTTTTTTTACTTCCCAGGGGTTGTAGTTTGAGTAAGGAACTCACTCAATCTAGATCTATTAAAATACCTCTTTTAGAGATAATGTTTCCAAGAATTTTTCCTTTAGTCACTCAGAAAATAAACTTCTTAGGGTTTAGTGAAACTTTTTATGTTTCACATTTCTGTAGTATTTCTCTGAGATCACAAACATGCTCTCCTTTATTCTTAGAAAACACTGTGAGGTCATCCAGATAAATAATAATGCACTTTACAACCAAGTCTTGAAAGGAATAATCCATAGCTCTTTATAACATGGCTCCAACATTTATTAGTCCAAATGGCATCCTTTTGTAAGCAAAAGTCCCCCACTTGCTGGTGAACATTGTCTTCATCATATCCTCTTTCACGACCATTATTGATTATACCCAGATAATCAATTCAAGAAATAAATCATCTACGAACCATTAAAAATTTGTAGTAATTCATCTAATGAGGGTACAAGATAATTATCTTTCTCAAATTTGTTGTTAAGATTCTAAAAATCCACACATAGTTGAATGTCTCAATTCTTTTTTCTGATGGACACTAGATTAGCCACCCAAGTAGAATGTCTAATGGGAAAAATGATCCTAGCTAAGAGGAGTTTTTGTACTTATTTTTGAATCAAGGGTTCTAGGAGTGCATTCACAAGACATTGTTTATGTTGAAAAGGCTTTCCATCAGGCTTTAGTGGGATTGTATGAGTAATAATAGAAGTTTCATATGTCTTTAAATCTTTGTATGTACATGCTATAACTTTCTAATAATCCCTAAGTACCTAAGCAATATTTGTTCATTATTGCTCAATACATACCTTACCTATAAACACATTGTTTGGGTTCTCCTCGATATTCAAATTATACAATTTGGAATGTCCCCCATCAGTTTTAGATAGGCATTTTTATCGAATTATCTAATCCATATCAAATAATCTATTTAACTTGATGATCCCTTTAAGAATATTATTAGCTTTCGCTTGATCTAACTCATTGTCTTAAATTTTTCCATTCAAGAAATCTACTTCCTCAATTATCTAAGCCTCAAAGATGCTAGAATTAGTGATAAATTCCAAAATGTGATGATCATCTTCGAATATCTATAGAATAGTAATGTTGTATAGAACCTATGGCAATTGTACCAAATCAAAAATAAACCTTCTCAAATAAAAGGAATCTAATAGCTCTAGGGTACTAGTGGTAGTAGCCAAAGAATCTACTCGTCGATTGAATCTTCAATGGATATGAGAAATGTTAAAAGAATCAAAATCCTCTATCAGGTCCCACACTCGATGTCAATAGCTAGAAAATCATTTGTAATTTTAAAAAATAATGCTTCCTAACTTGCTTGACCACTAGTTTTGAATTGTCGAAAACCTTCAAAATTGTAACTTTCTTCTTGATTGCAAGCATCAAACCATGGATGAGGGCCTCATATTTTTCCACATTATTAATACATTGAAAAATTTAGTCTGTAGGCAACAAGAAATAACTTACCTTGGGGACTGATCAACTCAACTCCAACTTCAATTCCTTGTCTAGATTTTGACCCATCAAACCTAAGGGTCTAAGTTTGATCCTCAACGGCTTTGATTATAGCGTTCTTAAAAACTAGTAAGTTAATATTTTCAGTTTGTGTTGTGTGTGTTCAATCTTCAAATGTTTCAAGCTCAGACCTATTAAGAGTTATATTTTTTTGACTATGATGATCTCCAATTCTGTGAATGATTTCTAATCACATCACATAATTTTCCTTTGAATGCATAGATTTGTGTAATCTGTACCAACCCTGTAACAAAAAACTTTTTAGTGAATCTTTAGTTTTCCTACTCTTAAAAGCTTCTCTAGCAATATTCTTCCAAAAAAATTCTAAGCGACTATCTTCTTCTTCGAAAGAATCATAATCAGATTCAACTAGCATGTTCATTGTGGGAGTTATCTGATTATTCTTTTCTACATTACACATAAAAACTTATTTTATCTTAACTCCAAAACTTTTAATTCCATATACATTGGGTTCTACATCTATGTATAGAAATTCATTTTTCTGATTGTAATTTGTGATCGTGTGTTTCATACATGGTTCTCTCTCTATCCTAATCTGATTAGGGACTCCTTTCCATGGCCATATATCTATTCAAATTCTTTGACAAATCCCTACTCAATAACATCCTATAATTGTCTAGTATCTCAACCACTTCAATATCAATATAATGTTGAATCCTAGGGTCTTATGCTAACTGCATATGAATATTGGTTAACTCTTTGACTACATTTACCTCAATTTTATCTAGACTTAATTTTTGTAAGGAACTAGTTGGGGTTAAGCCTAGAGTTTGGCATATGGACAAAGGCATCACATCAGTAGATGCTATTGAATCTACCAAGCAATTATAAATATTTTTACCAGATACTTTGTGTTAAAAAAATGATGGGGATTCTATTTTTCCTTTATAAAATTCTACATGTACATCCACCATAGGAACTATGTCTTTGTTTTTTTTCTTAATGGAGTTGTCCTTCACTTGTGTCTCTTTACTAACTATACTTTCTTTGGGAAATTATTCTAATGTATTTAAGAAATCTTT
The DNA here is from genome assembly GCA_007115665.2 of Sequoiadendron giganteum. NCBI lineage: Eukaryota > Viridiplantae > Streptophyta > Pinopsida > Cupressales > Cupressaceae > Sequoiadendron > Sequoiadendron giganteum. Next base: position 55,906,321 of record CM021110.1, on the reverse strand, counting down.
TCTAATTATAGGAGTTTTAAGCAATTCTAATAAAGATAGCCTAACCTTTACCTTTTTGATTTCTTCCACCAAATAATTAGTCAAATCAATTTGATCAGCGAAATATATTTTACCATTCCATGGAATATTCCAAGAGTTAGTCTATTGTAAGGTCACCTTTGGTAACCCTGTTGTGTTACTAGAACTTTCATCTGGTGGAGTGTTAAAGTTATTAGGTGGGATTGATGTGGTCAAGGTCCCTTTAAACCTACTTCCACCATTGGTATTGCTCCTCAAGTTATAAATATGTCATTTTGGATACTTTTGAAAATAATGAATTTCATTAGCTTCATCTTGAGGTTCATTTTCATCTTGGTAAGCGAGCGTGTATGTTTCCAAACTCATGTTTGAACTATCTCCCCACTCATAGGTATTACTCTTGGAAATGGCAGGTGACTCAAAACATGTGTAATTATCTAATACAAACGTGGAATCATATTCAACCGAAAATATATTTTTCCCCTAGGGCGTGTGAGAGTCACACTAATCATTATGGTGCAATGTGGCCAAGAAACTATCTAACATGGTCTTGAGCTACGAACAATCCATTTCTATATAAGCATTTGTATTATGAATTCTACACCAATTATTCATGGCAAGTTCAGCTAAATTTACCTTACATGTAGACCTATCCTCAAAGTAATTAGCATTATCTAAAGGTTTGGATACTTCCCCATTGTTTGGTCATGTGTTCCAAGATCTAGGCGGTATGGGAGGATTGTATGCTCGACCTATTGATAGTGTTTTATGCACAACTCAGACAAAATATAATATCCTATCTCTCTTGAAAGGTAAATCTCTATTAAGAAAGAGATAACCCCAAGGTCTCTAATGTCAAGTCTTGAAAATTCATAAACAACTTAGTGATAAAATGTGAAAATGTTGGTAATCACAAGGAGACCTTACAAAACAAATTTTGGAACCTCTAACTTATCTGATTTTGTAATATGTTGATACTTGAAATTCCTAAACCTAACCCGAATTCAAAGAAATAGAAAAAGATGAGGGTTTCAAAAATCCTAAGATTAAAGTTACTCCTAAGATCAATAATACAGATGACAAGACACTTGAAATAGACCAATCCCTTAAAACTAATTTTTTCTTAACCCAGATCTATCTTGCAATCTTATAGAAATAGTGCAATCTTCTAAGGAATTAAATATTTTTAGATCATGAATATTCATTAAAACCATCCCTTATTTTTTAATTGAAATGAATAAATACTCAAAATTGAACCAAGCACATAAATATAAGGTCCAAGCTAACTTTACACAACAACGCACAATCAACAAATTGCCAAAATTATGGACCAAGGATCGCTACAAGACTCCAAGCATCAAATCACAAGCATCATTAAATCATTTAACTCTAGATCTAACATGCATTCAAATATTCAAAGAAATTTAGAAAGATAGAATAAAAATAACCATGCAAGATAAATCAATCCAAGGGAGGCCACCAAAGCACAATGTCTCAAATTGTATTGAGTTCATCCAACAATAGCAATAATTCAATTATTTTGTGTTACAACACTTGCTTTAGAATAAAACTAACTCCTAATTCTAGCTTCTGATCTATTGTCTTGATGTAAAGTCTAAATCCTCTAGCCCATACAAATGAGGAAAAATTCCATACTTATAGATATCTCATAATATGCCTACCCAATTAGGGTTACAAAGATGGTTTGCCACAAACAATTCAACCTATAAAGTTCCTAAAATAAAACATAACATTGCATTAAATGTTTGAGACTCCTTTCTAGGTCGGCTTAGGACCTCCAATATAGCTCAATCCAATGCATGCAAAGGATGAAGAAATAATAATGGGGAAGCACAAATTTTGATGTGGCACCACATAAATTCCTTACCCCTTGTCTTTGTCTTGTCCCGCTTTATGTTGCAACAATAAGAAAATCCTTTCTAGCTCAGCTAAAGGTGGAATAATTATTATTTTGAATTTTCTCTTAATAGATTTAATTTCCTCTCTTGTTTTCTTAATGATTTTATCCCAATCCACCTTTAGGGTTTGATACTCTTCCATGACTGTAACGTATGTGGCCACATCATCAATTTGGTTCATAGTAACTAGACCATCGTCAACTAGGGCACAAACCTCATGCCACCATTTCCTCAACTACTCCAAGCTTAAGTGTTTTGGTGCAAAAAAGTTCCTTCCTATCATGATCTCAAACAATGAAGTGCACTTATTATATATATATATATATCAGCTAGGGTTCCCTCTATTTATTTTCCCTTCTTTTGCACCTTCTTCAATACCCTTTGCCTAATCTACAGAGCTTCATACCATTCCCAGGGTTCAACAACCTTTGAGGAAGATAAAATTCCATCACCTACAAGCTTCTCGCCAGTATACTCCATGATAACTTGGTTTTCTATAGCAAGAGGTCAATATCTTCCCTGTCTTGAGCTAACACATTTCTTACCAATTCTACCAACCTATGAGCATCTCCACAAATTGATAAGATATCCTTGATTGCATCATCTCCTCTGGCCTCTACCCCCTGCAACCATTAATGTGTGTCCTGTGTGGTGGTTTTCATATTTTCTAATTCAGTGATGTTCTCCTTAGGTAGAAGGATTGCTATAGATAATGAAGAGATAACTTGACTGATAGATTTCAAAGGTTTCATGAGATCTTGCAAATATCTTCTCAATCTCTCATTCTCCTTCTCCAATTCTTGATTAGTTTGCACCTCCCTTTTTAATCTACCTAAAATTGCAGCATTGGAACCTTCCAATTCCTCAACTTCTTGCATCATGGAGGTGGGTCCAAGGTTAATGGTCTAAATACTGTAGTCTTGGCTAGTTACTGCATCTTTCTTCTTATCAGGTGTAGGAGTAGCAAAGTCGATTACCCAATTATTTGTCTCATCTCTATCAATCTTCGAAATAACCCTAGCCTTTTTCTTTTCTTTCCCCTTTCCTATGTTGGTTAATAGGTCATCCCAATTTAGAGGGGTATCATCAAGAATAATCTACTTCCTCTTCAACTCTTCATCCAGCTAGCTAGGGATGGTGGAATCTGACTACAGGCCATCTTGCTTGTCTTTTCCTTGCTGATCATTGGAGGAATCAACATTCACATTTTTTCCAACAAGAATTTCTTCAATCTTAACCTCCTTTTCCTCCTTGTTCTTCTTTGGATTCTCATAATTTTCCATATTACTTTCATCCTCCCCGTGCATCAATGGAGTAGTCCTTGTAGTCATTTCTTCTTTTCCAGAGGACTTATCTCCCTCATCACTAGAAGGTAAATCCTCATAAGTTACTAGAGGAGACTATAGGATTCTTTCTATCTCTACCTCAGTACTATGGATTTCTCCCTCCTTGAACGCTTCTATATCTTCATCTTGGTGACCACCAATATTTTCATCCTTGGGCTCATGTTGTACATCATGTGATTCATGAAGGGGAGAGGCAGCTATGGTAACATTTTATTTCAATGCACTACCCTTTGGAGAGGGAGTCTTTGATCTCCTAGCATAGACTTGAGTCTTTTCTCCAGAACTCTCCATATTCACTAATAGAGGACCTGTCTCCCCTTCTTCCCTAGAGGGTTCATTCTTTTTCTTTGAAGTTCTTGTCACCTTTCTCCTTTTGAGCACAAGGGAACCGTCCTTCTCACCTTCTTCAACTGGATCCTCCTCTACAATAGAATTATCTTTCCTAGGGACATTCTTCCTATTTTTGGTAATTGGTTTCCTCTTATTTTCTACCTCTTTCTATGCTTGGGAACCTTTAATTTTGATCTTGAAGGGGGAATCTACCTTGCCTTTTCCTTTTGAATCTTGTTCAGTTTCTTCAGAGGTAGAGTGGGATTCCAAATCTCCCATCATGTCATAGGTGTACTGCATGCATTTATTGTCCTTCTCCGAAATCTTGTGTTTCATCCACAATATAGTGTACTTGAGGACAGAAGATATGATTTGTTCCAACTGTTTTTTCTCTTCTTCCAACCAATCAATCTCTCCTACTGATTTTTCCTTGATGGGCTCATAATCATTATTTTTGGATCAAATCCCCATCATCATCAATTTGATTAGGGATGGATTTGACATTGTACAATCTAATCAAATTGACTGGTAGTCTTGAGAACTTCTTCTTTATGACCTAAAACTCATCTTTGCAGTTGGCCCAATAATCTTCAAGGTCATCCTTGTGGTTGAACTCTCTACTAGCCTTCTTTTTTGCTTCACTACTCTTTTCAAATCTAGGTCTTTTAGAGTGGAATGATAAGCCCAAGGAAATCATTTATTCCTAAAAATAATGTGCTGAAATAATGGAAGGACATGCCTCATTGCTACCTACCTTGAGAGGGAAGTCATTACCAAATTCGGTCTTGTGTTTATCCTTCTTCACAGTAGCATCAAAGTCACATATCTGTCTAGTGACCTCCAAGAGTATGAGATGATCTGTTGGATACCTGGGTAGCTTGTAAGGAGCCCTTTGGCAGCCATCTATCCTAATGTAGGAGAAAGTGGGGAACTATATGAACTAGGCTTCAAATCTCTTTATAAACTCCTTTGTAGCATCTGAGATTCTAATATGCTCTACACCTTGAAGAAATCTAGTGATGCACATGGTGAATGCATCATTCACCCTCCTATAGCTTGAGTTGCCCAAGTGAAATTGAGGATAAACTTCATAGATCACATCTTTCCCAAAGACACCTCTTGTTTCCAATCCCTTGCATGGATGAAATCTATCTAAGGCATAGACCAAGTAGGAGGTCATGCTGAAGTTATTTGTTTGCAACACATTACATAGTTTTTCATGTATCATGGTACTAAAGACACTTGGCTAGTGGTAATATACATGTTGCTCCATCCTTAATATGATGTAGAACATCCAGTTTTCAAACCTACCCTTCTACTAAGGAAAGTGATTGCATCATAGTATTCTAACTTGAACTTTTCTCTGAATAGCTGCTTAAGCAACTTGGAGATGTGTGGCTTGGGATTTTCCAACCAAGAATTAATAAATTTTAGGGCCTTATTTGCATCATCTACATAGTACTTCTTGGATATGTCTAGATCAAATCCCACCACATGAGATCTATCCATTATATCAAATATTTGGGCTACTAATACAAGAGAGAAATTGGCAAGCACTCTACCCTATTAACCAATTATTATTTGTGTATCTAGATCATAATGTCTAGCACATTCCAGGACTAGCTCATAGCATTGCATTGTAGGAGGGAATCTAGCCACATGAGCCAACCCAGAGCTCACCAGCCTAATCACCAAGTGAGAGGAGCCCTACATTGCCATCCTAGCCTCAAAATCCTCATAATCCTATTTCCCAACATTGGTGTTTGTTACTCCTGACCAAATGGAAGCCAACTTGCTTTCAGGGATATTTATTTTCATGTCCAATTTGATTTTCTTGGACTCTAAGATAGAAGCTCCCTCATCAGTGGGATCCACCACCTTTCCCTTAGCTCTACCAGCAATAACCTTGCTTGATTCAACCTGCATTCAAAAGTGGACCACAATAAATACCCAATACATCATGAGAGTCCAGGTTATTCCATCATAAATAACATTCTCATCATCAAAGAAATCCAAACAACAATCAGAATCCCCGAGGAAAATCATTAAAACACCCTTTCTCAAAGTTCAAGATTTTCACCCCTTCACGGATTTTGTGCCAGAAAGGAATTTTGGGGAATTCCGAGCCAGGTGGAATTTAGTGATGAAAGCATAATAAACATCAAAAATTCAATTCATAGCATCATATACCTTAAAAATCATTCGAATCAATCATGTGATGCAAGATCATTAACAATTAACTTATGCATTCCCTTAACTTTTCATTTTTAACAGGACTTCGGGGAATTCTATTAGGGATGAAAATCCACAAAACTAATGAAACTTAGCACAGTTTTGGAAAATGAAGGAGCAACGAAAATTCAGCCATTTCCCAACACAACGGATTTTCATGAGGTCACTGTTATTTTCATGTTTTATGCACACTTTAGGAAATTGACAAAGCAAAGGGAATCGGGGAAATCCTAAGGTCAAGGAAATCCCCAAAATCACTAAAATCTTGAAATCTTTCACTTCGTCAGGATTTCAATCAAATTAATTGAACATCACAAATTTGTGGATTCAGGCCTAGATCTAGCTCACTTTGAATCTCTTCATAGATCATCTTTGAATTCCTAACTCACTTAGGGGCCAATCGATGGGTATTGGTGATGCCCTAAAACTCGAGACCCCTAAATACCACCATGGACACACAAAACTAGCTTGGACTCAGCTCACTTGTTTTCTAAGCTCAAAAATGGATCCTTCATAGCCTGCACAAGAGAGTTATCATCTAACAAAACCAAAAATAATCTCACGAACTCACTCAGGATCATCAACCTAATAAACCCAAATAACCGTAGATCACATTAAGTTGAAACAATAACACACGTAGGGCCAAATTCTAAGGCAAGGTTTGAGAGTTTTTGTCATTACTAGACCAATTGATTAACCAAGGGGGAATATCATTTTGACTCCAAAAAAAGGGAAGGTCATGAAAACTTCATGGACAACCCTGGCTTTAAAATGCATTACACCAAACATGCCAAATCCAATCTCCAAGCACACCCAAGATGCCAAAGAATCATTCACATTCACCAATAGAAAGAAGGGAAATGAATACATACCATTGATGAAGTAAACTTGGTAATAATAACAACTGGTAGCAAGCTACGATGCCCTAGAAAGAAACAATAATGATGATGCCAATAAAATTACCACCAAATCTGATAATCCACAAGTCCTATTGCCAGATCAAGCCAAGCCCCTGAGATCAAGCTCCTTAGATCAACACAAAAAAAATGATAACACTTCAATGGCACAAGGATCACCCAACATTCAAATAAATACACACCGTAGAAATCATACAACCAAGCATTCATGTCATTGGCAAGACAAACCAAGATGCAACTCGGGAATTTGTTGAGGTGCGGGAATTTTGGAAAAATCCGATTGACACATAATTTCGTAAAGGACCAGAATCTCTGGAGCACAATGTAAACTCCTCCTCATTGGGTTTTCAAGAAAAATAGGGAATTCCATCAAAGAAGGAAATTCCCGAAATCAGAGGAAAACTCTAAAATATCCTAAAACTTAGGATTTTCAAAGAATAGCTTAAGGGGATCATTCGCGCAAGGAAGATGAACATCCAAGGACATGTGAAAGAAATCAACGGATCTAAGAATTAAAGACTAGAATGACAATACCAAGACAGGGTCCCTACTTTCAGTGGGGCGTGTGTACAAAATTTGCACAACACGACCTTGCAAATTCTTATTGTTATTTTGCGAATAAAATTTTGATTTCTTAGTTGTGTAACCTTGATGGTTAATCTCTTGAGTTTAGTAGTTATTTCCTTAATCTCTTCTTTATCCTCTTGAGTTTTGAATCTTTGACTCTCTTGAGTCTGTGTGAAGAAATAATTTCCATTGGAATGTATTTCGATGATAGCTTGGCCAAGGTGTAGGATTAGAGCTTGACTATTTCTATGTTGAAAGAAATTATTCTATGGAAATGTCCCATTTTAGACCATCGAAGGAAAAGAGTTAAGACTCGTTGTATTGTTTAATGAAACTCCACTCATACTCAAGATAGGATATTTGTTCAAATCATTCACACCATTCACAAATGATCCAATTCCTAGGTGTTTCATTTCTAGATTCACACTTATGCCTTCTATATAGGCTTCAATTAGGGTAGTAGGAGGATTTTCCCTCCATTTTACAAAAATCACATTTAATGGATAAACCAATATAATAAATGGAAATGGTAGATAAATTGTCTACCACATAGGGTGCTTGAAATCTAGAATAAGACTTTTGAAATATAGCATTAAAAGTAGTTATAGGTTCACTATCAAACCTTGTAATCTGAGCAAATTAATGATATGGCTAGGTAGGATCTACTAGCATTCTAAAAATAGCTAAGAATTAGTTTTCCATGTCTTTCCATGCCCTAACAAAATTATAGGTTAGGTTCATATACCACTGGTAAACTTCATCACACAATGTGTAGTGAAAAAACTTGCACACAACATCTCCATGTTGTATCCTAGTGTACACATCTAAAAATGGTCATGGTAAATCAAACCTATTAATTAATAAAATTTGAATTATTTAATTAGTATTCTAAGTCATCTACATATAAATAAATTTATTTATTTATTTATATCGTTCATTTTTCTAATTCTTCTAGTTTAATTATTGCTATTTTCCTCTTAATTAAATAAAATATATTACATTATTTATTTATTTAATTATCATTCTATTTCTAAGTTTGAACATTTAAATTCAAACAATGGAATATTTATTCTTCACTTCACATTTAAATTAAATATTTTATATTTAATATCTTTTTCACCTCACTTAACTAAATATTGTAAATATTTAATTACTCATGTTTTTCACCTCTCACATAATTAAATATTAATTTATTTAATTATGGAAGCTTCCGCTTGCACATGTCACATATAATTAAATAAATTTATTTATTTAATTGGCATTTATCCTCAATTTTCAACTAACTTTTCAATAAATGAAAAAACAAATAGCATGTTTATCTCCATTTTGAATGAAGATAGTTTTGTGGGTTGAAAACATTCTCCACCTTTCTCTCAACTTCCAGAATCTTACACCATTCATCTTGACAGGTTTGAATTTCAACCGTTGATCTCTACCAACTAGATTCTTGCCTCCGAAAATCTATAATTACAGCCTTCTCGTAAGTAGATTTCATGCGTAGTTACTATAGTTTCATTCGAATTAGCATATCAGCATTTTACCATTTCAAGTTCAATTTCATAGCTTAAATCATTAGCAATGGACATGCATTTTACATCAAGCTTGTTCTCCTAAGTTGTCATTCTACAAGCTATTGCTTAAACCAACTGAGAGCCAGTATCTTGAATCGAATCCTTGGAGATAGAAAACAATGGGATGAATCTGAAGAAGCTTTTGTTATTTAGAGTTTGCATTTGTCTTTTCTAAATTAGTTTCTTTCAATCTAATATTTCATTGGTGTGTTAGTTTACTTTCTAATTAGACCACTTATTCTAACAACACATTTTTGGCACCCACCATGGGGCCTTGCCCCATTTTCAATCATTTTATCGTAGGTTTTTCTAGTAGGTAACAGACTAGAGTTGCATTTTAGCACATATGAGCCTCAGTTTAGTGCATCCATGGACTATTTTAGCACATCCATGAATTGTTTCAGTGCATCCATGGACTATTTCAGTGCATCCATGGATTTTTTTAGTGAATAGACGGCCTATTTTGGTGCATTTTTGTTTGTTCATTTAGCACATTGGTGGCTTGTTTTAGCGCATACAGAGGTTGTAAAAATTAAATTCTAATTCCGACACCAATCCGCAGATAGGATTTTTCAATTCGCTTTTAAAGTAAAATGGAGCAATCCTAGGATAGACATTTAAATTCTGGAATTTATCAATCCTAGGATAGTCACCAAACTTATTTTATGTTGGTTAAAATGAATCCAATGTTTTTTGTGAAGCAAAATCTTCACTTAGCATAGAAAATGTTATAGTAATAATTTATATACTTAATTAATTATATCATACTGATTAATTAATTAAGTCACTTATTCCTTTAGTTGCTTAAGCTAAACTTAGGCACATTAATAATTGATTAATTATTAAGTGTGCACACTAGGGTTTCATTTAGGGTTTCCCTTTTAGGGATTCTTGATCTCCTTCATAAGGATTGATCTCTTTGTAATAATTTATTCTCAATAATTCATTTTTACTTTGAGGTTTACAGAATATCTTCTTTGGTTTTGCATGTCTTTTGCATGTGATAGGTGATTGCATGTAGGTGATCTTGGTTTCTAACATGGTATTAGAGCTCCAGACCTGCAGCTGCCTATTCGTGATCTGAAGAGATGGTCTTTTAGTGAGTTTAAAGTGCAAGGGTTTCCACAGGCATCTTGTTTGCAAGATCTGGGGGTAGCCAATTTTTCAGGCCACTTTGGGCTCAAATGGAGGTCACCATTGTGTTCACAGCGGCCAAAAACCCTAAGAATTCCTACAAGGAGATGACTTAAAACACCGAACTTAAAACTGTCATTTGGATTCAAAATTGGACCATTTGTTTGTTGTGATTGTTGGGTAATAGTTATATTCTCTAACCTTTACTGGGTGATTAGAACACCAGACTTACCTATTTCATTTTATGCAATTTATGCTTTATTACATCCTTTAGAAGGCCTGCCATAGTGGGAAAAAGTACTCACCCTACGGGAATGACCTAAGTGGGAACAACCAAAGCTAAGTTTTCCAACCCACTCTAATCAAAAGTGAATTCTGGGGAGCAAGATAACCATCCCCAAAATATTTGTTCTAAAGATTGGGAGATCTCCTAAGGGATTTTATCTATTTCCACACCAAATGAAAACCTTTACTACAAACCATAGTGTAGAAAGCCAATCGTGTCAGTATCCAAACATCATTTCAATCATAGTGCAAGGCGAGGGAAGAATCTTCCCCTAAGACACTCACCATATAATCGCCACATATTGTTTTCTCAAGGGATTGAAAAATATAACCTTGAGTACACACCTATAAAAGACAAAAACATGGGCACCCTCTGGGGGGTGACACGGCTGTGTGAGTCAACATGCATTTAAGTTGTGGTTTTTTTTTCCTATGATGACCTAGTTGACAACTAAGAGTGAGTCTATCTGAAATTCTTATTTTGTTTCATACCCATGAAAATCTCAAGAACATACACTTTTAGATTTTAGGATTTACAAAAAAACTTTCTACTACTGTATGCCATGTTTTTCACATTTAAATCAGATTAAGATCATCTGAAAACATCGAACTGTCAAAACATGTTTATCTCAGAAAAATAATTGGATAGTTTAGCGCATCCCTAGTCTATTTTGGCACATCTTTCCTCTGTTTCAATGCATTTGTGCTCTATTTTGGTGCATTCATGCTCTATTTTGGTGCATTCGTGCTCTATTTTAGCACATTTGTGCTCTGTTTCAGTGCATTCATGCTCTGTTTTGGCGCATTTGTGCTCTATTTTAGTGCATACCTGCACCAATCTAATGCATAGGTTGGATCTTTTAGTGCATCTGCTGAAAACTTTAGTGCATCTATTTTTCGAGTCTGGGTAATTTTGACACTCAAAAATCAAACATCTCAGTCTAGTCTTTTTCTATGCTTAGGGTTTCGAAGTCTGCAAATTTTTTCAAGAAGTCCCTAGAGAAGAAGATTATAAAGCCAAAGAAAATCTCTCAGTTATAAAAATTTATTGAAAAAGAGGAAATTTCTATACCAAATTCGAAAGGTCTTGCTTGAACACAGAACCTTTATTCATCGATATCATGACTTTGTTAGAGTTTTTACTGACGATTATGCTCTAGAACCATTATATTCAAGAGCTTTCTTTCAAACAAGAGCCCTTTATCAAAGGTATAATCATAGTCAGCGTATTTTTTCCTCTTACATACCCCAACCTACAATTTTATACTCTACTCATCCTAATCAATTTCTACAATAGAGAACTCAAGGACATCAGGCATTTATCATAAATCCTTATTTTTACAAAAACTACGATCAAACCTCACAAAGTGCAAAATCATCTTTATTTTTTGATCTTTGGTTTAATTCTCACGAATAGGATTACCATCCTTTCAATCAAGGAATCCCGAGCTAAAGATTAAAAATCTCATAAGTCATAGAATCTTCATTCTATCCTGACTTTCATATCCATCAAAATTGTACTATTTCATTCTTTTTTATCAAAGTAGAAATTTGGCAAAAGCTTATGCCTGTTATCACAAGATCTTGAAAGCACATAGAAAGAGACAAAAGGGAAAGTCTATTAAGTAAAATGGGTGATAATAGTGATAGGGAGGAGAACCCCTTTCATAATTCAAATACTGAAGAGATAATAGAAGAGAAGCTCCAAGAAGCGGAACAAGATCCCCAATTCCATACTCTTATGGAAAGGATTTTAGAACAAAACAAGGAAATATATTTCCTTTCATTAGCTAATCAAGGAACTAAGTTACCTGCCAATTTTGACATGGAATGGATTAAAGAGAATCTTGAAACTCCTCCTAATGATTTTAGTGCCCTTACTCAACAGATAAAAGCATTACAAGGGAAAATAAGGAAATCAAAGGGGGTACAACAAATAATTATGTTTTGGATGATATATGTCCATATCCATTTGACAGGAGTCTTCAAATGATTCCTTTTCGAAGACATTGTGAAATCCCTAAATTTGATAGGTATAATGGGAAAACATAACCCATTGAACATGTGAGGGATTTCTGAAATATGAGCTTAGAATTTTCTCATGAGGATACCTACTTAATGTGATTGTTTCCACGAATTTTGGGTGGACAATCCATGGAGTGGCTTTCAAAGATCACTCCCCCCATCAGAACATTTGAGGAGTTAATAAATATATTTATATCACGATATTCCTACAACATCCAACACTAGATAACCATGTTTGATCTGTATAAGGTGAAAAAAAAGGTTGGGGAATATTTCACCACATTTTTACAAAGGTGGAGAAGGGTGTTTTCTAGATACTCCCATCCTGTCCTAAAATAGAAAAGATGGAGATATTTATTGATAGTCTGATTCAAGAGATGAGTTATAGACTAAACCTTCACTGTCCTCAATAATTTGAAAATTTGATTGAAAATGCAATTACTATTGAAGGTGCCTTGGTCAAGCGTGGAGTTCTGAGAATCGATAAAGAAGGCTCAAATTCATACAACAACAACAACAATAGTAACAACAATGACAAGTCACAATTTTGGACTTGAAATAAAAATGTTGTGAATGATGGGGTAGTAGATGCTAACAATGTGAATGTGAAGCTTACCATTTTTAATGTATCAGGTGTCCAATGTAGAAATAATGCTGGAAATTCTAGTACCCAAGGCAATGTTTCCAATCAAGGGAATGCCCATATCTTCATATTTTTTGAATTGACAGAGTTTTACTCCCTTGGACTAGTCTTTAGAGTCCATTCTTAAAGAACTGTTGAATCAAAATGCTATTACATTGGCACCACAACAAGATTATGAGCCTTGAGTTAAACCACCATCATGGAATGACTCACAATTTAGTGAATATCATAGGTGTAAGGCTCATAAGACAAATAATTGTCAATGGTTAAAGAATATTGTTCAGGATTTGATTGATAACCATACCATCACGGTTGAAGGACACAAAGTCAATGATGATCATCAGGCATTCAAGGATCCTCTCCCCAATTATCAAAAAGGGGAATATTTGGGTGACAAGGGAAAGAATGTTAATTATGTGCATGACACCATTATCAATCATATTTATACTGACGATCAGCAAATCAATGCTATCAGAATCAAAGGTAAGCAAGAATATCGAGAGGTCAATGCTACGATAAGGGGAAAAGCCAAAATCATTGTAAAAGGAAGCTCATCTAAAGCGGAAATTCCCCCTCCAAGTCAATACAATTTGGTCGATCAACTACGAAAAACATCGGCCCAAATTTCTATCTTGGAGTTGTTAAAATTATCGCTCGCACATAATGACATTCTGGAAAAAGCACTTGTTGACACAACTATGTCTCCTAATCTGGATATCAATAAACTTAGAACCATGGTGGGACACTTGCCCTCATCCACATTTTTATCCTTTATTGAGAAAGATGACTCATCCATGACCCATTCACATAATTCATCACTCTATCTAGAGGTTATGGTTCACAAAGCCCGAATTAGACATGTCCTAATAGATGGGGGAGCCAGATTAAACATTTGTACTTTAAAAATGGTCCTCACTTTGGGATATTCAGAAGAATATATAGATCCTTGAAGGAAGATTACAATCAAGGCATACGATGATGAGGAAAGAGCTTCTAAAGGCCTCATCATGTTACCAATCAAAGTGAGACCTCTTGTGAAGAATACCTTTTATCAGGTTCTCGATCAGGATTTATCCTATAACATACTCTTGGGTCGTCCATGGATCCATGACATGCAAGTTGTCCCATATACTTATCATCAATGCTTGAATTTTCCATATGATGGACAAGAAGTAACAATACTTGTTGAGCACATTAGCAGTCAAACTTGCTCTAACCTAAGAGCAACTCAGAACACATTCATCCCACATAATAGAGAGGCTTTGGCCATCTCTACCTCCAAATACAATGAATAAGCATGAGAAATGATAAGTAATTTTTTTTCCAAGCTAAAATTGAAAGATAATGGGGTGGGAGAATATCCCTTATCTCTCTAATCTACCCATATCTCCAAAATCCCATAGTCAACCATCAACATCCATACAGCAGGCTACAACAGCTTTAGCCTCAGCTTTAGTTCCCATCACCAAGTTCAATGGAGTATTTATCAAAGAAGATGAAATGGAAGATAGATTTATCCTTGATTGGCTCTATAAAGATGAAGAAGAATCAGTACAACATGTCAAGTTACCCACAGAGCAATATGGAAAAGGATATGCAATAATGCAGAAAATGGGTTATGAAGGAAATGGCCATATAGGTAAAAACAAGGAGGGTATTTTTGAACCTATCCAACTGAGAAAAATGCACCCAAAGGATAAGACTGGGTTAGGATATGGTGAAGATACAAAGGAAGAAGTAGTACAAAGAATGTCCAATGAGGAGTTAGCTGAAACAATTCTACAAATTCAAGAAAATAATTCTGACACAGACTCTAATGAATATGAATGGGATGACATCTCTGATGATACATTCTTGACAGATAAAGGGTTATATGTCATACACAAATTTATAACCACATTCTTACAAGGGGAAATCTCAAGGTATTCACTTGATTACGTTCTACAAAGCGATCATGACTCAAGTGAGACTGATTTGATTCAAAGTGAGATAGATCATCTACAAGAGGATACCATCCTAGATCTTTCTGATAATGAAGTTAATAATAGCATCATGACCCTAACGGCTAGTGACCTTACTCATCCTAATGATCCATTTCATTTGGTTCATCCTGAACTCATTGATTGGGAACAAATTGGACCCATTAATATCCCAACTTTTCCAAATGATGAAACCATCATAAACTTCCTTTGTTCATACCAACTGGAAACATGTTCCACTGGGGAATCACAAGATCAAAGTTATCACCAGGAAAGTGTCAAGTTTCTCAGCTATGTAATAAATAGCATAAGATAAAGATCTAATGGTGAAAACCTAACAAAGGGAATATTAGATCAAGAAAAGAGAAAAATAAAAAGTGTATCCAATAGTGAAAACCTTTCAAAGGCACTAGAGGATGGGAAACTTGACACCCTCCTGGAACATTACCAGGAAAGGTCTTCTATTCTAATGGAACCAAGGGAGGCATTCAATATAAGTACTACGGATCAGCCTAAAGTCTTGCAACTTGCTACATCTCTAACAGAAGAGGAAATATCAGGATTCACAAAATTTCTCAAGAACAATCAAATCAGTTTTGCATGGTCCTATGCAAATATGCCTGGATTAGATCCATATCTCATCATGCATCATCTATCTATCATGTCGGGGGAAAAACCTATGAAGTAGAAACTCAGAAAAATGCATCCACATGTTGCATTATTGGTTAAAGAAGAGTTAAAAAAGCTTTTAGATGTTGGATTCATTCGGTCTATCGACTATGCAGAATGGATCTCCAATATCATACTTGTTTCAAAGCCAGAGGAAAGGATTAGAATTTGTATAGATTTCAGAGATTTGAACAAGGCATGTCCTAAGGACGATTTCCCTTTGCCAAACATAGATATGATTGTTAATTTGACTTTTGGACATGTGATGTACTCATTAATGGATGGATTTTTAGGATACAACCAGATAAAGATTGCACCAGAGGATTAGGATAAAACAACGTTCACATTCCCTTGGGGTACCTATTGTTGGAACATAATGCCATTTGGGTTGAAGAATGCAAGATCTACATACCAATGGGAAATGACAATGATTTTTCATGATATGATGCATACATTCATGGAGGATTACATTGATGATCTCCTTGCCAAATCTAACACCAAGGAAGGACATAGATATTTTATCTAAATTTTTTAAAAGAATGGAACAATTCAATGTAAGACTTAATCCAAAGAAATGTGTCTTTGGAGTAAAATCTGGAAAGTTGTTGGGTTATATTGTATCAGAAAATGGAATTGAGGTGGATCTAGCTAAGGTACAAGAAATTCTTGATATGCCACCACCAAGCAACATTAGTCAATTATGCTCTTTGTAGGGACGTTTACAGTCCATCTGAAGATTCATTTCCCAACTGGTGGATAAAATTTTACCATTTACTCATCTCTTACACAAGAATGTTCCATTTAAATGGGAAGACTGATGTAAAGCAGTGTTTGATCAGATAAATTAGTATCTAATGAATCCACCAATTTTGATTCCACCAGTGCAAGGTGCACCACTCATATTGTATATTTTGCCACAAAAGTGTCCCTAGGAGCATTATTGACACAAGAAGACAACTCAAGAAAGGAGCGAGTAGTCTATTACATCAGTCGAACTTTGACAAGTCATGAGCTAAATTACACCTTCATTGAAAAATCTTGTTTAGCGGTACTGTTCACTTCTCAAAATTTATGACACTATATGCAAGCACATACAATAAAGGTTGTGGCTAAGATCGATCCACTCAAATATCTTCTAAGGTGACCTTAACTGGAAGGTTAGTTAAATGGGTCATGATCCTGAGTGAGTTTGACATTCATTATGTGGATCACAAAACTATAAAGGGACAGGTAATTGTAGATCAGTTAGCAGAAGCACCAATGCCAATAGAACATCTAATACACATTGATTTTCCTAATTTTGATGTATTCACAGTAGCTATTAAGCAGCCATGAGTCTACTTTGATTGTTCCTACACTAAACATGGTTCAAGAGCCGGTAATTATTTTTATTACACCTCAAGGACAATCAATTCCAAAATCTTATCGGCTAATGTTCCCTTGCACAAACAACATAGCTAAGTATGAGGCACTATTAATTGGCATGAGAATTACAGTAGACTGGAAAATAATAGAACTTCAAGTTTTTGGTGATTCACAACTTGTTATAAATCAAATCAATGATGAATAACCCACTAAGGATGACAAGGTAATACCTTACAAAAGGATGGTGGATGATTTCAAGAAATACTTTGTTGATATCAAGTTCATACAAATTCCACATATTGATAATAAAGCAGCAGATGCTATGGCTACAATGGCATCTCTACTCCAGTTGTCAAAACATCATGCAAGGTATGATTTCTTGGTGGAGAAATTATTTTCTCCCGCCTATGACAATCCAAAAACTCAAATCATTTGCCACTTAACCAGTTCTGATTCTCCCTTGTATGGCCAAATTTACACTTACCTAAAGGATACTATTTTACCTTTAGACTTGTCTAGAAATCAAAAAAGGAATTTCATTCGTGAATCCTCCTGTTATACCTTAATGTTTTACGTCTTATACCGGTGTGGTCTAGATGGTACCCTCCTTAGATGTCTCAAATGTGATGAATTGGAAAAGGCCTTACAAGAGGTACATGGTGGCATTTGTGGGACACACTCAAGTGGACTAACCTTAGCAAAGAAACTTGTTAGATCAGGTTATTACTGGCCGACCATGGAGAAGGAATCATTCATCTTTGTGAAGAAATGTAAAAAATGTCAAATTCATGGGAACCTCATTCATGCTCCTGCTTAGGAATTACAACCCTTCACCACAAGATGGCCTTTCACTCAGTGGGGATTGGACCTGGTTGGAAAGATACACCTATCATCTTCAAATGGACACAAATTCATCATCACAGCCACTGAGTATTTTACTAAGTGGATTAAGGATGTTCCCCTAACAACTGTTATTGGCAAACAAATCTCTTCATTCATTTTGAACTATATCATTTGTTGATATGGTATTCCCAACTCCATTATCACAGAAAATGGAATACCTTTTAAAAATAAGGATGTTGACGAATTATGTGAAATATTTTGCATCCAACACATCTTCTCTACACCTTACTATTCACAAGGGAATGGTCAAGCTAAAACTTCAAACAAAACGATTCTGAATATTTTGAGGAAAATAGTGAATGAGCCAGGTCGTGATTGGCATGTCTAATTAAATCTAGCATTATGGGAATACATAAAAAGTATTCACACACCAACAGGTGCTACTACCTATGCTTTGGTCTATGGAGTAGAAGCTATTCTACCACTAGAAGTTGAGATTCCCTCACTTTGAGTGTCACTAAAGGGGCTAATCAATGATGAAGACTATAGAGTATCAAGGTTGCAAGAGTTGGAACTACTTGATGAATGACGTCAAACTGCAGTTAATCATTTGAAGGGGTATCAAAAAATTATGTCTCATAGCTACAATCACAGAGTCAAACGACAAACTTTTCAAGTAGGTGACTTGGTTCTTAAAGAAAATTCTCGTAATCAGTAGGATCGGGAAAAGAAAAGCAAGTTTGAACCTAATGGGTTGGGCTTGTTCATTATCATTGCAACATATGGATCAAAGGCATATCATTTATCAACATTAGAAGGGGACCTATTTGAAGATCTGCCCAACAACATTCATCTGAAGAAGTTTTATGCCTGAAAAATATCAAAAAATTTATAAAATTTCCTGAAAAAAAACAAAAAAAATCAAAAAGAGAAAAAATACAAAAAAATCAAAAAGAAAATAAAATTTTTGCCTTGATGAAAACCTAGCAAACAGGTGTCTTGGTAACAACAAAAAAATCATAAAATCAGGAAAAAGTGCAATAAAAACAAATGGTGAAAACCTAGCAAATAGGCACTGTTTGTGATTTTATTTGGCTCTCTCATCTATTGGGATACATTTTGAATATACATCTTTCATATGCATCACATACATGCCTGGAAATCACATCTGCATCATACTTCCTACCATCTCCATGAAAATACAAGGATCTCATCATGGCTTGATGATTAGGGCTATCCTTAGTAGTAGTTGTGTCTAGCAGAAGTCGGAGTGCATGGTCATTAGGGGAAATTCGCTTCTTGGAGATTTTTGGCAAACAAAATAGCTACATGTGTCAGGAATCAGAATATCAGAAACAACAAGCTTGTCCAATTAAACTAAGTCTACCCGACTATTTGATAGAAAACTGAAACAAATTGGATGATCTTAATTTGAATAAAATGAATGACAAGCTTCAAGAATAAGTTGAATTGTTGTTTTAGCATTTGATGACATCGTATCTTTGGAGTGGTTCAATGATGTACTGAACTAGAATCACAAGGAAGGAGTATGATTTTTCTTTGCTTATTTTCTATAATCTAATCATTAGTATTGTGCAAATTTGTCATGGGACACGCTCTACAATGTATCATTGATGACATTTCGTAATTTGTATAAAAAAATGATTAAATTTTGTCTGTTTATGTAAACAATGCTTGGGTCATCTTGCTTCAATTAAACCTCGATTCTTGTTTTAATTTGCTATATCAAACATCATGAAAGTATTACTTAGGTCATCATTGGTGCTAACATACCCTTTGATTCTTGTACTAACTTTCAACATATCAAAAGGATCAATGATGAAAATAAAGCGCAGCATAGAATGAAAAACAAGAGAATGGTTTATTACTACATTCTAGGACTACGTGATTCATTTAGATTTGTATTTTGGAGGTTGTCTAAAGTATATATTTTTGAAGGTTGGCAAAATTCTCGTATATCTTTTTAGACAATAATTGAGTACACTTGGATATTTATTGCATCACATTACATTATCATTCATTACATATTATCTCATCATGACTATTCATTTAGGGTATCCTTATCATTCATTGCATTACTTTCCATTTTCATATCATTTTATTATCATTATTACTATTATCATCATTATTCGATCTCATTTAGTTCATCATGATCATTATCCATCTTTAAATATTATATCATTTTCATCATATTATGCATTGATCATTCATCTCACATTATATAATTTCACAACATTTGCATTTGTATTCGATTCACATCATTTTACATAAATCTACATTGATAAAAATATTGCATTCATTTCATTCATTATCATATCATCATTTAGGTTATCATTTTCATATCAATTGCATTGTATCATTAGGTATTATTACATTATCATATTATTCCATTATGTATCATTTTTTTATCATTCATTCATTTCATTTTTCAACATCATTATCATTATTATCGTCATTATGATCATTATTTATTTAATTCATATATATCCCATTTTCATATCATGTGCATATCATTCATTAAATATTCATCTCATTTATATCTCATCACATTCTCTCATTACATCTAGTTACATTGTATCATCATCATTGCATCATCATACATAAAATTAAAGCATAATCATTTAAATTTCATCATCATCATAAAAATTATACATGACATAGCATATAGAAATAAAATGCATATCGAACCACCATTGCATATCATAAATCTCATCAAAAAAAATTTCCAGAGATACAAGGATATCAAATGTTTCAACAAGATATATCAAATACAATGAAATAAATGTATCAATCAATCATCACTACGGGGCATCTGGTTGTGGCACATGGCTACTACTATCTCCCAAAGTGGTAGGTCTTGCTGGATCTCTGCTCCTAGAAGCTCTGATCTCTCATTTGACTAGCTGACCCACACACCTGGTGGCACTCCTGGTATAGCTGCGAGAATGGGTTTGAGACCGAGTACCTGATTGTGTGTAGGAAATCCTCCTCTCAGGTGGCACTACCTCAAAATATATCATCCTATAATACCCAGCCTCCTGAGCGGTCTCCAATCCCTCTGCTACAACCTCTCCAATAGAGGTGATCTCGATTGATCTTAGGAGTCTCTCAACTACCCCCTCGGCCTATATGCATCTCTCTCAGAAGCTATCTCGCTCTCTTGTAAGTTGAGGTACCTGTGGTTCAGGAGGTGGTGGTTGTGCTACCTATGCCTATAACTGCCTGATAGTAACCTGAGTCTATGCCAACTGACTCTGAAGATTCTGGACCTTTTCCTGCAAGGTATCCATTTGTTCCTGTGAGGGAGCCCTAATAGTGATCTATGGGACCAAAGTACTCAGTTGATCCACCACTCTCATTGTCTGAGGCCTCATCTTGAATGGTATATCAAAGAAGAACCTCTAACCTCCACTCCCACCACCTCCATCATCCCCATCATCATAACTTTCCTCTGAGCTATCCGACTCCATCTCCTTATCCTCATCATCCTCCTAATCTACATCCATCTCTACCCCACCTATATCTTTGGCCTACCCTACATGTTCCCCTGTCTGTTCCTGACCCTTTGGCTTCCCTACCTCTACCTCTGCCTGTGGTTGCCATCATCCCACTATATAACTAGTCCTCCCAATAATGGGGCAAGATCCTCTAGGCTGGTAAATCTCGGAAAAGGATGTGTATAGAATTAAGTTTCATACTCATCTGTCATCCCTACATTTATAACCTTTGGATGTATCGCCCAATAATCTAGCTAAAAATATGGTACTCTGATCTAGTAGCCTCTATCATCACAAATGAACCCCACTCTGGCACATCCTCTTGACACCTGGCATAGTGTACCACACCCTATGGAATCATCTGTACTAACTTGTACTGTCTCAATACCCTTGTAACTAGGAACCACTCAATAATAAATGGGGTATGACTAATCAAGTACCTTGATCTCATGTAGTAGGGAAGCTCTACATCATCAACCTCCCAGGGATCACAATCCAGATATGGCCTCCAAATAACTGTATCCATGTCATCTAACACGCGTCGCCAGTACTCTAACTTTCCCAACATCAGCTAGACAAGGGGACCTATGTAGGGATAAATGTATGGATGGCCAAGTGGGCGATCTCTCCAAACAATGGGGCAAGTAATCACAAAATGCTCCCATGCCCATATCTATAAAAGAGTAACTCCATAGGAGAGACTCTTCCCATTTGTGTACACAACCTGATGAAGATCGTGATACAAATGGGCAAGCATGCATGATCCCCATGCATATTTAGTCCGATGGAGAAGCATGTCCTCCAAAATCCTACCCCAACCAATAGATAGTCCCTTTGACCTGCGATCAGGACAAAGGAAACCACTGATGAACCTTGCTAACACCGAAGGCAGTGGGGCATAACTCTCTACCATATCCTTCTAGGAAATCTCATACCCATTGCCATGAGTATCCTGAAAGACTCGTCTCAGTGCATTAGTCCCTCCAATCTCCTTGTAATCATAAATCACAAGGTCACCAACCACAGGGATACCCAAAATCCTATATACACCCTCGGGTTTCACAGTAATTTCTCCTGTAGACAGATGAAAGGTGTTATTCTCACTATGCCACCTCTTAGTTAGTGTCATCAATAGTGCCCTTTTGATCCTATACTGTGGGATCCTCAATAGTGGACTCAACCCACATTGGTATATCACCTCTAGATTAGCCTAAGACAGTCGAGGAACCATATCCCATGTGCAGGGAAATCTCTCTCTGATCTAGAGGAGGTCAAATTCCTCCTTTATAACATTAAAATAAATCATGCAAATCAATCAGCAGGGAATATTTAACATTATCCAATTAGATCTGTACATCAATCAAAAAAATATCAATATATTTATCTTTTCAGCAAGCATGAAAGAAAATACATCAAACAACAAATTATCAATCTATTTGTTTTTCACATAGGAAAGCAAATTTATTAGCATATATATCATTTGTCTTTCCATCGAGAAAGAAAATTTATCAACTATTTGTTTTTCATATCACATGGAAAAAAATTTGCAATGGGCAATCAGCTCAATCAAATCAAATCTTATTTGTTCTTCAAGCAAGAAGGCAGATAAATCTTAATCTATTTGTTTTACATATCGCATGGAAACAAATTTACAAATAGTCAATCGACTCAACATCTATCATTACTATTTGTCTTTCAATTGAGAAAGAAAATTTATCATTTCTACTATTTGTCTTTCAATCAGGAAAGAAAATTTATCAGACTTATTACTATTTGTTCTTCAAGCATGAAGACAAATTTATCAAATCAAGCTAATCTATCGTGATGGTATTCATAATCATATAATCAGTTGGCTAATCTAGCAACAGTCATCAAGCACATGTCAATTTCACTTCACAAAATTCGGCAATTGGAAAAATTCATGGATGTGCTAAAATAGTCAGTCAATGCGCTAAATCATGTATGCGCAACTTTAATCCATGGATGCACTAAACAAGAGCTACAATGTGTAACTTCATCAATGTGCTAATCTAGCATCCTACTTTTGCAGAATTCCTAGATGTGCTACTTGAGGTATCCTATGCGCTATTTTACGATATGCGCTAGTCTACACATCTATGCGCTTCGGTTCTACATCAATGCACTACTTTGAATGTGCGACTCTATCTATCCTATGCACTAAACTATGGCTTTCATGTGCTAAAGTAGTGTTTCAAAAACTCAAAAAATTTAAAAATTCTTAAAAATCAATCAAAAAATTAACAAGAAGGATCAAGTCAACTTATCAGAGGTCCATACGTAGTTGGTCTCTGATAACGGAAGGCTCGCTTGAGTCAGTGGTGCTCATAATGAATCAACATCTCGTTTTTATCTCTTAAAGCTCTGAAATTTACCACAAGTTACTGTTCAAATGACAATGACTTTTCACCATTTCCACCTTTTGAGGGGGTAAAATTGGGAAATTATTATTATTTTTACTATGCAAAGTGCTATTTCGAGAGCTAAATCACCAAATCTCTTCGAAAATCATTTAAATTATTCTGAATCATCCTCATCATCATTCACATCATGCGATTTATATCTCGAAGGGGCATATAGCATTCATAAATTTGCAAATTTAGGGGCAAAATTCTTTAAAGTAATGCATAAAACACATCACTTCAAAGAGGGGAGAAATATACACATCTAAAAATGGTCATAGTAAATCAAACCTGTTAATTAATTAAATATGAATTATTTAATTAGTATTCTAAGTAATCTACATATAAATAAATTTAATTATTTATTTATATCCTTCATTTTTCTAATTCTTCTAGTTTAATTAAATAAATAAATTTATTTAATTATTTATATTTTCCTCTTAATTAAATTAAATAAATTACATTATTTATTTATTTAATTATCATTCTATTTCTAAGTTTGAACATTTAAATTCAAACAATGGAATATTTATTCTTCACTTCACATTTAAATTAAATATTTTATATTTAATATCTTTTTCACCTCACTTAATTAAATGTTGTAAATATTTAATTACTCATCTTTTTCACCTCTCACATAATTAAATATTAATTTATTTAATTATGGAAGCTTCCACTTGCACATGTCACATATAATTAAATAAATTTATTTATTTAATTGGCATTTATTCTCAATTTTCAACTAACTTTTCAATAAATGAAAAGACAAATAGCATGTTTATCTCCATTTTGAATGAAGATAGTCTCATGGGTTGAAAACATTCTCCACCTTTCTCTCAACTTCCAGAATCTCACACAGTTCATCTTGACAGGTTTGAATTTCAACTGTTGATCTTTGCCAACTAGATTCTTGCCTCCAAAAATCTATAAATACAGCCTTCTCGTAAGTAGATTTCATGCATAGTTACTATAGTTGCATTCGAATCAGCATATCAACATTTTAGCAAATCTCATATCATAGCATTTTAGCATTTCAAGTTCAATTTCATAGCTTAAATCATTAGAAATGGACATGAGTTTTACATCAATCTTGTTCTCCTAAGTTGTCATTCTACAAGCTACTACTTAAACCAACTGAGAGCCAGTATCTTGAATCGAATCCTTGGAGATAGAGAACAATGGGATGAATCTGAAGAAGTTATTTAGAGTTTTCATTTGTCTTTTCTAAATTAGTTTCTTTCAATCTAATGTTTCATTGGTGTGTTAGTTTATTTTCTAATTACACCACTTATTCTAACAACACACCTAGCTCTAAAGCATGTACCTTTGAAGATACTTATATTTTCTTCTGCATCTTTGTAAAGATAGTGCTTTGGACATAATTTATCTAGATTCTTTGGAAGATCATTATATACGACGAACTGAATGGGTGACTACATTAAATAAATCCATCCCTATAGGTGGAGGTGATATAAGAGTAGTTAAATTCTATGATACTATGTTTGCAAGCCTTGATCCTTAGGTCCTAGATGATGTATGATCACTAAGCTTGACTAATGTCACCTGGGGATTGCTAGACTGGGACCTAGTGACTCTACAAGACTCCAACTTCATTCCTTGTTAAAAAAGAAGGCCCTACTTCTAGCACCACTTTTATTGATGTGCATGTTGCACACACACACACACACACACACACACACACATAGGTAGATAAATTCTCAAAGAGTATTGTTGGCCCCCTATAATGATTTTAATAACTAAGCCCTTACAACCATGATTCAAAGATTGGACATCTTATCTGAATATCCATCTTAACCATCATGAAGGTACATTTAAATTGTCAACCCAGGGATGTGAAATTTAAATGGATCAACACAGTATGTGCACTAGGAACTTTAAAGTAGTCATTTTCATCCTATAACTAAGAAAGACTTAATATTGAAAGAAAATTACATGAAAGGAAACAAAGAAAATGTTGAGCATCACTCAATCAAACTAAACTGAACATGCATAACCGAAATTATATCTAAGTAACAAATAGGAAACTACTTTGCCCACTTTGGTTGTAGGAACAGTCACAAAATAGACTTCTAGTGGTTGCAAGCACAATCAATGCCAGATTCTTAACTAAGTGTTGAACATAAACTAACACTAATCTAATATAAAATAACATTACTCACCAAGTGGGCCCCCTTGGATGAGTATCCTCTGAACTAATATAAAACTTGGATACTCAACTCATAATATTATTCCATTTATCAAAAAATGCAGTTACAGAAATATGGCTGATAATCAGCTTGTAAAAGAACTTGGCGATCAACTCACTAACTCATTATCACTAGTTCAAGGAAGGAGGATTTGAGCCTTATTTAAACCAACTAAATAGGTCCATCAACTCCCACTAACTGAGAGGATTCCATTTAGGGAAAGAAAGAAAGAGAGGAAGGGGTGGTTATGCATGTAGGGGAATCCATTCAGACATGCATGCTCAAATGTGGGCTCGAACACTGTAGTACTTCCCACAATGCTCAATTTCATTAAATATTGGCACAAGGTGGTTACATGCAGTTGACATAGGAATATTTTGTTGTCATCCTTAGTTTACCTTCGCGTGACTCCTCAACCTAACTGGCTGGCAACTGCATTTTTCAACTTAGCATGTCAATCATGTCTACAGAATAATGTTAGTACACATAATAATCGCATAATAATAACCACCTTAAAGAACATTCATCAATCACATGCAAGATAAATATAGATTGTTCACATAAGAGGTAAATATCATAAAAACCAACAGAAATGAAATTAGTCCAAATATCATATGTCTGAGAGAAATTATACAAAAGTGATAGCATATAGTATCAAAATTTGTGGTAATTCTAGCAAATAAAAAGGATTCTATCCCCAAACTAGGCCAAAATTTAGAATCATCATTCCCCCAACCTAACATTTTTTTGATCCTCCAGTAGGGGAAGAGTTATGCTTCTTGTTAGTTAAGGCCCTAAAGTCTACTACTGATATCTATCCAATGTCGGTGTCTGTCATGGGTGAATTATAATTCTAGTAAAATCCTCCCAACTTATCAATCATTCTCCATCTTTGTTGTTCCTCTGTAGTGTCATACCTATGGAATCTGAAATTAGGGACAGGCCATAGGAGGGTAGGCAGTTGAAAAGTTAGGGGAAACCAATCTTGCCCCTTCGTTCTCCCAAGCTAGATGTATCTTTCAATTCTCTTTAACGTAGCAGCATAATTGTGAATAGAGTGTGGCTCAGCCTATTTTAGCTCATCAGTCAATAGGTTCCATCGCTGGGATAGATATACCCTCATAGTATACTCTTTTGTTGTGGTTTTTACTTCATATTCACTGTAAACAACTTCAATCCAAGGCATAATTTTTCTCCCATAGCTTGACCTAAAGAGCAACCTATTTCAATTTGTATAGATGTCTTTGGGGTTCTTTGATTCAGCCTCGATGGCTAGAAGAATGTTGGATTCCTTCTTCTTGCAATCATTGTACTGCTCGCCCCAACTGATCTCATTTTGTACCCAGGACATAAATTCTCTCAATTGTATGTCTCCAACATAAGGCAGTGGGTTCCAGTCTTCATCTTTTGGGACAGCAAATTTGTGTAAATAAAATTCACATAACTTTTTTTTCATTTTAGGGGAAGCAATCCTATAGGCATTGAAAAATTTAGCAAGAGTTTCAATGGAGGGGTTCAGACCTTAGATGATTCTTGAGATTCTAAAGGAAAGGTATTTCTCCTTCAAGTGCAAAGCATAAACCCTTGGAGGGGTTCTATATTCCAAAATTTGTGGCACTAGAGTTGTAATGTCACTTACCCTTTCCTTCAAAAAGACAATTTCCTCATTCTTTTCTTCTATCATCTCAACCCTCTCTTTGATTTATTTTTCCAATATTTTCTTTTCTTTTTTCCATTCCTCCTCTCTTCTTTCTATTTCTTTCCACAAATTTAAAATAGTTGTATGTACTAAAAAATTAGGAGGGTTATGAATTCCTACTAGGATTTTCATGGATGGTTGCTTCCCATAGAGAATAATCTGCATAGACTCAATATTTCTCACCGATTTAGGCTATAGAGGTACAATTCCTCTTTCCTCATTCTACTGCAGGGCCTCTTGTTCTTCTTCTAGCGATGGCTGCAAGAACTCCTAATCTATTTTTTGACTTTGTTGTAGGAACTCCCACTCTCGATATTGATGTAGGAACTCCTGACTCTCTTCATGTTTTTGAGTCTCAAATTCTTCTGCAATGGTAGCAAGATTTTCCAGGGTCATTTTTTCTGCCTCTTCAAATATATCCACTTCTTGTGCATTCTCCTACTCCATTGGAGCATTCGTGTTATCACATGATTTCCCACCAAGCTCAGCTTCGATTAGCTTTGATTTCTTGAGGGGTCTTTTTTGTTTCACTTTGGCTACAGGATGAATAGTGCTAGCCTTCTTTTTCTTAGGGCTTGGCGTCTCTTTTTGCAAAGGTTGCATTTTCCTTTTCCTTGCTTTTCTTCCCTCTTTTGTGCTCTTGTTTTTATTATAGTTTTCAGGGGAACATCATCATCATCATAATCTAATGAAAATTTTTCCTTTTCATTCTCATCACCAGAGGAACTAACATTTATCATCTTCTCTTCAATGGGGGAATTCACACCAGCACCAGAGGTGCCTTTGGTCGTGCTCAATTTTTTGCTAGACCTATGGGTCTGAGGTGAAACCCTAGGCTAAGATGGCTCAAGTATATTTTGCTTAGTGTTCACAAAATTATCCCAAGATATTCTAGGTGTTGTATCAAGCAGAGATCTTATAACCAATAATTTAATGAGACAATGGTGGGATACAAAGTTTTCTCTACCTTTTTGAATCTCATCTGCCATAATGGAGAGAAGGTTGTATAGAACATTGGGTACGTTCATCTTCCTCCCGTGCCTCACATGACTGAGCAATTTCAAGTGCACTGAATGTAGGTTTGATAGCCGACCTTCGCAGGTGATATATTTGATGATGTGCACATTTGTATGCTTCCATTGCTTGAGTAGTGAGAGTCTTTTAGAACCCTATTTTTCAATCATGAGTGGAGGGTCACCATGCATTGTGAATATGGCCTTGGCTATTCTGGAATCCATAGAAACATGGTAAGGTTCATTGTCATCTGGAAACCCTAAAACTTTGGCAATCTGTTCTTCAGTTGCTATGACCTCTAGTCCTTTCACCATGGTCTTTTTGTCTAAAAATTTCTGAGCCAACTCCAATGCAATACCTTCATCAAAACCATCCAACTTCATAAAATAATCTAGCCACCAACAATTCTAAAATTTGGTTAAGCATGTCGCGTCCTATAGCAAAGCATCATGAGTTGAGGGCTCATTCAAAATGATTCTGCCTCCCATTATCTATACTCACCTTGTCACACTGCAAAATTACCTCTATGTTCTCAAAAAAAAAAATCTTGGTTGATGTTGGGTGAGTTGTCGACTGAATTTCCTTCACTTTGTTTTTAGCAATTACCACTTACATTTCAAATTTATGACAGAGTTAAATAATAAAAATAAATGGTAATAAAAGGAATCATAAATGGGAGGAAATGGAGGCAACAGTTTAGTGTCACATCACACATTCAAGCCATCTTTCATTTTAAATTTTGAATCATCTCAACAAGATTTGCTAACACAGACAATCATGTATCAATATTTCTGCATCTTTCTTACCCCTCCCCCCAACCTAAATTTGTACATGTGTCCACACATGTAGAATGGAAATATTGATTTGATGGGGGATTAAAGAATATTATGTGAACATCCATTTTATCATACAATGATTAAATGAAGCATTCTAAAGGATAATTAAGAATGCAATTAATGTCCGCGTACTTGAGTGTGTACAAACATGATTGTAGATAACTCATTGCAACGATCAAGGATAAATTACCTCTTGCGTTGTTGAGCAATAACTTGAGAATTAATGGCGATGTGGTGGAGTGATGTGAGGTGAAGAAATGATGGAAGAGAGATAAAGGTTGTATGGATGGGCGGATGGGTGGATGGGTGAAGAAATGGATTTCTAAAAAAGTAGAAATATTTATTATGCCAAGTACATACCTCATTTAGTCGAAAGGAGGGATACTAGGTCCACTACCTTTGGTTGTAGGAACTCCTTTTCTATAGAAATTGTGCTTGGGCATTGTGTGTTGGAGAAACTACTACAGAAACTCTTCTTTTGAAGCTGGCCTATGATATAATTAGAGACGATGCCCATTCACCAATAGCTTGAATTTCATAGGGTCAATGGTCATGAGCTGCATAGATCCATTGGGAAATACCTTTGCAACTTCATATGGCCCTAGCCACCTTATCTGAAATTGTCATGCATTATCCTTGTACCATGAATCATAGAGTAATGCCCAATCACTTGGCTGAAATTTCTTCTCTTTGATAAATTTTTCATTTCATTTGACTCCTTGATTTTGCACAATTTTAGTATGGTGCGATGCATATTTCCTCATCTCGTCCAACTCATTTAGTTGCATAATCCATTTATTTTGCACTTGTGAAATGTCCATCCCCAACTCCATAGAAATTTTGAGAGTCTTGTGCTCAAATTCTATAGGCATCATAGTTGTTTTCCCATATAGAAGCTCAAATGGGGTGAATCCTATAGTTGTCTTCCAGGTGGTCCAGTAAGCCCAAACTACTTTTGATAATCTATTTACTCAATCCTTTCTTTGAATATTGACTAGTTTGGTGAGGATGGCCTCGATCTCTCTGTTTTTCACCTCAACTTGTCCATTAGCTTGAGGGTGCTAAGGAGTGGATTTCTTGTGCCTGACATTATATTCATTGACTAATTTTGAAACAAGGGCTGATGTAAACTAAGTGCCTTGATCAGTTACTATTTCTCTTGGTACCCCATATCTTGTGAAAAAAAATTCATAGAGAAATTCTGCAACTTTTTTATCTCGTTCATGCTTATGGCTTTAACTTCTACACACTTTGTTACATAATTAGTGCTCACTAGAATATAGGACTTACCATTGGATGGAGGATCAATGGGTCCTACAAAATCCAAACCCCATTTTTCAAAAGGAGTGACTACCACTAGTGGACAAAGTTGCATCTCATTTGTTGTTGGCTTGCCCATCCTTTGGCATTGTTCACATCTCCTTGTTTACCTTCCTGCTTCCTTGTAAAGTGTAGGCTAATAGTATCTTGTGTTCAATATTTTCATTGTTGTCCTTTTAGCTACAAAGTGTCCTCCACGAGGTTCATCATGGCATGCATGCAAATTTTCATGGGTCTCATCATCCCTCACACACCTTCTCATAATGTGATCTAGTCCAGTATAAAATAGGCATCTAGCTATCAATGAAAGAGGAAATTATTTTTCAATCAACACTCTTCTCTCTTTTGGGGAGAAGTGAGGAAGAAATCTCCCTGTCACAAGGTAATTAGCTATGTTAGCATACCAGGGTTTTTGCATACTAATGGAGAATAGATGCTCATCATAAAAGGATTCATCTATTGCTTGACTATCTTCTAATGTGGTCAACCTTGAAAGGAAATCTACAACCATGTTTTCCTTCCCTGGTTTGTCTACAATAGTTATGTCAAATTCTTCCATTAATAGAAACCATCTGGCTAATATTCTTGAGATTAGGGGTTTGTTCATGAGGTATTTAATGGATGCATTATCAGTGTGCATAGAAATCTAATAACCTATTATATAGTGTCTAAATTTATTCAAGGCATAGATTACTGCTAGCATCTCCTTTTTTGTGACCATGTAATTGCATTTACCACCCTGCAAGTTTTTACTGACAAAATAAATGGAATTTTCAATAGCTTCTACCTTTTATCCTAGGACTTCTCCTATTGCGTAATCTGAGATATCAGTATGGATGTGGAAAGGGATTTCCCAATTTGGTCCCTTAAATATAGGAGCATGAGTCGAGACTTTCTTTAAATCAAAAAATTCTTTATCACAGCTTTCTATCCATTGGAACTCAACATATTTAGTTAGAAGACTATGCAGTGGGGCTTCTATTTTGCTAAAATACTTGATGAAAAATCTATAGTAGTTTGCATGTCCTAAGAAACTCCTAACATCCTTTTGTTTTGTAGGTATAGGCAAAAAATTTATTACCTCAATTTTTGTAGGGTCAACTTGAATCCCAAGGTGTGAAATGTAGTGGCCAAGAGCTACACCTTCTTGCATCATCATGAAGCAAATTTCACTGTTTGAGGACAAATTTTGATCTTCATATCTTTGTAGGAATTTCTTCAAATTATCCAATGCTTCATCAAAGCTGGTACTATAGGTAGTAAAATCATCCATGTAGATCTCCATGCAGTGAAGGGAGATATTTGAGAATATGTTGATGACTACTCTCTCAAAAGTGGCAGGTGTGTTGTATAACCCAAAGGGAAGTAAAAAAATAGGCATATGTCCCCCAAGGACATGTAAATATGGTCTTCTCTTGGTATTTTGGTGCAATTTGAATATGATTGTATCCATTGAATCCATGAAGAAAAGAGAAGTATTATTTTTCTGCAAGAGAGACTAGGATTTGATCTACAAAAGGCAAGGGAAAATGGTCCTTCTTAGTGGCAGCATTGAGTTCCCTATATTCAACACAAACTCACCATTTTTCTCTCCTCTTGGGCATAATCACCAATGGGGACACCCACTGGCTACCTGAAATAGGGTAGATAAATCTTGCGTCCTGTAGCTTTTGCAGTTTTGTTTTGATAATTT
Source organism: Sequoiadendron giganteum (assembly GCA_007115665.2). NCBI lineage: Eukaryota > Viridiplantae > Streptophyta > Pinopsida > Cupressales > Cupressaceae > Sequoiadendron > Sequoiadendron giganteum. The sequence goes on along the minus strand of CM021110.1, from coordinate 55,873,771 downwards.
CTCTTACTACATGGTTGATTCTCCTTTGTGGCTACCTTACAGGTGTACAATCATCTTTGATATAGATCCTATGAGTGCATAGATTTGGATATAATCCCTTCATATCATGATAATCCTAGGAAAATTATTTTTGGTGTGCTTTCAGCAAGTTTTCCAATATCAAATGTTGTCCTTCATTTAATTTATTATTGATGCTTAAAGATCATCCCTTAGACACCTATACTTGTGTAAATATTTCAAACATATCTACTTAATTAATACAAGGTACCTTGATTTCAAGTGGTAGCATTGTGTGAAACATACCTGTTGCTGTAGGAATTTTATCTATCAGAAGAGTGGCTGCAAGAAGTCTATCTATAGAGACAATGGCTGCAAGAAGAGTGGTTGTAGGAAGTATGTCTGCTCGAAGAGTTGTTGCAAGAAGATCATGCAAAATTGACAGAAGTGTTTTTTTGATGTATGTGGAACAAGACACATGAGTGGGTGATGCCTCCTCTATCTAACAATGGTTCTGAATGATACCATATAACACTTCATCTTCATCTTGAATTCATAGGAAAGGACTTCTTCCGAGCATCATGAGTTGCACCACAAATTTTACTTCTTCAGCTTCCTCACCAATATGTGGCCATACAAAACTTTCTTCATTATGGGATGGTTGAGCTAGTGGATACAGAACAATATTTTTAGTGTTTGTGCCATCAAAAATAGTCATGTCACCTAAGTGACATCCAATATAAGCATTTGCAATTGCTAACCAAGTCCTACCAAGGATAATGGAATACCCACCAAGTATGGCTTTGGGAGAGAGAACCATGAAGTCAGTTGGATACTCCCAAGAGTCTAGAATCACCAAAAGGTCTTCTACTATGTCATCTAGCTTAATAGTGGAACTATGAGCAAGCTACAGGACTGTAGGAGTGGATCGCATATTTGCAATATTCAATTGTTGCAGGATGTCTTTGGTCATCACATTTATTGTTGCACCCAAGTTAATTAAAGAAATATTTATGTTTATCCCATTTATAATAACTTCAACTATAGGGCTACCTGGATCACTGTACTTGGGAATAGTGACTTTTCCAAGCATGATGTTAGCAAGTTGCCCTACCACATAGACTGTAGTGGGGTCCTTCTTTTTCCTACTTGGTTTCTTGAGACATGCTTCCTTGATTTCCTTTCCATAGATAGGGATGTCTTTTATGTCCTAAAACAGAGGTATCTAGACATATATATGTTTGATCTAACCTAGAATATCATAACCAATTTCCTCGTCTTTTTTTTGCTTGGATGCTTCCAATCTCTAAGGGAACGATGGTTCTTCTGCTATCTTCTTTGTTGGAGCTGGTTCAAGAGTTTTAGTTGCACAAGAATGAATGCGTTCAACCAAATATTCTTATTGCTCTTCCTTAGGTATCCCAATGATAATGGGGGTGGAAAGATTTGTCAAGGTGGTTCCTAAATGCAAACATATTTCACTTAAACTCACAACATATGCAAGAAATTGATTTGGATCAGCAGAATATATAGACTGCTATTGTGGCTTACTATTTGGGTTAGATGTGCATTGGGTTGGTAACTCTTTGGCACATTTTCACTTGGATTAGCAGGAGAGGGAATTATTCGTAGGTTGTTAGGTTTGAGAAGATCGCTACATATAGCTAGTGGTTTGGTTTGGCCATTGCTAGCCACCTATCCATTGAGATGTTTGCTCCCAGTTTCCTGGAGGTGGTTCCCAAGAACATTTGCACTTGGATTAGCAGGAGAGAGAATTATTCGCAAGTTGTTGGGTTCGAGAAGATCACTGCATATAGTTGGTGGTTTGGTTTGGCCATTGTTGGCCACCTCTCCATTGAGGTCCCTAAAACTATTTCCAATTCCCTTGAGGTTGCTACCACTGAGGTGAGGAATTTTGATAATTGGACAAAGCATTGGGTGGGTTATTCCAAGACTGGGGTGGATATCCTCCATAGTTGGATGGAAAGGGTGGTTTCCACTAGTTACTAGATGAATAAGAATTTAAATATGGTCCAACAAAAGATAATGGATCTAGTGGCATACCTTGTCTTGAAGCCCATGGCCTTTTTTGTGCAACAAAGTAGATTTTGTCTTCCTTAGTCTAGATTGGTTTAAACTCAGGTGGAATTTGCTTATTTTTAATGTTAGCTATCACCTTGCATTTTCAATCCCTCTTATTTTGTCTACAATGAGGGAAATATTCTGTAGCTATATTGTTGATTATATCTTGTTTGAAATCTGCCAACAAATTAGTAATCTCCATCCATGAGACTCCACTGTTGGATGAATTTCCCATAAACGAATTGTAGGCTCTTCCTTTCTTTGAAGCTACCCTAGAATAGTTCTGGCATATCTTCTTGATATCATCCCAAGAGACTTGAGCGATATCTCCTCTTGCCATGAGGTCCAAGGCATCAGTGTAGCTTTCATTAAATCCTCTCAGGAAAAGAAAATTTTGTGAGTCTTCATTGAGTGTATGATCTAGAGATTTCTGCAAAAAAAATAGAAACCTCGAAATGAAATCTTCTAGACTCTCATATTCCTTCTACTACATTCTAAAAAAGTCACCTCCTCTCATATCACTACCCCTAGAATATTCTTTGTACTTTTCAAGGAACTTTGTCTTCATATCTTGCCAAGTTGCCACAGTTCTTTTGCCAAGGCTCATAAACCATCTCAAGGCAGCTTCTTTCAAGGTAGTAGGAAATAGCTTAAGTTTGTGGGCATTAGTGGTATAATCATAGCTTCTATAGAGTATATCAAAATCAAACAAGAAGGTGTCAAGATTTTTTGTGGCAAGTCCATAGAACTTAGGAAGGATTGAAGCAAGGATATTCTTGAGGTTATCTATTTCATTTTGTTCAGTAATGGGAAAAGGGAAAGTTGGTTGGTTCTTCCTGATAGGCCTATTTCCATTTGCATCAGCCATGTCCACTTGATGAAATTCCAAAATAAAGGGTTCTTCAAAAGGGTTTTGATCTTCAAGGGAAAATTCAAAACTGGTCAAGTTAGGGAATATATCAGCAAAGGGTTTTGGCTCTTCTTCATCTTCATTTCTAGGATGATTTGGAAGATCTACTAGTTGAAATGGATTTGGATTATTAGGAAGGAATCTCCCATAAGAATATCTTCTTCATTTATGAATGTGGTATCAACTCAGTATCATCCAACTCACACAAAGAATGGGTGGGGAAAAATTGTGGATCATACTTCTAAAACTAAGAGAAAAAATCAGAAATACTACAACAACAAATCTAGCAATGACTCCAAAGGACTCCCTAGTTTGACACCATCCTTGACAACAATGCCACAAATTTCGGCCTCCTATAATAATTTTAATAACTAAGCCCTTATAGCCATGGTTTAGAGATTGGAAATCTGATTTGAATAGCCATCTTAACCATCATGAAGGTACATTTAAATTTTCAACCCAGGGACGTGAGCTTGAAATGGATCAGCACAGTATGTGCACTAGGAACTTCAAGGAAGTCGTCTTCATCCTATAATTAAGAAAGACTTAATAGTGAAAGAAAATTCCATGAAAGGAAACAAATAAAATGTTGAGCATCACTCAATCAAATTGAATTGAATATGCATAACATAAATGAAAATTTGTGCAGTAAACAAGAAACTACTCTACGCGCTTTGGTTGCAGGAACAGTCACAGAATGGACTTCTAGTGGTTGCAGGAACAGTCAATGCTAGATTCTTAACTAAGTGTTGAACAAAAACTAACACTAATCTAATCTAAAATAAGGAACATATTACTCACCAAGTGCCCCCCCTTGAATGAGAATCATTGATTTTTTTAGTGCCTAATATTTTCCAATTAGCTAATAGTTGAAATTTTGGAATCCAAAATTGGCTAATAGTTTGAGCTACAATGTGACTTGAATCGCCACATTTTTACAAAATTTTATTATACTCTTATTTAAATTGCCAAATAATTTATTTTATTAAAAAATTTAACTCAAAAATTTGCTACAATATTTGATACATGATTAGATCAGATTCGCCTTAATTTTATAAATTATTGGAGAATCTATATTAATTCGCCAATAGTATATCATATCTATTAGTTGCTTTAGGACCATATTTCTGATCTTTAGTTTCCACCATTGATTTAAATATAATCTAATGGCCCTTGTTGTATTCCATGAGGTAAAATGTACACATGATCTATAATGCTCATGGGGCCCACAATTTTGGGTATCACGAGCATTATAGATTGTGGATAAATTTCACCTTATAGTGTACAACAAGGGTTGTTAGACCAATGATCTAAAATCAGTTTTGAGCCCCCATGAGAGTTATAGATCATGGTTACATTTTACCTTGTATAATATAATGAGGCCCATTATATTATATTATAAAACAATGGTAGAAAGTAAATATTATAGTCTACCCCTTCAACTCATCGATAATTTCCACCCTCGGGCCCCTACTTTTCCATGAGAATTATTTTTAGATTGGATAGATTCAAAATCATAATTAATGCATTTTCCTATTATTTTTCAAGATTCGCCAAAATTTTCCACAAAATTTTAGTGATGTAAAAAAATCTCCAATAAAACTAAATTTTGTTTTGAAAAAAAGGAAAGTTTCGCCAATAGAAAAAAAAAAAAAATTCCTCAAAAATTGAAAGATTTTCCAAGATTTTATATCTTTTTTTGAGGGGGTTTTCTTAAATTTATCACTGATGAGAATCCTCTAAACTATTATAAAACTTGGATACTCAACTCAGAATCTTATTCCATTTAACAGAAAATGCAATTATAGAAATATGGTTGATAATCAGCTTGTACAAGAACTTGGTGATCAACTCACTAAATCATTATTATTAGTTATCACTAGCCCGAGGAAGGAGGATTCAAGCCTCATTTAAACCAACTAAACAGGGCCATCAACTCCCACTAACTAAGAGGATGTCATTTAGGGAAATTAGGAAAGAGAGGAAGGGGTGGTTATGCATGCAGGGGAATCCATTCAGACAAACATGGACTCAACCACTATAGTAACACCCAAAATGCTCAATTCCATTAAAGATTGGTGCAAGGCGGTTACATGCAGTTGACATAGGAATCTTTTGTTTTTGTCCTTAGTTGACCTCCGTGTGACTCCTCAACCTGACCGGCCGGTGACTACATTTCTCAACTTAGCATGTCAATCATGTCTGCAAAATAATGTCAATACACATAATAATCGCATAATCATAACCACCTTAAATAATATTCATCAATCACATGCAAGATAAATATAGATGGTTCACATAAGAGGTAAATATCATAAAAACTAACATAAATGAAATCAGTCCAAATGTCATATGTTTGAGATAAATTATCTAAAAGTTCCAACATATAGTATCAAATTCTGTGGTAATTTTAGAAAATTACAAGAGATTATATCCCCCAAACTATGCCAAAATCTAGACTCATCAACTACCATGAGAACCTATCTTTCTTGAAATACTCCACCGGGAAACCTAAATCTAAGGCAAACTCAACTTGATCCCAAGGCTCATTTATGTGAGGTCCTGATGCACTAGGGTCACTTAGGGTTCATTTTGACTTTTTTGTTAAACACAAGGGGTAAATGGTTGTTAGGAATTGGTTGGTATTTGAGAGATATAAGCATAATCTAAGCTTGATCATTCAAATGTTACCCATTAACTTCATGAAATCAAAAAAAATGCAATAATATTTCTTGAAACTCAAATCACTTGCATACATTCAAGTAGATTTAGCATTAAGCACTCTATAATTTCATGGAATCAAAATATTTATAATAAAACTCCATGTATTTATTAATTTAGAACATTTTCTGAAAATATAAAGCATCTAGTCTAAAATAAAGCATAAAATTACTGAAATGTGAAATTTATCTCAAGTATTATTCACGCATGACTCAAGAAATAACTAAACTAGAGAAAACCATTCTATACTTCATTAGATTGCTTCACAACTAGGCATGGAATGATGCAAGAGTTTAAAGAAAGGGGGATCATTTGTCACCGAATGGTGTCAATATGCATCCTTAAATGACACAACAAACAATCTTGTCTAATAGGAATAAAAAATCGGCTACGTAAGATTTCATATCAAGAAATAGATTTGAATTGGCTCTAATATGAGTTAAACTCTAATGAAACATACAATTTTTTAGTCTAGAATGGAACAAAAAATAGGAAAAAGAATAAAACTTAAAAAAAAATTAATTCTCTAGAATCCACAAATTCTAAACTTAGCTAAAATAATACATCTCCCAACCTTTTATAAGAAAAAGACACTCAGCAAAATTCAATCAACACATGAGAGGGAATCTAATGGACGAATGCAAAAAATAACGTGGCACATGAAATTTAGAAACAAAACTTTCTAGTTGAAGTTAAAGATATTCTAACTTTTCTTCAACAGAAAACTCCAAACTTTGGGCTTCGAGTCGTGAGTACTTTTGCATAGAAAATAAAATTGTTGGCACTTTTCAAAACCTTTAGGATTAATTGTATTCATTGGGTCTGGGAGTAACATACAAAATTCATTTCAAAAGTCTACATGTGCATAAAACTTTCAATCTTCTAGTACCCTTCTACCTATTCTTCTTCACTAGACTCCTGGTCTAAAGACTCATCTTCACCTTTTCTTTGTTGATATTCCTAGAAATAAATCAACACTTGATGTATACATTATTTTGGAATGCCTTGAATTACCTTCCAATTTTCCTTATGCCTAGAATATTCTTTTTATATTTGAATGATATTTTCATTCCCCTGCATCACTTTCATCCCATATTTTCTCATAGCATTCCTACACCTTATGATATCATCTATGACCTCTTGAATCAATGATTGAACATGATCCTTATTCACTTTTTTTATCCATTCCATAAAATCTTTCACTTCCTTGTCATCTTTTCCTAAAGTCCAAGGACCATAGTTTTCTTGAGCTAACATTTCAATGAGGCTCTCATCTTTGTATATCAATTTTTTACATACCTTAGTGACCTTTTCTAGTCCACTTACACATTTTGATGAAGTGTCACTTCACCAACTTAATTTGATCCTCCATTTCTCAAGCACCAAAACTTCCTATTCCATGACTATCTTCTCATTTATTAATTCTCGGACATCCATTTGAAGAAGAACCTTTAGCATCTATCTTTCTATGTCATTTTATTCTTGGTGAGCTTGGCACTCACTCTCATGTATTTTGGACATATCATGCCAATGATACACTTCCATGCACTTCCCAATTGCATATTTTATTGATTATTCACCTTACCCCACCAGGTACTCTATCCATTCTTCAAACACACACAACTTATGTCAGAGTGTTGTGATAGCATCTACCTGCTCTATAGACATTAGCCCTAGATTTTATGGTAATTCAATCTATGATTAACCAGATTGGGCTAGTGACCTAATAAAATTCTCTAGGAAAGAAATTTGTTCCTTTAATTCTCTTTTCTTTTTCTTATTCTTCTTCACTTGGGTGACAATCATCTCTAAATTCACCTTCATCTCTTCTAACTCCCACCCCTAGGATGAATGTCCTACATCAATTATCGTTAACCTATAATTCCTAGCCATCATTTCATGCTTGCTCTTCTCTCCTACTAGAGTAGCTATTTTGAGAGTTCTTCCTCCATGTGCATTCCTTTTCATAGCATGTCTGGTATTTTCTGTGGCTCTAGGTTTAGGGGTTTCTATTTCATGCACTAAAATTTTGAAATCCAGAGGGACCAATTCCACCTCCAACAACGGAGCCAATTTCTTGACTAACTAGTAAGGTGCTTCTTCATTCTATCCTACCTCTTTAGTATTACCTTGTTACTAATTATTAGAATGTTCAATAACTTCTTCTCTCAAACTTTCAACATTTCCTATCACAATCTCTAGAAATTTGACATTCTTTGTTCTCATTGGCAATGATTCTAGATTAATCTGATTTGTCCCTATCTCTTTCTCTCTGAGACCTACAATTTATTATCTTTCCCTATTTTTTCCATCATCCCTTGGAGCATTATTTTCCTATTTTCCTAAATCATCAATATTCTCATCATTTCCTAGTTCATCACTCAAGGTCTGTGAGGACTCTACACCTTTATTCTTATCCCAACTTTCTTTTGGTTCTTCAGAAGTCTATGATTGCTCAATATTATTTTCAACTCTTCCATATGGAGGTTGATCCTCAATTATATCTTCTTCCTCAATTTTCCCACTTCTTGAGCAAGTGATCCTATTATAAATTCTTCTTCTTCTCTATTTTTCAAGATATGACCCTGTATCTGGACATTCTTCCACTACTGGCTACATCATTCGATCTCCTTTGGATCATTTTTTCCTTAAACTGTTGAATCTTAACAATCCATGTCTTAAGCTTCTCCTTAACTTCCTCTTCAGTTAATTCAGGACCTCCCTTTTTAATTATAGAATTCCCTCCCAAGGTTTGTCTCATTGTCATTGTATTGATTGATGGTGGAGAAGTAAATATATCTTCTATTTTATGTGATGCAAACCTTTTCTTAGAATGTGCCTATGTTCTCATTCCCACATCCTCACCACTCAAAGACTGAGCTCTTGGATTTTTCATGGGAGAAAATTATGCCTTTGGTGTTCCATTACATTGGTTGAAGTGGCCACAGTTTCTCAAATGTGTAGGCTAGTTGGTCGAGATGCCATTGAAATTCTTTGGTTTTAAGTATCGAGAGCTCCATCCCTCTCTTGTTCAACTACCCTTATTTCTACAACCTTTATTTTCTTTTCAGCACTCCCACCATACCCTAATTCATTTACTAGCTTTTTATTTCTCTTGACATAGTGTAGGTATGTGGGTGTTATCCTAGCTTCCTTCGTTGTCTTAATGTAATCATTAATCAATTACTGAGTATATGTCAATACATGTTTAGAAATTTATTCAATGGTTACTACCTCCTTATTTGTATAGTTTGGGTCTAGAATGGGCTCATCATAAACTTTATCTTAATTATAAACTACATTCAACACCTATCCATTATCAGTATCCAGTTGTTCTAGAACATCATGAATTTGGAGAACCTTTATTACTCCTAGTGACCTCTTATATGACCTCTTATATGACCTCTTATTTACATCATGATCATCAAAATTATGCCAAATTCCTCTAGATGATAAAAATGAGTATACTTCTTCCTTAACTATTTGGCGAAGCTCTCCATCGAATCATATTTTTTGCTCTAAAGTGTAAAGAACTCTAACCCATAGATTTTTTACTCATCCTCACACATCTTGGCATTTTTTACTACAATGCATTTATAATTCCCAAATAGGGAATCTAATAGATCCTTTTTGTTGTACTTGTGAAAAAAGAGCATGAGACAGTTGCACCTATCTTGTAATTTCAAGCATTAACATTTTATTTGTTGGTTACCTATGTAGCATGAAGGGGTATTCTCTAAATCCTTCCACCGTGATGTAAGTGAAAGTACGGAATTGAATATACCAGCCCGCAATAGAGTGGATAACACTCTATGCTTCAAGAGATAATCTCTTGGATTTTTCCCCTTCCATAAAACTCACCAATTTCATAGAAAAATCATCATTTTTACCCTCTAGTAATGCTCCCGATACTGGTGAATAGTAATTTGGGGAAATTAATATAAAAAAATTATTCCCTAGTTCTATGTCGAGGATACCTACTCTTTTTAATCCTTGTATATTTTCCCTTAGGGCACAAGAATAGATGACATATGAAGACATGGTGAACCACTAGGTGTTTGGTAGCATCAATATTTGTTCATGCAACTTATCACTAATAAAAAATTCATAATAAATCTGCACAGTGTTTCCATCACCTTTATCATAATCCCAAAAATCCATGTTTTGAATTTGTTTGCATCTTTACATCCTGCTATCATACTCAATAGATTTATCATATCTTGAACCTCCTGAATAAATGATGACCTCAAGATTTGTTTTGTCAGCTTTGTAAGCTCCTCCCAGAACAATGTCAAAATCATAAACTTCTTGTTTCATTCTTTCGCATCCAAGAATGTTGTGGCAAGGACCTTTGTATCTAATGCACTCATCTATCTAGACATAGGGAGCCCAAATGTATACACAATTCCCTTTGTTGAGAGGTTTGCATATACTCTTCTTTCTCAACAACCCTCTAGTTTAGGTCATACCATCTCATGCATTCCAATACCAGCTCAAGGGCATCCATCGCTAATAGGAACCCTCCTACCAAATTCAATCCACTTGCAACAGTATTTTTGCTGCACTAAGAGGCACCTTCTTATTGAGCCTCGTAGAAAATTCGTACTCATTGAAGCCTCCTGGATGGGTATCTCTAACCATCCCACCAATTGATACGACTTGCAAAGAAAGGAATTCGAATTCCTCATTTAATTTCTTCCTTCTTGAAGTGCTCATATCTTTCTTAATTTCTTGTATTATTAGAAAATATATGGTCTATGTACAAATTAGGGTTAAATTTAATCATACATTTTAAATAATTCATGAAATTTATTTACTCGCGATATTTATAGTCTATGATTAGGTTAAATTCTTTACAAATAATCAGCGCCTCAACAACCTAACTAGAGGTAATGCTATTTAACTAGAGCCATGCATGCATAAAGAAAATTAACAAAAAATTAGTTGCAAGAAAAGTACCTAGTTTCACTGATAATGTGATTGAATATACCTAGGTTTAAACCCTGCTATATGTGTTCTCTAGCTTTCTGAAACTTACCCTTCTTTGTGCGCCATAATATTGTTTTTAATTCTTTGATGTCCTTACAAGTGAATGTTCTAGTGTGAGGTAGTGTATTATGGAAGCAACTGCATGCTTGAGGTGGTGCCAAGTACGTGTGTTATTTTCTACCTTCATTAATTTCTTTTACCATGCATTAATTACCTTGAATAAAGGTGCAATCATGACAAATTAGGGTTCAAATTATAAACTCCTTGATTCCTTTTTGAGGGCCCACCTTTGTGAGGAAAGCGACACAAGTGACCAACATGGCATGTTTGTGTGTCACTTTAATTCTTATAGAAGAAAAGGCCTCAAAGGAAGCGTTCAACTTGGATACTAAATGGTTGACCATCAATAAGGTTTGAATCATCTAACACCTGAATTTGAACAATTACCAAGGGTTGAGACTTTTTCTTACTAATTTTATGAAAACCAAGTGCAAAGGATACCTAAGATCAGGTGAAAGGGACACCAATTTGGTTTGAAATGAACTTTATTGAAAAAATTCTAGTCTTCGGTTTTGAAGAAAATAAAAGCCACTACCGAGCTTAACCAAGGGAAAGGTTGACACATGAACACTAAGGAAAAACTTACCTAGGTGAAAACTTATTGAGCGTGATGAATAGCCGAGCAAAAAATGGACTTCACAGAAGATACACTATCCTTAGAGCAACAACATCTGATACCCAAAACCTAAGAATCCAGCTAGTTAATAAGTTTGGGGAAAAAATTTCACAAAAACTTAAAGTCTGATGAAAAATATATTTAAGTGAGAGCTAGGAAAATTGGATCAATAAATTATCATTTTACCATTTCCTCCAAAAGAAGCACACCTAATCCAGTGAAAAGCAAAGGAAGGGAAAAAATAGTAGGAAAAGAGGGGGTCCACATTTTTCCAATGAAAGGTGGAAAATTTTGGTTGGCTATGGTTTAGGACATAAAACAATAATATTCTACACTTCTCATTCAAGGAAACCCTAGAGATCTCAATCCAAGGATGAAGTAGGGGAAATAGATCTTGTGATAGGGTGTCCTAGGGTATTATTAGAGACTAAAAGAGGGTTCGCCACCAAGCTAGGCCTTGGAAAGACAAATTACTTGCAAGATCTAGTGACAAAAACTAATTATATATAAACTTCACTAGATGACCAATAAAAGAGTATAAATCTCAACAAAAAATTGGGAAAACACAGAAGTATACCTGGAAACCTATAGGAGCTTGGAACCAACTCTGAAATCCTAAAAATACTAATTTTAGGGAAAACTAGGACTCTTATGCCACTTCTGGTATATCAATACTAGCCTAGGGTTTTTGGGCTGAAATAGGAATCTGGCAATGTTGATTAAAGATCTTCATAAATCTAGAAAATTGTTTGTAGTGTGAATCATAGGCCACTTCTAGCGTATCATTCCTTGTCTACTTTTTCAAACAGTCAAGGTCAATATCTTCTCTATAATCTCTAATCTTCCTTCCCAATCCGATTTTTAAATCTAAACCTATAAAAAGACCCACAAAAAATAATATAATGTTGATTTTCTTATGGGGGGTTTGCCACAGTCAAGCCCCTAGTTTGGTAGTTAAAACTTGATAGAAATAATGGATCTTGAATGTAAATGGGAATATAAACCCTAACCTTTTAAGTGCATCTAAGATTAGGAAATCTAAAATGCAATGCAACCTATTCTAATGTGTTATAATGAGATGCATGAATGCAACATGAAGATGAATGGCTCACTTTGGGAGATCTCTAATCACCCTAATAATCCATAATAATGCATGTACCTTCCTTAGGCTGAAACTAGAGTGATAATGGAGGATGGAATCACTTAGGAAATAAGTAATTATGATTGGCATGATGGCTAGTTACATCTCCCCAACTTAGAATCCATCATGATTCGCCATAGGAAACCATAATCAATCCTTGACAATGCTAGATCTTGAATGAAAGTGAGCTTGAAGACCTTCAAAAGCATTATAATTCTGCTCTAATACTTCAACTTTGCTTGCTACTTTCTCTTGAATGCTTTTGTGAAAGAATGATTGAGTTCTTGTTAATGCTTAGATCTTGAAATTTCTCTTCTAGATTGAAAATAATGACTTAGAAGCTTGTTTATATAGGCAATACACCTAATTTACCATTATTTAGATCTCAATTTAAAGCTGGCATCTACCAAAATTTTGAATTAAAAACTTTAATTTCTCACTCAAATCCAAAAAATGGGCCACACGGGACTCATACACCACTTGTGGCATATGGGTCCCACCTAGGGGGACTCACATGCCCAAGGTGGTGTATTAGTCCCACCCTAATTTTTTGAGGTGGTCCAATGATGGGTTGTTAGAAAAATTAATTCTTTTGATTATTTTGTTGGGATTTTAGTTGAAATAAGCCTTGAGATCTAAAATAAAGGGTCTTAGGGGTCTATTAATGATGATTTAAAATGGTATTTAATGCAAGGATGCTAAAATAGGTCCAAATTAAGTGTGAAATTTTACCATTTTCAAGAGTGTACAATTTTTTATACTACATTTGAAGGAAAAATGGGGCATGTTGTGAGACCACAAAACACACTGCAATAGGGATCTCCACACTTGACACTTGAGGTGGAGATGTATCCATGAACTTATCAAATTCAATCTAGGTAAATGTGTCGAGAATTGGTGAGCTCACATTAGATACATTGGAAATGGAATAAAGAGAGCCCAAACATTCTCAATATTTCCTCAAGGACTTTCAAAAATTGATCCACTAGTGGGTGATGAATGAATATATAGTACGAACATGGTAGGAGTAGTAGGAATAGTGGAAATAGCAATTAAATACTCTACACTTGAAACAATAGGAGAAGAGGAAATAATTTGTACCATATAAGTTGTACTAGAGAGGAGAAAGGAGAATTTTTATGAGGTGACTCTAGTTAATTCTCAACCACAATCATGCATGACATTTTTTGTTTCTAAATTAATGTACTATGTTCAAAAGATAATTTATAGAACTTAAAATGTTGTAATTGACTGTTCAAATTTATCTTGAAATTTTTGAAAAGTAATAATTTTTTATATTGTGAAATAAAAAACACTTTGCAAATATTGTTTATCAATGCTTCATAGTTGAAGGTGTTCTTGTAAAATTTGGATGAGATGATTAGAAGTGTTATATCTAGAGTTTCATGTTTTGGATTGTTTTTCTATGGAAGATGTGTCTAACAGTGTGTTGCCTATAAAGAAGGTTGTCTAGGACAAATGGAATTGCTCCACATTTCTTCGTGTTGAGGTTTCTTGTCTTGTGGATTTTGGAGAATACTAAAATTGTATGTATCTACCTTCCCCTAAAGTGTTTTTTTTTTTAGTTTTTGTGTAAGGTTGGTTAGTGAGTTGTATGTTTGTGGAAGTGTGGTTGGTTGCACAAGATGATAGTAAATTCTCAGTTTTCGATGGTTGCATCAATGTTGTTGAATATTCTGATGGTTTTGGAATATTCTAGGATTTTGTGTAGTGTTACTTCATGGTTTTTAGGGTGTTTCTAGATCTAGTGAAGAGTGAATTGATTGTTTTTTAGTGTTAACGCAAGTTTGGCTGACCTAGCATGTTAGTACCAATTGTAGATATTTTTTGTTGTTTTTGGAAGTGTGGTGTAGTGTGTTAGTGTAGATTTGGGTCCTGGCTAACCCTTGGTGTGGTCCTCCTTCACTTATTTCTACCATAGAAGTTTCTGGTGTCGACCTTTTTTGTTGGTTGCACATTTGAGGTGGATACGTTTCATTAAGGCCAACCTAGAGAAGTTGTTTTAGTTCATGGAGGATATATATGCAAGATTAATTGTTGGAGATGAGTTTGGTTTGTTGTGTGATGAAAAATTATGTGAATGTGATCATGTTTTGAGACTTGAGTGTGATATTAAATGCCTAAGGCTATCGAAAGCAGTGAATAGAAGGCATCTACATTTTCAATGTACCTAAAGTTGTTGGAGGTAGTGAGCCAAAGGTTGCAGATGGTGTGGATTTTTTGTGGTGGATCTTCCTATTGCTCTGAGGTAGTGAACCTCCTTGTGATATTCTTCTTCTATTCTCTTATATTTTGGACAGTGAGTCCTTTTGGCAGTGAGCCCTTAGCAGTGGGCCATTCTTTTCTTCTAGGTAGTGATCCCTTCTGGTAGTGAACCTCTTGTGATCGATGTTGTTACTCATATATATGTGAGTTAATTCTCACTATGGTTTTCCACGTAAATCTAGTGTTCTATGGTGTATGGTTGTGAATGTGTTTATGCTTCATTATTTTACATTCATGTTGATGTATAATAAGGGTTTGACTTTTTTAATGTACAACTGATTCACCCCCCCTACTTAGTTGTCATGCATGTCTAACAAATATAGCATATTAAATTGTCACTCCTAACAATTTCACACTAGGTTTAGCTCTCCCCTAAATTCTTCAACCTAATTATTCTCATAATTGTTGGGAAAATGTGTCTCAACCTTGCTATTACATTAGGTATTGTTGATATTTTGCAACCCTATTTTAAGAGGGTGTTGTATTACAGTTGTGTAGTGTGATATATTATGAGAGTTTGATAGAAATAATGTTTCCTTTGGATCTCTAGATGGTGATACTCCTATGAGAAGCTTGCTTTGTAAGTATATTCTAATCTTTGTGATTTTTGAATAATATATTGGGTGGCTTTTGGAGTGTGGGGTTTTTCTCCCGAAAGGTTTCCACACGTAAAACACTGTGTTGTGGTATGCATGATATTTATGTTTATTTATGTTTAAGTTTATATAACTATTAAAGATCTATAAATTTTTGCATTATCTTCCTCTCAAGATTAGTGTAGGAATTTTTTATGCTACCTTAGCTTACAATCATTTTCTTGTTTTATTACCATTTTTGAAAATCAAGATGAGATTGGGAAATAAAAATAATTATTGATTTAGCAAAAATTGAAATTTCAAAATAGGTTTTTCTAGGGTAGTATCACCCTTGACCAACCTATTTTGGCCCAATTTTAAATTACATGTTATTATCGACATGTTAAAATTTACAATTTACAATTCATTTACTATATTTGATAATTAATTTTATGGGAAATAAATAATACATATAAATACAAGTCATTTTCACCATTTGAAATCTTGGGAAATTTATATTCCAATTGAGCATCCTAAAAAGAATTCAAGAGAAAAATAATTATAATTGAAAGCACTTATTATCAATCAAGATTCATGTTTACACTGCATCAATTTTATATGTGATTTTTTTCATGTTTTATCTTCACTTGTTGTGTGAGTACAAACACTTGCAAAGCCTTTAATCAAAGAAAAAAATTCTCCTTGCATGAGATGAGTAAAATGACTTCAATCCATCAAGGAAATTATATTTGAGTGGTAAGTTACAAAAAACTTCACTTATTACTTGTTTTTATCCATTTTCCTCTACCCAACTAAGGGTAAGAACCCTTTACATCATCATAGTTGTTCTGGAGATGGAAGCATGAAAATAGTGTTTGACTAAGGAAATCCCCTATATCACACAACCCTTTCCCCCCTCTCTTGTGTATAGGTGGAATATCTGAAGTGGATTTGGGAGAATATTGAAGACCTTATTGCAAAATCAAGCATTCAAGCCTCCTACTTCAACAAATTAGGTCAAGTGGAATTAATCATCAACAAAAAAAATTCCAAAGCTAAACCTAGGAAGGAAGAACCTATAGACTATGACCTTTTGAGATCTATTCACTAATTCCTAAGATCTACAATCTCTTGTCTAGGACACCACCACCCATGTCCAATCAATTTGAACCCTAATTTACATGATTGGTTCCTCTATCTTTGCACTCTATTGTCCTATTGTCCATTTACAATTTTAAATTCATTTTTTGGATAAATTGATATTTAATTTTATGAGAAATGAATAAATACATATAAATAAAAGTCTTTTTCACCATTTAAAATCCTATTCCCAATTTATATTCCAATTGAGCATCCTAAAATGAAGTCAAGAGAAAAATAAGTAGAATTAAAATCACTTATTATCATTCAAGATTCATGTCTACAATGAATCAAGTTTATATGTTATTTTTTCATGTTTTAAGTTCAGTTGTTGTGTAATTACTAACACTTGCAAGGCCTCCAATCAAGAAACCAATTCTCCTTGCAAGATATGAGTAAAATGACTTAATCCATCAAGGAAAGTAGATCTAAGTGGTAAGTTGCAGCACTTTTCACTTATTAATTTTTTTATCCATTTCCCTCTTCCTAACCAAGGGTAAGCACTCTTTACATCATCATAGTTGTTGTGGAGGTGGAAATGCCAAAATGGGGTTTGACGAAGGCAAGCCCCTATATGACAAAACCCTTTCTCCTCTCTTGTGTACAAGTGGAAGATCTAAAGTGGATTTGGGATAATATTGAAGACCTTATTACAAAATAAAGCATTCAAGCCTCCTACTTCAATAAATTAGGACAAGTGGAATTAATCATCAACAGACAAAATTCCAAAGCTAAACCCAGGATGGAAGAACCTACAGAGTGTGACCTTTTGAGATCTACTCACTAATTATTTAGATCTATAATCTCTTGTCTAGGGCACCACCACCCATGTCCAATCAATTTGAACCCTAATTTACATGCTAGGTTCCTTTATCTTTATACTCTATTATTCTATTATCCATTTTTATCTTTCAATTTTATAATTATCTATAATTACATTAGTTTTTGTACCTTCATAGTTGACCTAGATATGCATTTGTATAATAAAATTAGGTTAACTCCTAATCAATAAAATCAATACCATCCCCACCAAAGAAGAATAAAAACCCTAATCCACCATTTTGGCTCTTCTATTGAGGTTAGTAGCCAATTGGGTGTATATGATCAACTTTGCTTCTTGTCTAGTGTAATGTAGGAGAAAGTGTGATTTAGACCCTACATCCCTTTTTCCCACATCACAAAATCTATTGGAGTTTCTTTTATCAAACTAATTTCCTATGTAGAATAGATCTCCAACATTTTCCCTATTACTAAAAAACTTAAGGGAATTAGATTTTAAACAAAATTCTAAGATCTCAACAGAACATGTCAAAAATATTATTTTTTGGTTCCAAACATAGTAATGATAATTGACTTTACCATAGTACATGAGATATTTTCCCTTGGATTTTTGGGATATAATCATGTTTAGATTTCCCCTAAAGATCAACTTAAAATAGCCTTTACCACTCCTTGTGGTACTTTGTGTTATTGAAGGTCATGTCATTTAGGCTTCAAAATGTAGGGCCTACTTATCAAAGAGCGATTTTAATCATCTTTCATGATATGTTACACCACATCATGGAGGATTGTGTAAAAATTTTATTAGCTAAGTCAAAAACATAAGGTCACCCAAAATTTCTTGAGCATATATTTAAGATTTTGAGAGAATATAAGCTACTACTCAATCCTAATAAATGTTTCTTTAGTGTTACATATAGGAAACTTCTAGGATTCATTATTTATCAATTATGCATATAAGTTCATATAGACACAATTTCATTTCATTCTCACATATTTCATGTCCAAAAAATCTCAAATAATCATGCAATATTTAGAGAAAAATTATTCTATCAAAAGGTTCATTATAGCTAGAAAAAAAGTGTTTGTCATTTTCTCACCTTTTTCTCACCTCCTAAAGAAAAATAATGATTTTCACTAGGATGAATCTTGTCAAATCAAAGAGTATCTCGCATTATCACTAGTTCTCTTGCCTCCAATCATAGGAAAACCATTACTACTATATATCTCTATACAACATCAGTCACCCTAGGGTCACTTCTAGCATAACCTGATCTAGAGGGTTGTGAAAGGTATTTTTATTACATCAATAGTAAACTAGAGGGGGAATGGGTTTAATTATACACCCATGGATCATGCATATTTAGATTTCATTTTATTTCTCAAAAACTATGACACTGCATGCTAAGTCATAAGATCAAGCTCATCACTAGTATTGACCTAGACTAAATATATTCTTTTAAAATCATCTATCATTGGTCATATGGAAAATGGGTCATGTTGGTAATTAAATTTTATATAGAATATGTAGACAAAAAATAATCAAGGATCAGTCATGGAAGATCAACTCGTAGACGCACATCTCACAGATAATCCTCTTCTCATTGCAGACTTTCCTAATGATTCTATATTTTATTTTAATGATTCAGACTCCTATAAATTATATTTTGATGGTTCATATATCCACAAAGGATCAAGAACAAGAACAATTTTTGCCACTCCTCAAGGTGATTTCATTCCTCAATCTTTTAGATTATCTTTCCCATGCACAAAAAATATAGTAGAATATGAGGCCCTTATCAATGGTCTCAAAATACCAATCTAGTGGGATATCCAAAATTTATTGGTTTATGGAGTTTCATAGCTATTCATTAACCAGGTAAACAATTAATATTCAAAAAAATATGATAAGTTAATCACTGCCAGAATAGGTTACATGGTTTCAATGAATAATTCACCTCCATCCAATTTGAGCAAGTACCTAATATCAACAAAAAAGTAGAAAATTCCATGGCCACCATCAAATATATCCTAGATATGCCACTAAATAGTACTAGTTGTTAGTTCTTCCTAAAAGGCCTATTGGTCCCCAAATATGATGCCCTTGATTTGAAACTTATTTGTGAACTTGTTCATCCCAACAATACCTAGTATCATAACATCTATACTTTCTCCATGATAAAATCCTTCCACTAAACATATCATGAACATACCACAAAAAAAGGATTATCTCATAGTTATAGGTGTTCACAATGTATCTGTGGTGCACACATTAATGACATGGTCCTATCTAAAAATTTAATTAGAATCAGTTACTATTGACCTACTATGGAACAAGATGCCCATCAATATATAAACAAATTCTTAGCTTTCCAGCAACATAGAGATTTAATTCTTACACCCTCACAAGAATTGCAACCCATCACTACTCCTTAACCCTTTTCATAGTGGGGTCTCAATATCATTAGTAAAATAAACCCATCTTCCTCCAATGGTCATACCTTTATCATCACCACTACTAGTACTTCACCAAATGGGTTGTAGCTATTCCCCTTACATACACTAGTAGCCAACAAATATCCAAGTTCCTCTTTCACTATATCATTTTTTGATTGGAATCCCTTCTACCATTATTATTAATAATGTTAATTCAAAAATAATAAATTATCTACCTTTTGAAATCCTTCTACATCTAACACCATTGGTCCAAACCATATTACCCACAAGGTAATGGTCAAGTAGAGGCATCTAATAAAACCCTCTTTAAATACTCAAAAAAATTATTAATTATGTTGGTCATGACTAGCACAATCAATTTAACCCTACCATTTATGCCTATCACACTAGGATATATACACCAACAGGTGTAACTCCATATTCAATTTTCTTTGGCTCTAAAACATCTTACCTATCAAGATTGAAACTTCAACATTGCACATTTCCCTACATAATCTCATTTACTATGAAGAGTATCGGGTTGTGTGCCTACATGAACTGTAACTTCTTTATGAGTGGAACCTCAATACCCTTAACCATTCTTAATCATGCTAGAATCATCTCTATCATAGCTATAATAAGAAAATCAAATACTGCAAGTTTGAGATTGGTGAACCTATGCTCAAGAAAAACTTGAAAAATCTACAAGAAAAAGATGAGGGTAAATTTGAGCCTAATTGGTTAGGCCCATATATAATAATCACTAAGTATGGTTTAAGATCATCTCACTTAGCTACCCATGAGAGTGAAGTTCTCAACAAGCCCATCAACATCATGTACCTCAAGAATTTGTATTCCTAATTTGAGGAATATTCTAATAAAAAGTACAAAAAAATTAAAAACAATATAAATTAAAAAAGTAAAAAATACCCTCTAGTGAAAATCACTTTTCTTAGTTCCTTGGACAAGTAGCATGGTGAAAACTTGTTCAAAAACACCATGTGTAATAAATAAAACTCCACCTTTTCTTTAATTCCTTATCATCCACCTAATCATTCATCTTCATCACAATAGTCCACTCATCCATCCATAGCATTTCATGCATTATTTTCCATTGGGGGTGAGTGATTACTTCTTACTTTGGAATAAATCTTGGTACATGTCTTCTAGATCACTTAATAATCTGTGTGTCATGTTTATTGGTTGTTCTCTCATAGGACCCACCAAGATCAATCACCTTGAGATGTGATGGGAACTCCTCTTTGTATCTAATATTTTTCTCACCACATACCCACCAAGAATATCATTTTTCATACAAATGTGAAGGCATCATATTGTTTGTTTTTTTCTTCTTGATCAATCCATGTGTTTGATACATTGGCATCTTTGTCTTCTATATCCTAGTGCATAACATCCATTATTGTATAAAAATAAAGTTTTTTTATATATGTCAGCAAATAAAGCAATTCAAAATACTCATTTTGTCATAATAAAACTATGATTCCTCATTTTTTACTTCCTTTCACTTTTCTTGCATCCATTCTTCTTATCATTATTTTTTTGAGAGCTCACACATACAAATTTTACATGTCTCACCTCTTGGAGGGGGCAGAATCATCATCTCATCACCCAATCTTTCATCATTTCCTCCACCTAACTAGGGAATAATACGATTTTTTTTATATCTTTTAATCCATTTATTATTAGCTACTTTTCTTTTATCGATTTTGTGTCTACTTCTTAGTGAGTAGACACTAAAATAGGACCCGCTTTGCAATCATTATTTCATCACTTATCATAGCATACATCAAATTTTTATTATTCAATTATTAGTTGTTACCCTTAATATATGATAATTTAATTAAATAATTCATATTATTTAATTAAAATTTAGTTAATATTATCTAAAAATTATCCATTTATTTTTCACATATTATCCAATAATAGTTAATAAATTTATATTTTTCACCTAATATGCACCTATAATTTATTTATTTAATAATTAAATCATGTGTAATAATCTACTTCACCTAGTTAACTACCTAGTTTATTTGGTCCACTCAATCATTCTCTCAATCCCATTCATCAATTAATCTATTTCCTTCACCTCATGCACTCAATTAACTATTTCATTTAAATAGTCAACTCCCCTTGACTCCCTCGATCATTTAATTAATTGCTTCATGCAAACAACTGACTCGTCAATCAATTTAGTTTACTCATCAATCAATTTGAATTGAGCAATAATAATTATTTTAGTTAAAAGTATAAACTCTTTTATTCTTTCCATTTCTCCTCATTAGTTCCCCCAATTTGGGATCAGGCTTGTAATCCAAGGTTGAATCTCAATTGTTTACCTAATTCTCTAAAAATTTATAAATCAAACTTATCATCCATCATTTCTATATCACCCTTTTATGCATCTCTTTGTTATTTTTATCATCCAAGGAACATAGTTATGCTAGTAAAATGAGCACCCACATCCATCACAAACATATCTTCACATGACGCTCAATCTAAAGTTTGTATGATTAAGGTAAAGTGTTAAATGTTTGATTTTAATGCTTGTTTTGCTCTATTTTCCTTGCATTCAAAAATAATTAATATTAAATAATTTGTACCTACCCTTCAGATTTTCATATAATTTTGTCTTCAATCATTACATTCATATCTCATTTCTCAATAAATTTGATTGTCTAAGTATAATTTCTTATGTCCGAGTTTAGTTTAGGTTAAAATTAATGAGATTCAAATAAGCTGAATTGGATTGTTTAAGTTTTTTTTTTCTCTTTTTAGTTTGGGTTAAAATTAACAAGGTTCAAATCAGCTGAATTTAAATATTATATATTTGTAGGTTAAAAGCATGTTGATTGTGATAATGCATTATTATACAAAGAGTGTAACTATAATAACAACAAGACAGAGAATATAATGACATGAATATATTTAAAAATTATTAAAAACTGATAAAAAATAATAAAAACTAAAACATAATCAACCTATTTTATCATTAAAACTTTAAAATAGCTATTAAATAAGAAGTTGATGTTACCGCTTAACTTCAAAGTAATGGTTAAATCCAACCAAATCAAAATGAGACAGGCAACCATTGCTCAAGAGAAACAATCCACCCTTACATTTCAACCAGCACAATTATTCATTATTGAACATAGATTTACAAAAGTCACTAGGAACAAAACAACACTAAGCCAGATCATAAGTGGAGGCAGATTTGGTGGTGGGAATAATACAAAGTGTCGCCATGCCACTAGATGAGAGGGTATATGACAGAAGATTGAGCTGTAAAGATCGGCAAACATACAGTATGATGGGACTCCACATTAGTGGCACTGCCATGGTTTCTTCCAGTGGGATTGCCCTTTCTTTATACGAATATTTGTCCTCGCTCCTTTTATGGAAATGCACGCTGCTCTCTCCTCCTCTCCTTCTTCTACCTACTGCATTGCATACCTAACATACAGGTGCTTCACAGTGTTTGTGGGATCCACCAATGAGAGATGAAAGTAATACAACGTAACTAGATATCGCTAGTACAGACAAATTGAATTGTTGAAGGGTAAATTCTTTGAAGTATTGATTTATTACCAAATGTAAGTCATATACATTTCCCCTGATGATCTACTTGATTTCCTTGGTCCGGTTCAATGTTATAGTTTTGTACAATCCACCATAGAATGGAATGATCAAGAATAAAGAATTGGCTCTTAGCAATCTCTCAGAGATTACATTATTCTTATCAGAAAAGACAATTCAACTGTAACAAATGTAGTCATTTACACCAACTTAAATGCTTGGCTTATCATGATTTGACAAATCTGATTTTGAGTATTGTGAATGGTATTGAAAACGTATCCTGGTAAAAAGGCTTTCATTCTGCTACTTTACTATTTTTATTGGTGTAAGGGTAAGACAGGGTCATGCGGTTATCATTACTTATTAACTGGCTGACGTGATTAATTTGATGGGTCATTTGTCCCAGGAAACAACATTTTGGAGGTGTTTTCTCTGATGGGTAATATTCGCATCTTATCTGACAAGTTCATTATTGCCCTTGCTTCTCCATCTCTATTAAATTCAGATCTCTCTGCGTGAGATCAATAAGCAAGCTTTTGTTAAAACATTGATGTTCGTGTCTGAAGTTACATGCAAGTCCCCAGCATTTTATGCAGCCAAGGATGACTTGCCGACATCTTGTGGTACAGTGCACAAATGGAGTTGACAGGTTGTCCTTGGCTACATCTTTTGCTGGAGCTTTCATGTTACTTCTAACGTGATTTCATGTAAAATTTTTGTTCCAAAACTTACTAGAATTTTGAGAGATGGGTGGTATGTATATGCTCTACTTATTTAAATTATTTATTTTTTAAAATATTTACTTTAAATTCTTGAACTGTTTAATATTTAATTATCTATTTAAAAATTATTGATATTCATATCTATAGCTATATGGTCATTGTTTTAACAGTGAGTAGTAGCACTTCAGAGGTTACTCAAACAAAAGCCTTTTCTAATTATAGATTGATCAGAATTTTATATTTTCTAGGTTAAATTTGTTTTCTAACTGAGTTTGTGATTGGATGAGAGAGATTTTATTGCTTAAAAGAGTTATAAGAGATGGTGCAGTTAAGAATGCTTTTTATTATAATAAATGCAAGTTATGAATCAAAAGATCAAACCCTTAACAAAGAAGTGAAAAACAACCGAGATCGGCAAGAAACACCAAGAAACAAAACAATAAAACAAACCACTGCACAGTACACAGAGGAGATGCTCTATGTTATATAGACTTATATGAAGCTCTTTTTTCTTTTTTCAGTTTTCTTGTTTGGGAGGGGCCAAAAGGTTAAGCAAGTTACATCTCACTATCCCTATTCAATGCTTTTGGCATTTTGAGAGAAGCAATAAAAGTATGAGCCAGTATATACTGCCTTCTCATTGTTCAATGTTTTTGACATTTTGTAAAAGTAGAGGAAAATAAGGTCCCATAAGACTTAACACTCAATATAAAATCAGCATGAGAATCTCAATGTATCAGACAGATAATGTAACAAAGGTTGCTCGCTGCTCCAAATATAAACACACGGAGGCTTTTCTGTATACGGGATATATGGCTATGGACAAGTGAAGCGATGACTGAAGAAATAATTTTTTAGGCAATATACCAGTACGCCAAATGTCCATAGATATGTACTTCTGAACATTTCTAGACATCCTCGTATCTACCAATACACAAGTATGATTATGCTTTATTATTGACAAGCAATGTAAATTTTTATACTTAACACTCAAAGACATCTTACCATAATTGAAATGTAAATAATAAGCAAACCCTTCATTTAATCGTTTTTAAATTTTATTTTTAATTCATTAAAAAAAATTTGATGAATAGGTGTCAATTTCTATTAATATATATTAAAAAAAATACATATTCTTAAAAAAGATGGGTGGTAAGAAAGTACACCCCGGAATGTCACATGGGCTTAGATCAGAAACACAAAAAAAAGACATGAAAAAACAACAGTCGCTTAAGTAGCAAGAGCAGTGCTAGCAGAGGGGGGAGGGTCCTTATCATCTGGCCTACTCCATACAACAACAGGGTCTAGAGTGACATTAGGAGGATCCCATCTCTTGTCAACATTTTCTTTATCTTCTTGTTGAGTGGGAAAAATCATCAGGTCTAAACATGGGAGTCATTTGGAAGAGTCGGAAGGAAGCCATCCAGGAGCTCCACCAAAGGGCCACCTAGATGCACAACCACCAAAACCCCTCTCGAAGGCCACCCCAAAGCAGCCCAAGGAGGAGGGAAGGGTGAACGCATGTGAGACCATGAACCACTACAACACCAAGTCTAGGTAGGGGGGTGAGGGTGAGCCACTTGAGACTCCCGAGCAGAGCCACTCTTGCCCTAGCAGCATCCTCGAGAGGGTGAATGGCCCTAGGAGGAAGTAGGAGAAGGCGAGATGCAAGCAATAATGTAGGGGCATTCTTCCCATGATCTAGGAGCTTCTAAAGGTGAGCCACTTTGAGTGCAACTTTATTAGCTTGCACTTGAATCTGCATTGACACATTGAAGCATATAGTAGCTTTAGAAAAAAGTGAAACATGCTTATCAATCTAGCTATGAGAAAAAATAATAGAATTTCTATCTTTCCAAATGTTGAAGAGGATTTACACCATGAAAACGTGCTAAATCTGGTTGTACTTGTGAGAAATGCAAGGCCGATCCCCCAAAAGAACCATATGCCAAGAGAAAGGTTTTGGTCGAAAGGATTGAAAGAAATCATGAATCTAATTCTACAACTATTGAGCTCTAGAGTAGAATCAAAATAGTTGCTTAAAAGTTTTTGTTTCCCAAAAAATGGGTAGTGAAGGTCAAGAACCCCAAGGTAGGTGAGCCTACAACCCATAGGTAAGCCTTGGAAAAGAATCCAATGGAAGAAAAGTGAGTGAGCTTGGGTTCAATAATTGTGGCCCACACATTGATGAATCTGCAATGCCAAACTGAAACAAGCAACTGCAAGTGCCATCTTTGGTTCAAATTACTAATCATCGGAAGATGAGGTGTAAGCCACTAGTACCCAAGCCAAGGCTTGTAATTCCTAGAAGTTGTATTTGGAGGCCACTTCCAATCTTTCCAGCAAGTCTTTGGAGGAATGAATGCCAATTTTATGAAGCATATCAACCAGAATGGCATTGATGGCTCCTTCAAAGGTTTCTCGATCTGAAGAAATTAAGCCAAACTTGGCTTTGAAAACTTCCCAGGACATGATGCTCATCATGGGTCTAGAGAAAAAATCCTTTGGAATTTGAATTTCTTTCTTGTGAAATCTAAGGGCTTTGAGCCAAGGTAACTTGGCAAGAGAGTTACTCATATTAATGAACTGAGGAGACCAAATACTATGTTGATTAAAAGATAACCCTTCTCGAAATCTAGTTCCACTCCAACTGATCCAAGGTTTAATGGCTTCTCAGGTATGCCAAATTCTTTTGACAACAAAAGTGCCCTCAATTTACATAAGATCTTTTGTTGTGAGAAGACTGTGAAGACCCATCCCTTTCCAAGCAAGCCTATGCATGGGATACCTCAAGGAAATACAATGTTTGAGGAGAATCTTTTAGGCTCCATTTCCAATGAGGGCTCAAATAATCCATTTTGCATAGAGAGCAATTCCTTGCATTGTGTGGCCAACAAGCCAAGGACACCAAAATCCTTGGGAAGGTAGTAGAATTTTCAAGCAACTCGATGGAATCCTTTGTGCATCTAGAAAGAGGCCCAAGGAAAAATCCCTAAGAAGCTTCTCCAACTTCGTGTGGGATGCCTTAGAAAGGGCTCAACACAAAGAATAATAAACATGAGTGGCAGCCAAAATTTTAGAGCACACCTAGAATTTTGCAACAAGGGAAAGTGGCTTGCTGATCCAAAAAGATAATTTTTTCTCGATTCTATTGAGAATGACTTTCCATAAGTCCATTGGAGAAGCCTGAAAGGAAAAGGGAATGCCAAGGAATCTAAAAATTTACCCTTGATTGATCCAATTCCATCCAATTTGTCGCATCTAGGGAGGTCTAGGGAGAATGGACTATTGATAACATTTTTTGACACTAAATAATAGACCCAAAAGCTAGGAAAAAAATATCCACACATTTAAGGGTGGCCTTGATGTTGTTTTCATCCTCAAGTAAAATCAAAAGAGAATCATCAGTAAAATGACCATTAACAAGCTTTGAGCCAAAAAATCAAGCAATGTGATCCCCTTGATCATACCATGGGAGACAAAGTGAGCCAAGAGATCTATCCAAAGCCTTCAGCAACAAGGACATACAAAGAAGGGGCAAGGGGGCAACCTTGGCGAATGAAGTGGAACAAGCCAAAAGACTATGGCTGGTGGCCATTAATGGTAATGCAAGCTTAGGCATCCACAAAAAGCATGCTCATAGATTAAATGAAATTGGGACCAAAACCTAGAGTGGAAATCATAGCAAGAATGATGGGCCACTCTATTTGATCATAAGCTTTAGTAAAAACAATTTTCAAAAAAATGGCTTTCTGGTGGGAGCGCCTAG
This sequence comes from Sequoiadendron giganteum, assembly GCA_007115665.2. Taxonomy (NCBI): domain Eukaryota; kingdom Viridiplantae; phylum Streptophyta; class Pinopsida; order Cupressales; family Cupressaceae; genus Sequoiadendron; species Sequoiadendron giganteum. The sequence goes on along the minus strand of CM021110.1, from coordinate 55,845,953 downwards.
CCCACTCCATATCTTCCCAAACAACAATGATGTTATCTAGAATAAATCTCGATTAAATAAACCTAGTTTTCTCAGGGTGAATGATCTGAGAGAGAAGATGGAGAATATTCAAAGCAAGAGCTTTGGATATGATTTTGTAGGAGATATTAACGACTATGATGGGCCACTAGTTACAAATGTCTTTCGGATTACCATATTTAAGTATGAATTTTATATATTCTTTGTTAATAAGATGACGTAGGAATTTGGAGTGAAATGCTTCCAAATACATATTATGTATATCTTCAACCACATTATCCCAAAGGGTTTTATAAAACTCACAAGGGAAACCATCAATTCCCAGGGCTTTGTCATTAGCCATATTGTTCACAGCTTCCTTGAGGTCTTCAATGGTGATCTAAATTGCTCGCAAAAAGTCCTCTAAGTAGAAGAAATCCTATTACAAACAAATCCTAGACATTCTTGGAGAGCACTTCCATGCTTGCGAGTGTAATCTTGGGGAGTGAAGACTTTTTCATAGTCTAAGAAAGGCCTGGAGAATTTCAGGAAAAACTTTTTGAGAACATTGTTTCCTTCCTTGATTTTCTTGATGCCATGTGAAGTGTGTCAGGTTCTAAGAGAAAGGAAAAATTCCTTTGAGGCATGATCACCAATTTTAAGCCAATTAAGTTTTTCTTTGATTTGACCACCTCTCGTAGCATAGTTATCAACAACTTGCATTTGACATCTCAACTCCACAACTCTAACTTGCAAGGTCGAGGAGAAAAGGTTGGCAGCTAAGGCCCCCATGGTATTTCACTGATCCAAGATGGTGGCTTCATATGAATGCTTATGAAAAAAATGGCCAACTGGCACCCATAAATGTGAGGAAATCATGCAGTACAGTAAATGACATTATTACACCAAGCAATCCAACCTGAGGTGTGAGCAGGTTTACACTCAAGGTTTTAATTTTTTTATGTGGGCCAGCGCGGGCTGGTGGCTCAACAAGGAAGTATTCAAAAATAATAATACCTACATGATCGAGGTGGGCTCACTTGCCAATCAATTCTGAAATTAATGGGAAAATGCTCTAACAAGGTCACATCTGCCAACAACATAATCAAGAGAGGAGAATGACTAGCAAAGGAAAAGAACTTGATTGAGTGAATATCATTGCACAATCCAGAAGCTTAAGAATTCTATCAGGCCTAGCCTGAAATTTACTCCTTGTATTCCATAGAGAATGAGAATGGCGGCAACCAATATTGGGGTTGAAGAGACCCAATTTACTATGCATGTAAAACCACAACTCTCTCTCACCAACTACACACCAAAAAGGGAAAGTACCCTCTTTCTTGTATGCCACCTCAACCATATTAAAGTCACCACATAGAACCCAAGTAGCCACTAGAAGACAATTGATGATCCATCGCTAGAGAAGATATATTTCAACATCATTGGAGGCATGAACATTAATAATCCCAAAGGAATGATTATCAATGTTCAAGAGGGTCCTGATTAGTCGATGTGTGGGATCAAACCCATGGTCTATGATGCAAGTGACAAGAGGGTTACAACCTACCACAACTGACAACATGACAAGTGGTGAACATCATACTTGCTAGCCAAATAATTCGACATGTAGCACACAACAAAAAATCTACAACTTTAACTTCTTGAAGACATAATGCATCTATGCTAGCATGTTTTTGAAGAGTATCCCTAATAGAATACTTCTTAGAGAGGTATGTGAGACCTAAAACATTCTAGGAGAGAAAATTCATGTATGGGACTCAATCATGTCATCGAAGTCTAGCTCTTCCAAAGAGGAAAAGAGATTCTATAAAAAAAATTATGGAATTGTTCCCAACTGGAGTGGAGGAGAGTAAACTCGTCATTTTTCGTCAACAAATTATCCTTCCTCAAACTACTTGGAAGGGCTGCAAGATCTCTTAAGATACCCCATTGCAAGAGAATCAATGACTGGTTTAGTTGTCAGCATAGACATTGGCTAAGGCATTGTAGAAAGCCTTGGCTAAGTGTGCATCATTTTCAGTATTATGCATCTCCTTCTCCTTCTCTGGAGGGTTCAAAACCACAATTGAAGCCTCCAGAACCTTAGTTGTTGGCCCTGAAGGGCCATTAGATTTTTTCTTCTTGCTTGCCACCGCAGTTCATTTTTTGTTCACTTTAGAGGCAAGAGCTTCTATGGGACAATATTTTTCAGTTTCTTGTGTTAGGGACTTAACTCTAGGGGAAACAAGAGGATGATATTTGATCTTGTGATCAACAGATTGGCATCTAAAACAAGCATTTGGAAAATTTAAATATAGAACACTCTAGGTGTGTCAAGATTTTGTGATTTGAATATATATAGACTCTTTCAAGTTTTTAGAGATATCTACTTTAACCCAAACCCTTTTATGAGGATGTGCTTGATAAAATTAATTGGGTTCAATACAAATAACTTTCCCAAGGGAAGATGCTAAGTGGTGCAAAAAATGTAAAAAAGGAAAGGGAAGGCCAGGAAATTCAATCTAGACCAGGAGCCTTCTTGTTGTCAGAGACAAAAAATTCTCAAGGTCCATAGTTGGAAGACCAATAAAGAGGACAAAACATACCACAGACCATGGTTCAGGATTGCATGAGCATGATTTACTTCCATAAAATGGAAAAGAAAGAACTCTTTGGTCAAGTTTTGGACCATATCAAGGCAGATCCCATGAGGGACCCAACTTTTGTTTACCCACTCTTTCAGCACGCTTTTAGGGGGATACCTCCCAACAAAACATCCTATAAGAGTATGTTGCTCTAACCATTGACATGCATTATCAAATTTTGGGATGGGAAGAACCACATCTGCAAGGGAACTAGAATACTTACCTCATGAAAAACCTTAGAGAAAAAATTTCAGGGGTGCTTGTTCGAAGGAGGTACCATTGTTCGAAGTCGTCAAACCACCAACACCAACAAGAACTACTAGGTTGAAGTCAGTCGAGGCCATTTAAAAAAAAAACCCGCGATAAATGTGGTAGCACTTGGGATAGTAACTTCTTGCACCTATGGCATGGTATGACACAAGGAAAGCCAAGGATGACCATAGAAGCAAGAAACCCTAGCAAAGCTTCGTACCCTTCATCTCAATCACCTATTTGAATCCTCCATTTAATTAATTTTAAGAAAAATATAATAAAACGAAATTAATATTTTTCAAAATGATATCAATCTAATTTTTTATTAATTTTTTTATAAATATATTAGATTGTTAAATGTTAAATATATTAGACATTAATTTTTTTTATTTTTTTTATAGTATTTATAAGAATTATATTTTATTTTATTAAGAATGATTTTATTTATATAAGAGAGATATATAATTTATACTTTTGAATAAAATATTATTTTATATATATACTAAATTTATATAAAATTTGCTAATAAAATAGATATATGACACTAATCCTTTTCTATTAATAAAAAATATGGTTAGACAAAACTTGAATTTTAAATAAATTTACTTTATATATAAATTAATAACACTAAAACAAATCATAAAAAAAATTCAAATGAATTTATTTATATAACTTTTATAATTAAAATAGTTATATTTAAAATTATACTTGCAAACATGTGGAATGCAACGAGATTCTTCATGTGAGAACGCTATTAGGTCTTTTGTCATCTTGGGTCTAGTGTATTGGTCACTAATAGTTTAGAAAACACATTTTCAAATCTATAAGGATATTTCGTCTACTTAAAATTTACCAATAAAATGGCACATCCTACAAACTTTTTAAATTTAACAATTTTTTATTTATTTGAATATATTCCATGTGTAGATATAAACATAGAAAATAGCTTTTGATAAGTATTGAGCATTTATTTATATTAGAGGGTGTTAGAGTGTTAAAAATTATTTTAGTAAGAGTTTTTAAATTATTAATAATTGTGTTATATTATTAGGTTATGTGTAATAAAAGTTAAATATGTAATTTCATGATTTTCATTTTGATAAATTAATTTATTTTTTATGTCATATTTTTTTATTTGTGTATAAATAAAGGTTATATATTTCTTGGAATAATTTTAAGAAAAAAATTTTTTTTTTTTTTAATAAAGTTTTAGCAAATCTTTGTCAAGTATATTAATTTTCATGACAATTAAAAGTCTTTTTTGAAAAAAGAAAAAAATTCCACACCAATTTATGCACAATGCTAAATTAATTTTTTTTTCTTTATAAACTATAGTTTCGTAATAAACAACTAAATTATTAACTATAGACTCATAATAAAATATATATATAATTTGGTGAATTATTAACTAATACAAAGAATAATATAATTTGTTTGATGTAATTATTCCTATAGAAAAATATATGTATCAACTTATTTGATGAATCATCAATGCTAAGTATTACAAAACATAATTATTTTTTAACAATCTATCTACATTTGATATTGTCCAATGTATAATGATCAATAGTGGAATTTATGTTCCATGAAGTAAATTTGTAACTCACATATTTGGTGGAAAATAGGACTAATCTATTAGTTGTTAGCTTTGTTGACATCAATGAATCCTATGGATTATTACATGTCTAGAGATAGTGTACAAAACCCACTAAGTTGTCCCATAATCTCCTAAAATCATACCAAGAACCATTAATCTTGTCATAAAATTTATAATCCATCATCCATGTAGAGTTTTGGGATATCTATGTTAGAACTAAAGGACTAGTCGGTGTTGTACACTTTGCAAGTCCTAGTTCTTGTTGAAAATATTGTTGTAATTGATACCAAAGGAGAGTTGAATATATTGTTGTTAAAGTAGAATATTGTGGCAAAAAATTGCTTTGAATATGCAAATCATTCATTTATTCAAGGCAAATTGTATCATTCCAATGAGATCATTAATTCTCTTTAAAAAAATAATTTACCTTAATCAAGATAGTGCTAGAATTTATGATAGGATGGCCAACCCTCATGGAATTTTTGGGAATTAATTTAAAATAAAATAGGGTGGATGAACCCTTTGAAAAAATTAATTTAATACTATTTTGGATCTCCTTACATTGGGTCGACCCACTTGATGTGGTCGCCCAACTTGGAAATAAAATTAAAAATAAAATAAATTTATTTATTTGCATGTATTGTCAACCCTTTGTGAGGGATCGCCTCTCTTGGGTGAAGAGGTTTATTGGTGTGGTATAAAAAGAAGATTGTATGGACATTAGAAGGAAATAAATTAAAGAGATATCTTTCTAATATGAGAAAATTTATAGCATATCTTGAAGCAAATTTAACATCAAGGAGGGGTAAAAAATTATTAAAACAAGAAAAAGTTACAAAGCAAGGGCATTAAATAGCCCCATCAAGTTCCACCAAGTGATCCAACTGTTGAGAAAAATCTGGAGGTAGATGACCTCAATCCACCAAATTCCAATCATGAATATGATCAGAAGCCCATTTAGCCAAACAATCAGCAACACCATTCCATTCCCTAGGAATATGAGGGTATGTGCAGGATCATCATGGAAAAAACAGGCCCTTAAGTGGCGATGAAAATTTAAAAAAATCAAAGTTAGGCAACTTGACGTAAAAAATTGAATAAGTTATCTATATTATTTCAAAAATATGTAAGAATATAATCTGTAGAAAATTGAATGTAGTTTCTAAACTACTAGGTTTATTTTTATTTTTTAAATCTATTTGGTGAAAAATTTAAATTTCAATGCAATAGTACTTAAATTTCAGGGAAATATAAGAAGTAGGTGTCTATATGACCATCCTAACCACAACAAAATGTCTTTATAAGATTCTAGATATAAGTAGAGGACTAGTCATCTCCCGATGTGATGCATATTTTTTTGTAAAAATTTTCCAAGTAAATAATTTATTACGAATTTTTTATTACAACTTTTAAAAAATATTAAAACTCGTATGTTTGACCACCTTAACTTGTTCAAAACTTCATGAAATTCAATTTTCTTTTTTTCAATCCTATAGTATGTGAAGCATAGAATGTGATGGATGTTTCGGATTCAAAAAATGTTATATCGTTTGAAAGCTATAGATGTTTTTTAATTAGCCTATCAATCGGGAATTTAGTCGTAATTCAAATAGAAAATGAATAATAATTATTTATTAAATTCAAAGTAAAGCATAATTTTTATTGGTGGAAAGTTGAGAATCTCCTTTAAAAACCCTTTTCATTTCATCAACTTTGGGTAAAAAAAATTCGTCAGCCACATGGGCCATTATATCCTTACATATCGCCACTTTTTTGCCCATCATGATCCCGCACATACCCATGAGTGAAAGTAATATACTCCAAAGAAGCACAAAGAGTAAGAATGTGTTCAACAATCAAAGCCAATTGCCAACTCACATCATCTAAATATCGCCTATTTTTCAAGTTCACCACAACCTAGGAGTCTGACTCACATATGATCCTTCGCCATCCCAATTGACTGCCCCACTCCACAACCAATAAAATGGCATGAGCCTCCACTAAATTATTAGTATGAAGACCCTTATAAATAGAGAAGATAAATTGAACATCTCCAGAGCTATCCCGACCAACCCCACCAATGCCAGCATGACCTGGATTTCCACGAGAAGAGCCATTCGAGTTGATTTTTAGGACTCCTTGAAGAGGAGGGGACCATCTTCCCTCTCTATTCACCTTCAAGGTAGGATGTCTACATCTTTTGTGCATGATTTTCCATTGCAAAGGAGGAATATGAACACGATTACAACAACCAACATCAAGAGGGTTTGTCGGCACAGTGAGATCACACTTATCCATAATAGTTTCCCCCAAAGAATGCAAAATTTTCCACCATAGGTGAGGGGCCATCAACAACACATCCTAAAAAATCCACCTATTCCTCTCCAACCACAGGTTCCAAATAATAAAGGATAGGCCAAGATCCCAAGCAACTTGAAGAAAGGAGTTAGAAATAGGGGCCCTACCCCACCATTCCACAAACTTCACCAATGATGAAACATGCCAACAAGTTGTATTCCACACCCTCCACCAGAAATTCCAAATCTCCCTAGCATAGGAACATTGGAAGAAGAGATGGGAGACACTCTCTTCACAGCCACAACACAGAACACACATAGAAGGGCCTTGGAAACCACACTTACATAAATTATCTCAAACTTTAAGATGCTGATTTTGAGCCACTAAACACATGAAGAAATTGAACTTGGGCCATGACAACTTGTGCCAAACTTGCTTCCACCAAGGGAACTTAATGTCCCCAAACAACTACCTATCCAACTGCTTATAACCAGTAGACACAGAGTACTTTCCAAACAAATCCGAACCATCTCAAGCCAAGACATCAGGTCCCCTCAAATAATTACAAGCACGAGAAGCTAGAAGCTAGGAAAGCTCACACCTATCCCCCTCAAACCCTTGAGGTGGCCACTTAGAAGAGTGCTTACAATAAAAACTCACAGCCAACCCACAATGTTGTGCCACCTTATAATGCTCCACGGTATCCCAACCAGCCACAATAAAACCATCACAAAGGGACTGGAGGTGAGGAAGAGAATAGAGAATAGGAGGGTGACCGGCCCAAGAATCTGACCAAAAAAGAGCTTGTGAACCAAAATGATAGATCCAAAAAATTGCACACTTAATCAACTACGGCCCCACTTTCAAAGTATGCAAAATCATAGAACCACTCCCTTCTAGAGGATAGCGAGGAACCTCAAAAGAAGAAACACCCCGAAGATACTTATGGTTGAGAATATGAGCCCATAATTGGTACTAATTGGTACACCATCGCTAGTAAATCTTGGCAACAAGAACTTTCCTGTTCAAAATAGCAAAGTGTAAACCAATACCACCCTCCTACTTTGGTCTACACACAAATTCCACTTAACAAGGCTCCACTTTGAAGACAGAAAATTATTGCTCCAAATAAATTGACATGAGAGAGCATCAAATTCCTTCATGAAATACATTGGAGTCACTTGAACAAAGCACATGTAGATAGGAAGGGCCTAGATAATAGACTTGAGAAGAGTCACTGTAGCAGTTATAGAAAACTAGCAATGAGTCCAATGAGTAACCTTTTTCCTTAGCTTATCAAGCAATAGCTACCAAGAGGACTTGGGCTGATGACCAATAGCAAGAGGAACACCCAAAAAGACAAAGGGAAGAGACCCTATTTGAAACCGTGGAATAGCTGCAATCTGTCATTGGATAGCTTGAGGAGTATTAAAGAAGAAGATAGAAGACTTCTACTCATTGAATTTCTGGCCCGAAGCTGCAAAGTATATATCCAATGCTTTCCTAAAGGATTCAGCCTCCTGAATTTGAGAAAAACCCATAAGAGAGGTGGCATCCATAAACTGGAGATGAGAAAGCGTTGGCAATCCCAACCCCCACTACCACCCATGAATCAAGATTTGTGAAACCTGAGATTTAAGAAGTTGACCCAGCCCCTTGGCCATTATAATAAATAAATAAGGAGAGACTGGATACCCCTAATGAAGGCCCCTAGTATCCCAAAAAATCTCTGAAGGTTCACCATTCACAATAACTGAACAAGAGGAAGAAGTCGCACAGCTCAAAATCTAGCTCACCCAATCAGAAGAAAAACCAAAGGCCAACAGAATCTTCTAAAGAAAACTCCATTTAACTTTTTCATAAGCTAAATGTCCATATCCAACTTGATAAACATAGACTTACCCTTAGAGGTTGCCATGGAATGAATGACCTCAAACACAACGACCACCCCATCCATAATTTGATGACCTACCACAAAGTCGCCTTGCTCCTCAAAAATGATCACAGGAAAACAAGATTTAATCCTCTCAGCAATCAATTTCGTAATAATCTTATACACACCACTTTACAAAGCACAATAGGTCTAAAGAGATCGAGCTTGTCAACACCTTCCTTCTTAGGAATGAGAACGAGAAAAGTAGCATTCAGGGAATAAAGCATCTGCTTGATATGAAGAGACTCCCAAACCATCTCCAACAAATCTAGCTTCATAATATCCCAAAATTCCTAGAAAAATTCTACTAGGAAACCATTAGGGCCAGGAGCTTTCCCCTTATTCATCCCAAACACAACCTCCTCCACTTCCAAAAAAATAACTAGTTGAATAAGAGAAGCATTCAAATCATTGGAGATCAAAGAAGGAATGCAAGAAAGGACCATATTATCCTCAGCCTCTATAGGAAGTGAATCCTCAGTAAATAGATTAGAGTAGAACTGGTGAGTCTCTCTAGACAAATCTTGTTGGGAAGAGATCAAAAGACCTTCAAAATCAACAAGAGAAGAGATAAAACACTTATTCTGACGAGCTTGCACCGAATGATGGAAAAAAGCAGTATTCCTATCACCCTCTTGAAGCCAATAAATCCTAGACTTTTTCTTCCATAAAATCTCCTTGTGAAGCTCCCACTCCTCCACCAATTTCAAAAACTGGGCCTCATCATGCCCAAGAGCCTCCGAGAATCCCAAATTCTAAATCTAGCAAGTAATAACTGCAAGGTGATCCCTTACTTCTCTTTTCCTAGCCCAAAAATTACCAAAACATGACCTATTCCATCGCTTAATATGATACTTGACATATTGCAACTTCTTAACCAAAGAATACATAGTTGTAACATACGCAGGGGCTCCATCCCACCACCACTGAGCAACAAGATCACCCAAAGAAGAATCACGCAGCCACATAAGCTAAAATTTGAAAGGTGGATTCTTTGGATTTGGAAAAGCTAAAGAAAAAAACTTAATTGGCCAATGATCAAAGCCACACCATTCAAGAATCTCGAAGCAAGTGACCAAGCTACCTCTAACCCAAGAACTAGAGACAAGGAATCGATCTAGCCACTCAGAAATCGCTTCAAGCCCACTCTGTCTATTATTCCAAGTGAATATTCCGTTAGAGGGTTTAACAACAACTAGAGCAAGAGAATCCACATTAGTCTAAAACATACCAAAAGTGGGACCAATCCTAGGCAGCCCTCCCCTTTTCTCCTCCAAGCTCAACACAACATTGAAATCACCAACTAAGATCCAAGGCAGAAAAGGTGCATAAGACCTAACATACCTGATATGAGCCCAAAGTTGGATTTTACCATGGATGTCAATCAGAGCATAAACATTACTAACCAAAATAGTCTCACCAGATTCCAAAACCAAAGCCACCATAGAAATAGAAAACTAGCTAGAAATCCACCAACGAGGAACAACTTTATGAGGATCCCAAAAAAGAGCCAGACCTCCAGAGTTTCCACTAGAACCAATACACTGACATTGGCCAAAAACTAAATACGAGGATCATGTTGAAGCATGAGGTCCACCTAAAGCTTAGTCTCCTGAACACAAAAGATATATGGAGAATGAACCACGATCAAATCTTGAATAGCCTTTTGACGAGAGGTTCTATTCAACCCCCTTGCATTCCATGAAATAATAATCATGAGGAAGGTTGAGAGAAGTGGGCCTCAATGGTATTAATAGAACCAGATTCCATGAACAAATCCCCAGTAGATTTAATCTTGTCCACATCCTTCTTACGACCAACTTTAGAAGGATTTTCAAAATTCCCCTTCTTGAAACCTGGCATTGCAGCACCCCCAAAGAAAGAGACAATCCCCGACCTTTACCTGAAGAGATAACCTCCTTAGCTAAATCCTCTAATATAATATCATCTTGCACATCTGTAGAGGCACCAAGAGGCTCCAAAATCCCTTGCTCCAAAGCGGGAGAAATATTCTAAACAACAATTGCTTTCTCCAGCCTTGTATCCAACCTAACATCCATACCAGTTGCCCCAAAATAAATCTCAACAAGAATCCCCTCCTCCAAACCCTAGTTATCTAGGACCTCAAAATGATTGACACCATGATCACTTTGTCTATCCTTATAGGATCACTTCTGACCCCTACCTTTAGCCCTCAGCTTAACAGGAATAAATCCATCCTTATTAGGCCCGCCATCAACCACAGGTGCCTTGCCTTTATCCCCATTCTCCATCGAAGGCCCAGAAGAAGGAGAAGAAGAAACCCTCATCGCTTTGGATGTCTGAGGACATTGGCGTTGAAGGTGTCCAAACTCGTGACAAAAGCGACAATGAAAAAGAAGGGATTCATAATCTAACTGTTGAATCCATAAGGCAAAGCCAATACAAATTTCCAAAGAGTCTAGAAAAGGGTTACTTAAATCAATTTCAACACAAATGCAAGCATAAGAGAATACCTTTTTATCCAAATTATTATGAGAAATGGCAGCCAAATTCCCCAACACATCAGCAATTTGGTACAGAATATCCTCCCTCGAAAACTCCAACAATAGCCATGGTAGACAGACCCAAATAGGGACCCATGTAGGCAGATCCTCTATTGCATTAAAACCTCCATGCCAAGGCTTAATGAACAAGCCAACATGATTTTAAAAATATGGCCCTCCCTCAAAAACACAATTATGATCTGAGATGCAAAAAAATCAACCATGAAATAGCCATTTGCAACCACCAAAATATTGAAATCACCTTTAACCTGCTAGGTCTGACAAATCCAGGACTCTAAATCCGAGAGAGGGACATGAATACCCAATAACTTACAAATCAGAACATGTTGGCTCCAATAAGATATGTCCTCCTAAACTGATTCAGGATAAATAACCAAAACAAGGCGATCTTGACTCCTCGACAAGCACCCTTTCACTTTCTTGAGCTTAGAGCTCTCACCCACAAAGGACGAATCTATCTTCTAACCATGCATGGCTACTGAGAATTCCTGAGATGGATTTTCCCCAACAATCACCAAGCTTTTGGAAGCCTCTGGCATATCCCCACACCAAACCCCTACACACAGCCCACACCGTTTCCACTCACACCAAACCCCTACCACACCGCTTCCACCACCTCCTGCCAACCACTACCCATAGCCAACATCCCTCTCCCACACACACCCCCATGCAATAGACAAAAGGAGGTGGCCCTGCCATGTTATAGGTTGCGAGCACATAGAACCATCAGGTGCACGTTATAATTTTGCTCCATTTGTCGACTCCTCCAACATACTTACCTCTCATCTTGAAGAAAATTTATAGAAAATAATGAGGAAAATTTATAGTAGATCCTGAAGAAAAATTATTGTAGATCTTCATAGCAAGTTTGTAGTAGAACTTGAAGAAAATTTATAGAAAATTTAAAGAAAACTTTCAAGCTGATTTATAGGAAAACTTACAAGTAGATTTTATAAATGATATTCACATAATCACCATGCCTTGAAGTAGCAATATTCAAGAAGATGAATTTTGTGTCCATTTTGAGGTTGGTGCCTCATAATAGAAGAGATTGGTGTCTCTTTCTAAGTTGGTGCTTAGTAGTGAGGATTGGTGTCTCTAGTAGGTTGGTGCCTACAAAATATTTGTAAGAGAATTTTATTTTTGTGACTAGATTTTGACACTAGATCCAAGTAGTCTTTCTTCGCGTTTTTCTCTTGAAAGAGTTTCTATGTAAATATTGTGCTTCTTAGTTGATAGATCTTGTGTGATTGTTATTTTCGTGGTTGTTGGATTTTAAATAAGTAAAATTTTATCTTATAGTGATTCATCCCCCCTCTCAGTATAAGTGTGTATGCTCATCAATTGGTATTAGAGTGGGTTCCTTCAATAATAGTCTAACTACTAGAAGGTAGATCTCAAAATTACACATGGCAAGTCAAGAATGATTCTCTTCAAATTAATCCTCTTTGTTCAATGAAACAAACTATGCATTTTGGACCATAAGGATGTGTGCTTATCTAATGGATTTTGGCTTTGATATTTGGTAATCAGTGGTGAATGGTTATGTAGCTCCATCAACTCCACTGACAAATCCTACTAGAAAGAAGACTAGGGAAAAAAATACAAAATCCATGAATGTTATCCTGTGTGGCCTATCAGAATTAGAATTTTTCAAAGTAATGCATTGTGACTCAAAAAACGAAATCTAGGAAAAAATTAGAACATCTATGATGGTGATGAAAAAGTTAATAAGGCTAACCTCCAAACCCATAGAAGACAATTTGAAAGCTTGAAGATGAAAGACAAGGAAAATATTATAGCCTATCTTCTTCATGTGTGGATGAAATTCTCAACACCACTTGAGGACTTGGTGGAAATATTGAAGACTCGGTAATTTTGCAAAAGGTGCTAAGGTCTCTCCCTTTGAGATTTGATGTCAAATTTTTTGACATTGAAGAAATGAAGGATCTAGATAAATTGACAATGGATGAATTGCATGGGATCCTCATGGCATATGAAATGAGGATTGAAAAGGAGAATCCTTCAAGCTTTGAAGAAGATGAAGAATATAGAACCTAGATCAAGAAACAACTCCAGCAATGAATCAAATGCAAAGTAATCCCACTTTATTGGAAATCTCAAGAAAGGATCCATAAAATACAAATGTAAGTTACCATTCAAATATTTTAACTATGGTAAAATAGGTCATTTTTCTACTAAGTGTCCATAGGTCAAAAAATAAATTAGTGATGATGAAGAAGATCATAGCATAAATAAAGGAATTAGGCGTCATCAATAAAAAAAGAGTCACAAACAAGGTAGACATGAAAATAAGAACTTCTATAAGCACAAGAAAAGCCTTTATCCCAAAGAAGATAATAGCTCCTTGAAGAAAGCAATAAAATATTCTCCAATAGTGATAGAGAAGAAGCTCTCTTCATGGCAATAGAAGCAAATAGTGACATCTTAAAAAAATAAGTCAAAGGAAAAGAAAAGATGGATTCAAAAGAGGAAGAAATTATTGAAATAGATGGGGAAGTGGATATTGAAGAAGAACTTATTTATGCCTTAAGAAAATCAAGAAGCTTAAGAAAAGGACTATAAAATAAAACTTGAAGCTATATAAATATGAAGAAGAGGATCATAATTCAAGAGAAAAAAATGTTGCAAAGCCTTCAAGAAGCAGAAAATAATATTATCAACCTAAAGATTCAACTTAAAGAGAAAAAAATGATAAAAGAGGAAGTGAGAATTTAGATAAAGATTAAGGAAGAATATTATGAAAAACTAGAATCTGAAATTGTTTCCTTGAGAAATGAACTAGAGAAAACAACTATTGAATTAGATAGAAGCATAAAGTTTGAGAATAGAACCAAAATACTAGATGATATTATTGATTCCCAAATATTTCCATTCATTAATACTAGTCTTGGATTTGAAAAAAATTAGAAGACTACCAAGGAAGATTCAAGTTCTAAGGCTACAAAGTTACCAATAAGACAAATGAAGAAAAGCTTAAAGGTTATGAACATGTTCTTAAGAGCTCCATCAATAGTGATAGCAACAAGAAGAAATAAAGTTATATCCCACAAAAAACCATCATTCCTCCCAACAATGATAAGGACAAATTCATAAGATCATTCCCTCCAATACAGTCTCACATGACCAGGTTTCAAAATTCTTTCTTTGGTTATTTCTTTTTTTGTAACCAATTTCGTCATTAATTAATGGATTGTAGGATACATGCAAGAAATTATTTTGGGTTCTTAAAGAGAAGCTACAATTCATTTTCTCCCTTATTGGATTTCAATATTATGTGTTATAAGTGCAAAAACTATGGTCATATAACACGTTCTTGTAGAATTGGTTTTGTGCAACCTCCTAGCTAAAACAAGGAGGGTGCCCTTGGAAAATCTATAAAAGTTTGGAAAAGAAAGAAAAACACGAGAAGGAGAATTTTATTCTTGTGCAAACAGCTTTCCATGCCCAAAATGAAGGAAATTAATGGTACACTGGTAGTGGATTCTCAAGCCATATGACAGGGGACAATAGCAAGTTTCTCCCTTTGATCAAGAACACACCCTCAGTTTTCATGCTCAAGGTTCTGAGATAAAGAACACAAGTATAGGAAAAGTAGTTGTTGATGCCAATAGAATAGAAATAATCTATACATCCTTAGTGAGATCATGGGAGAAAAATATTAAATGGGGTAAATAGATGAAAGTTGGTTATGGAATAGAAGAATGGGCCGTATAAACTTTAATAATATAGTAAAAACCAGCACAAAATAAGTTGTAAGAGATGTGTTGAAGATTGGTAAACCTTAAAATACTCTTTGCAAGAAATGTTAACATGGGAAACAAACAAGAGAAAGCTTCAAATTAAAGGATTACTCAATAATAAATCTATTAGAAATTGTTCACAGACCTTTGTGAGCCTACAAGAACACAAATCTTGCAAGGTGATAGTTTTTTATGTTGCTTAATGATGATTACTCTAGGATGATATAGGTTACTTTCCTAAAATAAAAATATGAAGAATTAAAGAAGTTCAAATGTTTTAAAGCCTTGGTTGAAAATGAAACTAGGTTGATGATCAAGTTTTTGAGATCAAATCGAGGAGGTGAGTTTACCTCAAAATAATTTGAAGACTTTTGTGAGCATCATGGAATAAAAGACATTTTTTAGTTACAAGGACTCCATAATAGAATGGAGTTGTAGAAAGGAAGAATCAAACTATACAAGAGATGGATAGAACAATGTTGAATGATTCTAAGCTGCCAGACAAGTTTTGAAGATAAGTTAACACAACAATATAAATTTTGAGGTTGGAAATGGTGAAAAAATCATATTTTGGGAGGACCCTTGGTTACTTGATACCCTTTTGGAAAACTCTAAATTTAGAAATCTTAAGAGGCTAGCTCAACAGTTCTTTGGTGTTCATATTAGTGATCACATCCTTGGCCCTTCAGGGGATAGGAAGTGGAATTTTTTGTCACTTTGTTGTCCTTTATGCCCTGACCTGAGGCTCCTTTCCAATCCTCTGCAGGAGTTACTCTCCCT
Organism: Sequoiadendron giganteum; assembly: GCA_007115665.2. Taxonomy (NCBI): domain Eukaryota; kingdom Viridiplantae; phylum Streptophyta; class Pinopsida; order Cupressales; family Cupressaceae; genus Sequoiadendron; species Sequoiadendron giganteum. Next base: position 55,830,141 of record CM021110.1, on the reverse strand, counting down.
TACTAGACTTCCATCAACCACCTTGGGGGATGAATTCTTCTAGACTCATGACACATAGGGTGGTCTTACTGTTAGGTCATCTTACAATTTGCTGACAGACCAGGGTGTTGCCCTTGAACTATGGAAGAGGGTATGGAACTAACATATGATCTTGAAAGTTAAATTATTTTGGTGGAAATCCTACCATAATAGGATTCTTACCCAAGATAATTTGAGGAAAAGGGGATTCCAAATCCCCAACAAAAAAATTTTTATGCAAATGTGATGAAGAATTTGTGGACCACTTGTTATTACACTGCCCATTTTCTATTGAAGTGTGGGGGTTGGATATAGAACATCTAGGCATTCAATGGACAATGTATAAGGATATTAAATCCTTTATTTTGAGCTGGACAAGACCCTTCTTTCACCCCTTACCTTGTGAAGTTTGGAACCAAGTTCCCCCCATTATCTGCTAGTGCCTATGGAAAGAGAGAAATAACATGAATTTTAGGAGCATTGAGATGATTCTGAAGGAGGTTTTTGGCATTGGTTCTTAGCTCATTGAGGAAAAAATTTCACTCTCCAAAGGGAAAACTCCGAATAAGGGACTGACTGAGAGGGAAATTATTATGACCAAGGCTTGGCATCAAAATCTAGATGCAAGTTGCTTTGATAATTCTAGATCCCTGGCCAGGAGTAACACTATCTGGAAGCCTCCAGAGAGGGGCTGGTATAAACTTAATTTTGATGAGGCAGCCAAAGGAAACCCAAGCAAAGCCAACATAGGAGGTGTCATTAGAGACTGCAAAGGAAATTTTGTCGTTGGTTTCTCTAGGGGGATTGGTATTCAATCTTCTATGATTGTGGAAGCTCGTGCATTGCTAAAGGGCTTATAGATTGTTGTTTCTATGGGGTTTGAGAATCTTCATATTGAAGGTGACTCTAAGTCTGTCATTGATGTTGTTAACTTTGGCATATTGTTGGGGTGGAGTACTAAAGACATCCTATTAGACATAAGGCTCTTCGTGTCTAAATTGAATTTGAAGAACATTACCTACATTTACCGGGAAGGAAATCAAGTGGATGATGCCTTAGCCAACTTTGGCACACACTGGAAATTCTCTAAGTGTTGGTGCAATTTGGGGAACCTACCTCCAAATACTCAAGGTCTAATCCTGAAAGAGCAAAGACCCTAATTAATCTATGATTATAACTAATTATGCATCTTTATGGGCTTATGGGGGATCCACATGCTTGTCTTTTGGGCTATGAGGACAAGTGTTGATGTTGAGGTTTCACGTAAGTGGAAAACTTTGAATAATGGGGTGGAGTTCATTTTTGAAAAAAAGGGCATCATGAGGAATTATGGTGGGTACTCTAAGATCAAGGCCAAGCAGGGTTGTACATTACATAATCTCATTTTGGGAATTGCACTAAGCTATAGTATCTTCATAAAGTTTTATATTTTAAATATTTATGTGACTAATGATTACGAGGAAAATCTCCTATTTGGCTCTATCCTCTTCACTATTTTGTCTCCTCTTCTAAATACTGGTCTCTTTGATGCTTCTAAATTTAGCCCTGTGACCATCTTGCCTTGGTTTCTGTGTAGTAACAATGTGGATGGCAAGCCTTCCATTCCGATCATTCTTTTCTTACCTTTCCGCAAGAGTTTGAAGATTCTCATTTATGATTCCGCCAAGATTTCTTTTAGAGATTTACCTCCCCACGTGTGTGTCTTGTACATTGTGCTGATTACCCAAGGCTACTCTATTTGGCTTAAAATCCTAAATGTGTGGATGACCTTTTACTTAACCATTTTCTCTAACCTTTTTCTCTCACAGGTTGTCTAGTTATTCCTTGTGTAGAGTGACATTATGGGTGGTGATAGAGTGTGAACAGAGCCCAAAAATTGTGGCAAATTTCACAAAGATCCACTAGTGTGGAAAAAATGCGGTGAAGGCATTTTGGTTCCCCTGATGGAGAGCCTGGTGGGTCATGACCCTAATTTATCTGCGCAATTTGCTAATTCTTGGAAAGATCGAAGAGTGACTTTGGGTGAAATTTCCTTTAAATTTAATAAGGAAGTGATAGCACAAGTGACAAGGATGTTGAGTACTGGTAAGAAATATTTGAAGCATACCAAGACCCAAGATAATGATAGTATGAATAATTTTTTTGTGGGGAATGAGAATCTAGTTCATAACCAGTCATGATTTGAGCATGAGGCCCTACCACGGCCATGGGACCAAGTCTGCCTCACCATTATGAAGTATGTGACTCTTGAAGGTAGATACAAAAATTACTTCTTCTACCATTTCCCTCTATTAAATCACCTTAGGCATAAAATCTTGTTAAGCTTTCCTTTCTTCCTCCTCAAGGATTTAGAGAGCTCTATTGAAAAATGCATTGAGGCCGCTGGCCTAAACCTTAATGATACCCCTCCCTTGCCGCTTCACCAAGGTCTCATTATGAGACTTTACCACCTCCATCTTGTGTTATGCCTACCCAAGCCCATATCTGTTGTTCATGTTGAGTAAATTCAACCTCTTGCTATGGCCAATATTTCCCTGGTTGAGTGCAAAGGCCCCATTAGAAAAACCCATCTGGTTGCTACTAATACTCACAAGCCTAAACCTATTGCTAAAAAGCTTAAAGGGAATGTGGGAAATTCCCAGACTAGTGTTGCGGCTAGTCTTTGTGATCACAAGTCAACCCCTGCCAAGATTGCTAGCAAACCCACCCCGAAGAAGAAAGGTAAAGATGATGCGAAGGGTTTTATGGAGCCTCTGACGAGGGACAGTAGAGGTAAAAATGTGGTGGGTAAGGATTCTATGGGGGACACAGTGGTTGTGGCTACGGTTGTGACTAGTGGTGAGACCATCTCCAGAAGGTCTGGTAGCTAAAAACAACACGAAAATGCAGGTGGACTTCGATGTGGAGGAGGAGTGATCTGACAACAAAGATTATAGGGATGAGGAGGAGGAGTATATTGGAGGGCCCCATTTCATGCCTGATATCAACAAGTGCAAAAAGAGAACTCAACTTCCCAATCCTCAAACCTGTTGGATGTTGAACGTGTTGATACTATGAATACTATTGATTATGGGGAGGAGCACCATGTGCTACAATAAATAATGGATAAGATGGATAAGAAACTATGTGGCTTGACTCATTTTATTGTTAAGCTAGTTCACTTTGTTACCAGCACTCTGTATGTGGTTATAAAGGATGAATTGGATAGGAAGAATGTTGACGATGATCAGGAATGGGTTGGGGATGATGTTGTTAATCTCCTATGTAAGAACTTGTAAAATTCAAGTTAGTTTTAGAACTTTGTGTTTGTTTTTTGTCTATTTTTTGTTGGTTTGCGGTCAATGGTTTTTTGGCTTAGTTTCTAATGTTTTTTGGACTTGAAATTTTTGGCCCTTGTGGCTCTCTATGTTAAGGGTACAACACCCTGTAAATGTTGCTTATTTTTTAACCACCAAAAATGTAACACTAAGAGGGAAAGAGGATTCCCCAAAGTAGTCCCCTAGGGTTTCTCACCTAGGAGCACTTGTTTGCAAGAATAGACTCTCTTTCCACTTGATGGTTAGGTTTCTTTGGTGATTCCATTCAAAGGAAGTGATTGATATGAGGTTGTGATGTGTGTGTGTTAAGTGTGGCTGGAATGCTGAAATGAAATGAACTAAACTAATCTAATGAATATAAATGAAAGCAAATGTAAACTAAATGCAACCTAAACTATATGACCTAAATGTATGCAAACAAAAAGGAAACTAGAAATAATAGAGATGGTGCACATGGGAATGGAGAGTTGCAGATGAGAAGCCCTGGAATATTCTGAAACTTGTTGGAAATGTGCATAGGGACACTTATGCCAAAATGGGTGACCTAGTCCTTCTATCGAGAAATTCTGTCAAACTGGGTTTCGAAGAAAAGGGTATCCAGAAAATTCAAAACCCTTTTTTAGGCCTAGTATAGGGACAAGGTTGCCAATGATGGTGACCTAGTCCTCCTAGTACTTTCAAAATATTTAGGGTTTGATTTTTTGGGTCCTAGCTAGTATTTTCCTTTTCTACAGTATCCCATGTCTAGATCTCCAAAAAATGACCTGCAACTTGTCCTTTTGCTCCTTCTAGGGTTTGATGTCTTGATGTGACTTGAATGGAATGATTGTGCTTTCTCCAACACTTTGTACCTTGCTAAATCTGCATACATACCTGCAAGTATACATGCAAAGACCAAGAAAATGTTGAGGTCACTAAATAGGGGTTTTTCTAAGTCAAACCCCTTTGAAGGTAAATCAAACTCAATTGAGAAACAATGGAAGGAAAGGATGCTTGAATGATGAACTCAATACAAACACTTACCAAACCTTTAGTTGTTGAAGTTTGCAACATGCAAGAACTCACTCCAATGGAGGTTTCTTGTGATGCCTTGTGCTTGATTGGTTTCTTGTGAATATTAGAGTGCAAGATTCCTTGTGAAGATTAAATGATGTTAGGAGGGAATGAAGATGAAAACCCTTATTTATACATACTAAACCCTAATTTTCCTGAAATGCAACATGATAGGTTGACACTAGGGTTTTGGAGGCAAATTCTCGTTAGATTTATGTTTTATTTTTGAATTCTAAGCCAAAAGGGACTAGGTCACACAAGGTGGTGACCTAGTCCACTTGGGAAAATTCAAGTGGTGGTCGAGAATTGAAAGGTGTTAAATAATGTTTATCAATTTTGCCTCCCGAAACACACTTAAGTCAGGCCTAAAAGTACATTAAGGTGACAAATTAACATAAGAAAAGGGTTAGATCAGTGATGATAAACCTAGCAAAGTGTGAAAATACATTACAACACTTTTTCACAAGGCTTGAAAAGGGGTATAAAGGGGTTATTTAGGTGAATTATGTTGAAAGGTTCTTAGAAAAGTGGGAAGATGTGTTACAACACTTCACAACACCTTAGTAAAACACCGTTAGATTGTTGTTGAATTGCAAGCTTTCAAGACTGAATCAAGGCAAAACAAGGCCAAAATCCAAGGGAAAATTCCCAAATGAGTGAAAAAGTCTCGAAGGCAACACTTTTTGGTGACACATTTAGCCCCCACTTTAGTGAGTGGATGAACTTGCTTCAAGCTCACACTAAATTGGTCGATTCATGCACGTTGAGAGGGATCCAATGTATTCATTCTAGTAAGATGAGATGGCATTGATCAAGAGGGATGATCAAGCCCCCAGGATCAAGATCCCATAGCAAACAAAGCATAAGAACAAGAGATCACACAAGAAGGTGATGTGAAATAGTGAAGAGAGAAGAAAGGGTCAGATCAAGCTTCGATCATTTGTCCAACTAGTTGTCGATTAGATCTAGGTTGTTTTTCTAAAAGGGAAGATGCACTCACTCTAGGCCGACAAGACTTTCGATTGTTCGCTAGGTGAGAATGCCAAAAAGGGTGAGAGACATACACTCGTTTGGTATGCACTCACACACATGCAAAGGTGGATATGAGGAAATTTGTGCCGCTAGTTGGGCTTCCAGCTCAACCATACCAAATTTGTACTCCCTAACAACTTTGATAAGGTGCCACAAAAGACAAGGGACAATAGGCATGCAATTTGTGTTATGCAAGGTGGCCAAGTAAGAAATGCAACATGTGAAAATGAAAAATGAAAAATTCAATAAGATTTGTTCGAAAGAGTCTTATCTGTTTCATGTGAGGTCTTTTACTTAGGGAACATTGTGTCTAATGTCTCCAAGAGAGGACCAATCAAAGGATAAAAGATTCACAATTTAGGGGATGTAGTGTGTCGCATCAAGCCACTAAGAGGAATTTCACATGCTAAGATAGGTCACTTTCATGGAAGACATTACACCCAATGTCATCCAAAAAGTGAGAAAAATGTCATATGAAGTGATAAGGCTGCACTAGGAACCAAAGGCAAAAAAAATAAAATGCAAAAATAAATACTGCCAATGTATGCCCCCACTTTAAAGGAATTTCTACACACCGTTTTGTGAGAAATTTCTTTAAAGTAGAGAAAGGAAAAATACAAAATGAAAGGACATGAGAGCCTACCTACAAATCCCCATGCCAAGTGACATGTGTCCGAGGGAGGCTACGTCGTGTAAAAGAAAAAGGAAAAAGAGAAAAGAGAAAGGGGGTTGCCCCCAAAATGAAAAACCACAAACACATGAGGGATATATGGATTTGGGGTTAGTATGTTCATTGCTGTAATATTTGTCTAGAGAGTGCGGAACTATCATCATTCCTCCAAACACATAGAATGGGAAGAATGACATAGAGATTGCGAAAAATAAATAAAAAAGAAAAAGTCATTTTGGGTCAACATGGAAGAGACATAGGATGTCTCAATGCTTTGCATCATCCCCAAAAGGACAACAAAAGCAAAATAAAAATACAAGGAGCCTTTTTGAGTCAACATGAAGGAGACATTGTAATCTCAAAGTCTTTCATCATCCTCAAATGGAAGGAAAAAAGAAAAAGCGAAAGGTGAAAAGGAAAAGTGAGTTCCTTTTGGGTCAATCTAAAGGATACATTGTGGTTTTAATGCCTTGCATCATCCCCAAATGGTAGGAAAAAACAAAAAAGAGAAATATGAAATGAATGCATGACATATAAAAGAAGTGAGATACAAATAGAAAAAGGGCACAAAGAGGGAGAAAACAACAAACATAATAGTACAAGGAACACATTACACACAAGACTAGTAAGGAAAGTGTAATTCAATCATTAAGCAAGTCCCAATCTTGGTGGGGAAAAGTGGGAGGTGAACAAAAAAGATAAGGGACAAGGAAAAATGCATTACTAGGACAAGGCTAACTACCTCTTGCCCCCACTGAGTGCAGGGCAAGAATGAGTCGAAGTAGGTGATTGGAAAGAGCATGTATCAGTGAGAAGGGAATATTCTACAACTATTACATGGTGGTGTGTGTAATAGTAATTCACGGTGTGATGGGATAGCAATGATCACCATGAAAATGATACTTTCTTGGTATTTCTTTCAAATGACGACATTCATCACTCTTGTGGCCAAGGACACGATGATAAGCACAATGTAGTGCGTTAGCATCTTTTGGATAGATTACCAACCGATTGCGAGGAGGCAATATAAGAAGTTTTTTATTCAAGAGGATCTAAAATTTACTCTCACAGGCAGTTGGTGGATGAACAGGAAGTTTAAGTGGTTGTAATTTATAGGGCCTCTTGTGTCGGCTAGATTCACCAACTTCAAAAGAGGATATGAGAGAAGGAGGTCTGGAGATGATCTTAGGATTAGCATGGTGGTTGTGGGGAGGAGATGGTGACCTTTCCTTGGGAAGGAGAACATCCAAATCGGAGGGGGAATCAAATATCACCATGTCATCATCACGGAGCCTAGGATATTCTCTAGGAGTCACCCTATCATGAGGGGAATCTTGATAACCGATACCCATTGTATGCTCATTAGGTGATATTTTTTCATAGAATTTGTGAATTTAATGTTTGTTTGTAGTATCACCACCTTCTTTACTGAGAATAGTGAATCCTTTACCATAAGTTTATTGGAAGTTAATTGGAGAGTGGGTGACTAGATTGTTGTAATATGGGTGAGTAGTGATAGGTGTGGATGAATTAGGTTCACCTTGGTGAGGGAACTTAGGTTCATGATGGGTCTCAAGATGGAGATAACTAAATGTATCAAGGGATGATATGTTAGGAATATCAGGTTGGTTCATAGATGGATAAAAAGAAGCACTGGCTTCAAGATGGTCAAGGAATTTGTTAAGGAATTGGTTCATGCTAGCGTCATCATCACCAATGATGTCAATTTGCTAAGGAGGACACTCATTTGGAGGTGATGGAGTAGGATTAGGCTCAAGGTCATTACGATTAGTGGTAAAGGTGTAGCTTGACATATCCATGAGGGACTTGAAGGACATCCAAAACTTTTTGAAAGACAAGGCCATGATGCAAGCAAAGTAATGACAAGAAAATGACTAAAATAGAAAATCTAGAAGCAAGAATGTACAAAGGAAATTACAGAACAAAAAAGTGCAGATAATGTGCTGAAAATGATAGAAAATTTTTTGCAAAATGTGCAAGAGGACTAGGTCGCCCAATGTGGCGACTTAGTTCTAACAGAGATTTTTTTAACAAATTTTGGAAGTTTTGAATGCTTTTTTTAATTTTTATGCTTTTTTCAATGCAGGAAGAGAATGGAAATGCAAAAAAAATTATACTTTTTTCAAGAAAAATGAAATAAAAGGTGCAATCTAGCATGAACTTTCACTAATGCACTTTTTATACAAACCTTGGGATGCAAAAAATGTCAATGCTTAATGCAATGCAAGCTTAATCCTAAGATGAAATGAAAAATTAGAAGAGTAACTAATGGTCTATGGTCCGGTTCACCAAAATGAACCACCAAAAATGTAACACTAAAAAGGGAAAGAGGATTCCCCAAATAAGCCCCTAGGGTTTTTCACCTAGGAGCACTTGTTTGCAGGAATAGACTCTCTTTCCACTTGATGGTTAGGTGTTTTTGGTGATTGAATTCAAAGGAAGGGATTGAGATGAGGTTGTGATGTGTGTGTGTTAAGTGTGGCTAGAATTTTGAAATGAAATGAACTAAACTAATCTAATGAATGTAAATGAAAGAAAATGTAAACTAAATGCAAGTTAAACTATATGACCTAAATGTATGCAAACGGAAAGGAAACTGGAAATAACAGAGATGGTGCACCTAGGAATGGAGAGTTGCATATGAGAAGCCTCAAAATACTCTAGAACTTTTGGAAATGTGCATAGGGACACTTATGCTAGAATGGATGAACTGGTCCTTTTGTTTGGAAATTCCACCTGACTGGGTTTCGGAGAAAAGGGTATGCAGAAAAGTCAAAACCCTTTTTTAGGCCTAGTATAGGGACAAGGTCACCAATGATGGTCACCTAGTCCTCCTGGTAATTTCAAAATATTTAGGGTTTGATTATATGTGTCCCATATAGTATTTTCCTTCTCTATAGCAGCCCACGCCCGAATCTCCAAATTATTACTTGCAACTTGTCCTTTTTCTCCTCCTAGGGTTTGATGTCTTGATGTGACTTGAATGGAATTATTGTACTTTCTCCAACAGTTTGTATCTTGATAAATTTGCATACACACCTGCAAGTACACATGCAAAGACCAAGAAAATGTTGGGGTTAGGAAATAGGGGTTTTCCTAAGTCAAACCCCTTTGAAGGTAAATCAAACCCAAATGAGAAACAATGGAAGGAAAGGATACTTGAATGATGAACTCAATACAAACACTTACCAATCCTTTAGTTGTTGAAGTCCGCAACTTGCAAGAACCAAATCCAATGGAGGTTTCTTGTGATGCCTTTTTCTTGATTGGTTGCTTGTGAAGATTAGAGTGCAAGAGTGCTTGTGAAGATTAAAATGATGCTAGGGGTAATGAAGGTGAAAACCCTTATTTATACATACTGAACCCTAATTTTCCTGAAATGCAACATGATAGTCCGACACTAGGGTTTTTGAGGAAAATTCATGTTAGATTTATGTTTTATTTTTGAATTTTAAGCCAAAAGGAACTAGGTCGCCCAAGGTGGCAACCTAGTCCACTTGGGAAAATTCAAGTGGTGGTCAAGAATTGAAAGTTGTTAAATAATGTTTATCAATTTTTCCTCTTGAAACACACTTAATTCGGGCCTAAAATTACATTAAGGGGACAAATTAACATAAGAAAAGGGTTAGATTAGTGATGATAAACCTAGGAAAGTGTAAAAATGCATTACAACACTTTGTCACAAGGCTTGAAAAGGGGTATAAAGGGGTTGTTTAGGTGAATTATGTTCAAAGGGTCTTAGAAAAGTGGGAGGATGTGTTACAACACTTCACAACACCTTAGTAAAACACTGTTAGATTGTTGTTGAATTGCTAGCTTTCAAGGCTGAATCAAGGCAAAACAAGGCCAAAATCCAAGGGAAAAGTCCCAAATGAGTGAAAAAGTGTCAAAGGCTACACTTTTTGGTGACATAACTGTATCAAAAATAATTTACATTTTAAACAAAGGGAAAATCAGAGTCAATAATAGCAAGACACCTTATGAAATATGGAAGATAAGACTAACAAAAGTCAAATACTTCAAGGCTTTGAGGAGTAAGTGCTACATAAGAAGAGATGATGAAGATTTGGGAAAATTTGACTATGGATCTATCAAAGGCATCTTCTTTAGTTATTCTTTAAGAAGCAAGGCTTATATATGTTACAATAAAATACTACAAAAGATTGAAGAAAGTTCCAATGTAAAAGTGGATGAAGCAAGGCATCAAAAGGATAAATTATATAAGAATGATTGTTGGAAGAATAAATATTTTATCATTGATGCATTTGTTGGCAACATGAGCATGTGGGATGAGCACAAGTTGCATAGTTATGCATTGGAGTGTTGTCGTTGATGTCAAGAAATTGTATTCTAGTATGAAGAACATTGTGTAGATTAGTTTGTATAGTGTAAGCATATTTTGAGATAGTAATCCAATGAGCATTTGCAAGAATTTTTTATCTAGTGAAGTTGGTTGATATGAAAATTGACTATCAATATAGGTTACTCTATGTATAAATATCCATATTTTAGATCTGCATTGGTCCAATGTATAAGATCTTACTTTACACTTATAATATAATTATGTTGGATGTTAGAGGAACCTAAATCCAAAATTTCATCTTGTTTTGGCTCCTGGTGTTAAAGTTATGAGTGACAATGTATTAGCTTGATAGTAATAGGCATTTTCTAGTTCGGGGCATATGTTTTGGTGAAATTGCACTTCTCTACAGATTGGAATTTAGCTTTGTTGTTCTATGGGAGGGTTGATAGTTGTCAGTAGAGTGTGTATTCTATATGGCATTGAGTTTGAAGGTCTTCATGTCTGAATGTGGGTTTACAGTTGGAAAACTTTGTTATTAGGTCATTACCGATGCCAAGCTAATGAGTTTTGTGTTACAGAGTTTGTATATGTTTTGATCCATTCCAACCTATTTTGACTTGGCACAAAGTATGTATGTATGGATCTTGAGCCAACAAGTTACATTTTGTATATAATTACATCTAATTAGGCCAACCTAATTGATTTTGTAGATCAAGCGAATATATATGTAGGATCCTTTTTGGTATTTTGTGTGTTGTGTTATGTGAAAATATTTTTTGGATGTGAATCATGTGAATATAAACCGAATGTAGAGCAGAGAAGATTATTAATTCAAATCAGTATGAAGTATGTAAAGTATGTATTATGAGATTCAATGGAACTTAATTCATGCATATGTTAGATACAATTGTAACAGTTCAAATCTTTATTGTGTGCCATAATCTATTCTTTCTTTTCTTTTCTCAATGGGTAGTGAGTCCACTTGGACAATGATTCCACCTATAATGAGAAATTTTGTTATACACTATAACTGATTATAATATATTGTGAGATAATCGTCACCATGGTTTTTCCCATTTTGGGTTTTCAACATAAAAATTTGGTGTTCATGCGTTATATGGTGTTGTTGGTTGTTTTCATGCTTTCATTCATTACTAAAAGTTGAATATACTATGAGGATTGAATGCTTAAATGTTTAAGTGGTTTAAAAGAATACTGATTCACCCCCCTCCCAGTATTCTAGGTGTTCAACTATGATCACCTAAAAGACTCAATTTTCAAGTTAGAAGAATATGAAGACTTGAGATACAAGGAAGAAGAAGTTGGAAAATATGGAATAGTATGAAGAGATACAAAGATACCATCTAGATTTATTCAAAAAAATCATTCAAAAAATCTAATTCTTGATAATAAAGATATTGGATACAGACTCGAAGAAGACTACAAAGTGCATCAAAACATGCAAATTCCTTCTTGCTATATAAAATAGAGCCTAATGAATTTGTAGAAGCTAGAGAAGAAAAGCATTGGATCAATGTTATAGAAGAAGAGTTTAATCAAATAGAAAAGAATGAGATATGGGAACTTTTCCAAGACCAAAAGATAAGAATGTGATTGGTACCAAGTGCCCATCATTATAAATAATCTAAATGAGTATGGTCAATTGGTAAGGAATAAAGAAAGTTTTATTTGTAAAGGTTACACTCAAGTTGAAGGTAACGATTTAAAAGAAACCTTTGCTCCTATTGTAAGATTCGAAGATATCAAAATATTTTTTATATTTTCTTGTTTTGAGAACTTTAAAGTCTATCAAACGGATGTCAATCCAACCTCTCTCAATGGTAATATAGAGGAAGAAGTATGCATTGAATAGGTGGAAGGATTTATATTATCAAAAAATAAGGATTATGTGTGCAAGTTGAATAAAGCACTTTATGGGCTAAAGCAAGCCCCTAAAGACTAGTATTCAAGTCTTAACAAATATCTACAACAACAAGGATTAAAAAGAGGAATCACATCTAGTAATCTCTACACCAAGACTAAAGGTGAGAATCAATTTATTTTTGTGGTTTATGTTGATGACATCATTTTTGGAGGTACTAGTAATAGAATGTGCCAAGATTTTTCAAAGGAAAAGCAAAAGGAATTTGATATGTCTATACTTGGTGAGTTATCATTATTCTTTGGCTTACACATTTCTCAATTTAAAAAAGAAAGGTATATTTATGTTGCAAATCAAATAATATCAATGAAATATTAAATAAATTCAAGATGGAGGGTTGCAAACTAGTTAGCATGGGTGTTGCCACAATAGTGGTTTACACTTTTTGGGAGATCCTGATTTTTGCTAAAATCACATATTTTTAGAAAATATAATGATTTAATCCTTGAAAAGTTCCATTTAAAGGATTCCAATTGAAGAGGGTTTGATCAAACTGCCTTAGACCATCCCCCCTTGGGTATAACCCCACTAGTTTTAAACCATACATATAACGCAGTCTCCTTTACACCTATCAAAATGCTGATAAAAAATCACTTTTGATTTACCTTTTGGTGGATCAAATGAATTCATTTAAAATTCACTTTATTTAAGTATGTAGTCCTTATTATAAGCTTCCAAAAAAGTATAATTTTAATCAAATTTAATTTGATTATTATATTTATTTTTTATTTCTTGTGAATGTAGGTTTTCCACCAAAAATCAAGCTCTTTGTTCTGCACATGTGGAAAAATAGTAGATTATCAAAATAAAATTTTGAAAAATATGTCCACGCTAGGTATTGATGTCCTTGATCCATTAAAAAAAATTTAATTTCGATACATACAGAAAAATTAATGTTGTATACAGTATGCCTATGTCTGAATTGTAATAGGTTTGACTTCAAAACTTGATTAAGGAAAAAATATTTGATAAAACATTATGAAACTAAATGAACTGGTTAGATATCATAGTTACAAATCTAAATTTGAAAAAATTAGAATTTTATCCTTCATACAAAAAAAAAAAAAGGTGTTGTATACGGTGAGCATCACTCCTTAAAAATGTTGTTTACTGATAACAACTAGTTTTCGAAGGAGATGAAAAAAAAGTGCAATCTGATTCCAAAAAAAATGAAAAAAATATATTTAAATCACTAGTTTGCATCATCTTCAAATTCCTCATGGTTTAGCTGCTATAGGAGCCCGAAAATGAAGATTTAGTTAAAAAAAAATCAGTCTAGTGTCTAGTTTGCCCAAAAATTGTAAACCATTATTGTGGGATCACCTACACCCATGGTCATAGGTTGTAAATTAAGAAAACATAATGAATCTCTTGAATCAAATTAGACACTATATAGGTTCATGATTGGGATCCTATTATATTTGATAGCATCAAGACTAGATTTTATACATGCAATAAGCATGATGGTGTATTTTCAAGCAACACCAAAAAGAAGCTCAAGTGAAAAGAAGACAAAAGAATATTCAAATATCTCAAGGTAAATTTGGACTTTGGTTTTTGGTACATTCAAGAGGTGAATATTAGACTCTAGAAGCATACAAATGTAGATTGGGAAGCCAATATCGATGATAAGAAAAATACAAGTGGTAGAGCATTCTTTCTTGAAAACAATCTAGTGTCTTGGCTAAGAAAGAAATAACCTTTAGTTTCTTTATCCACAACAGAGACCGAATAAATAGCAGTAGTATCATGGTGCACACATTTTTTTGGATGAGTCATGCATTGAAGGACATGAAGATAGAATATGATCATCCAATTTCAATACTTTGTGACAACACGAGTGTAATTAATATTTCAAATAATTTGGCTATGCACTCTAGGACAAAGCACATTCCTATCAAGCATCATTTCTTAAGAGAACAGGTAGTAGAAGAGATTATCAAATTGGAGTACATTTCCACTAGAAGGAACATATTTCAAACATTTTCATGAAGACCCTTCCTAAAGATACTTTTGATTATCTTAGGAATAAATTGGGAGTGATATCATTTTCAACTAGTCACTAAGTTCTTGAGGAGAAGCACAAATTCAAGGGGAGGTAGTCATTGCATTATCTTTCAGCTCTGTGAAAACTTTTTCATTGATGTCAAATGGGGAGAGTTGCATAAAGTGTTACAAATAGGGGGAGAAGTATGTTCTTGTTGCATTCACATAGTAATTCTTTGTAGGTTTCCATCAATGACAAAGGGGGAGATTTTTGGAAATATTATTGCCATTGATGTCAAAGGAGAGTTGAACATATTTTTGTTAAACCAAAAAATTATGGCCAAAACTTACTTTGAATATGAAAAATAGTTTCATTTATTCAAGTAATATTGTATCATTCCAGTGAGATCATTAATGCTCTTAAAAATAATACTTTACCTTAAACAAGGCAGTGCTAGAATTCATGATAGGATGGCTAACCCTTATGGAATTTTTGGGAATTAATTTAAAATAAAAAATGGTGGATGACCCCTTTGAAAATTTTAATTAATATTATTTTGGGTCTCTTTGCATTGGGTCGAGCCTCTTGATGTGGTCACCCAACTTGGGAAGAAAAAAATTATTTATTTACATGTATGGTCAACCCTTTGTGGAAGAATGCCTCTCTTGGGTGAAGAGATATATTGGTGTGGTATAAAAGAAATATTGTATGGAGGTTAGAAGACAATAAATTAAAGAAATATCTTTCTAATTCAAGTAGATTTATAGTAGATCTTGAAGAAAATTATAGCAGATCTTGAAGCAAATTTATAGCAGATCTTGAAGCAAATTTATAGCAGAAATTGAAGATTTATAGAAGACTTTCAAGCTGATTTTTAAGAATCTACTTACAAGAATATTTTATAAAAGATATTCACATAATCATCATACTTTGAAGTAGAAATATTCAAGAATATTAATTTTTTATTCATTTGGAGGTTGGTTCCTCCTAATAGAAGAGATTGGTGTCTCTTGCTAAGTTGGTGATTAATGGCAAGTATTAGTGTCTCTAGTGGATTGGTATCTACAAAATATTTGTAACAGAATTTTATTTTTGTGACTAGATTTGGATAGTATATCCAAGAAGTCTTTCTCCATGGTTTTCTCATGAAAGGTTTTCCACATAAATCTTGTGTCTCTTAGTTGATAAATATTTTTTGATTTATATTTTTGTGGTTGTTGGATTTGAAATAAGTAAAATTTTATCTTATACGGGTTCACCCCCCTCTTATTAAAAGTGTGTGTTCTCACCATTTATAGTGTAATTATTTAATACTTTTTATATTATAAATAATGTGCACACATAAAAAAATCATCCTCACTTGGGTGAAATCTTGATATTCCATAGTTGGCACTCTTCACCATGTGTCATAAGTCTAATGATAGTTATAAGAAAACATTGAATAGGGGGCTATTAGGAAGATTGTGGCTAGGATCTATAGCTAACTATTTATAGCATGTGTAAGTAGTTTGTAAGTGATAGTATTACACCTACATGGAGAACTTGGGATATAATTTGATCCACTTGGTATTGTAAGTTGAACTAGTAATTCAAGATTTATATTCTATTAGTGGAAGAGTTACACTTAGATGTGGGGTGTATGAGTTGAATTTGGATTACCTTAACTAGTCTTTGGCTCAAGTTCTTGAGCTCATAGTTTTGGATAACCATTATTTTTCCCTAGATATCTTTGGCCTATATGTATAGGTATTTGTATGAAGATAAATTATGTCATATTTTATGTAGAGTTATGCTACCATAATTCCTCCAGATTTAGAGTGTAGATATCATCAAAGCATGAAGGCTTTGATATTGTATTATAACACATTAAGTGTGGTTCTTTGGAGGTTGGTTTCTTCCCATTGCATGGTTATATTAAGGCATATTCTATGTATTATGTGATTTGGTCCTCTTCTTCTTCTCTTCACTATTTTTGATCTAGTGTCATTACTCTATTGAGATTTTATTAAATTTTGTATATTTACATTTCTCTCCTAATTATATTAGCTAGGGATTATAAAATTTTAATGTGTCCATGTGAGGATTCAACTATGTAAATAATCCATAATTCAATGGGAGCCTTGTAGTTTGATGTTTTGTTTGAAGGATAAATATGGTAGGTTCATCTAGAATACTATTGAACATAGGTTGTCATTGATGTCAAAGATTGTCACTAATGAAGGAGGTTGATGTCAAATATGAAAAATATTGTACGAGTACTATAATTATCATTATATTCCCTTCGAATTATCATTTTGAGTTGCAGAGATTTGTAAAAATATATGCTATATTTTTGGTAGTATGTTGAGTGTCAAAAGTTTTCAATCACAAAGAAGTTGTCTCATCAATAATATCACTAAATTAGTTTTATTGAGACATGATTGGCTGCTAGAATTTGGAGTAATTATTTTATGCTTATAATTTATCATATATGTATCTATTCACTGTGTCAGTAGTGGTATGGAAGTCTATCAAAATGTTTCAGCCCTGTATTTATTAGGTTTAATTTTTCTCAATTCTCCCTTCTAGAGATGTTGTAGGTTCTACAGTTTGAAAGGAGAGTATGCCTACACTTGTTCTATCATATTCTACAGTTTCCAAAGGATATATTTAGCATTAAAAAAAATTGAAGTGACAAAAGGTTCTTTGTGTCTATCTGACATCCAGTTGATGTTCAAGGCATGTGCATTAATGGAAAGTAGTTTGCAAAATTTAAATCCTATGTGTGGTGTTAAAATAGGACTTGATTAAGGTTCTAGTGGTAGCACATGGCATCATGTTCTATTAGAAGAAAGATATTTAATTTTGGACCGACATGTTACATGTTTCATTTAAATTGAATTTAGGTCCACCTTATGTTCTAGTTGTTTATGGATCCCTAGTCGACATAGAAGAGTTTTAATGTAATGTCATGTATATATATTTCAAATTTTTAGATGCATTATGCATGTGAGATCAAGTAGAATTACACCATTATGAAGAAAATTTGGTTGCAAGAATAAATTGTAGAGAAGGTGGTGAAGAGTTGCATTTAAGTGTATGTTCCAATATCAAAAGATCATATATAGTGAGGAAGAGTGTTAGTTGTAGCTTTGGCTTATGTATCAAATTCATAGAAGATCATCAAACGTTTATCTATGTATTTCAATAAGATTGGTGTTTTACCTATTTTTCAGATTCATTGGGAGATTGGTGCCTCCATTAGGTTGGTTCCTACAAGTACCTTAGGTGATTGGTGTCTCTGGTAGGTTGGTGCCTACTTCAATGTCTAAAATTCAATTGTATATTTTATGCTTTGTGAGGTTGATTCGGACAATAGATCCAAGTAGTTATTCTCACTGTGGTTTTCCCATTTTGGATTTCCATGTATATCTAATGTTATCTTGTGTGCTTTATTATTTATTTTTTAATTTATTATGTGGTGAGTAGGAGTAAATATTCAAGTTACATGATCTAATATTATGTGTTGAACTTGAGAATTTTGAATTGATTAGATCTACTTATTCACCTCCCCCCCCCTCTCAGTAGATTGTGTGCCCTTCAATTGGTATCTGAGCCAAGTTCCTTTGAAGAAGCCTAACATATTAAGGTATTTTTGGGATGTCACACTTATTTTCTCAAGAAGGATTCTCTAGAAATGAAGCACCACTATTTGATGGATCTATTTTTTCATTTTGGAAAGTTGGGATGGAGTCCTACTTGATGTCTCTAGGAATGGATATCTAGATGTCAGTGATAGAGGGATATGAGATTTCTCAAATCCCTCCTAGGGATCAAGCCAGAGGGCTTGTGAAACCAATGCTAAGGAAAGGAATTCTATTTTATTTGTATTAACTAACTCTAAATTTGTGAAAGTGATACATTGTAAAATAGAGAAGGAAATATGGGATAAACAAGAAACCATCTATGAAGGTGATGAAAAAGTCAAAGAGGCAAAGATTAAAACTCCTAGATCTCAAATTGAAAGCTTGAAGATGAAATAATATGAGAATATTGCCACATTTTTTCTCTAGGTTGATGAAGTTGTCAACTCTATATGAGGTCTTGGAGAAGAACTAAAATAAAAGATTGTTGTGAGAAAGTTACTTAGATCTCTCCCTAGAATATTTGATTCTAAATTATTTGCAATTGAAGAAGCTAAGGATCTTAATACTTTAAATTTGACTCAACTCTATAAAATTTTAACTGCTTTTGAAATTAGATTTGAAAGTGAAGATACTATAAGAAAGGAGGTTGCATTCAGAGTGTCTAAAAATAAATTTGATCAAGATTCTTATATTGGATCAAATATTGAGGAAGAAAATTTTGTTAGGAAGCTACAAAGAGGTTCTGGTAAGTATAAAGGAAATTTACCTTTTAAATGTTTTAATTGCTTTGAATTATGACATTTAATGGCTAAGTATCCCCATATGGAGTCTAACAATGTTGAGAAAAATTATTGAAAGAAATCATTTCAGAGAAGGAATAAAGGTCAAAGGAAATATAAGAGTTTCTACACTAATGAGGAAGAAGACTACTCTACTGATGAAGAAGATGAAAATATCTCTAGAGATGAAAATGAAAAGGTTGTATTCATGGATTTTGAGACTAATAAAGGAGATGCAAAAATGGATTCCATAAACAATGAAGATGAAGTAGATCTTGTGGAAGAATTGATATGTGTTGAAAAAGAAATCAAAAGGCTAAAGAATAAAATTGTAAATAAATTGAAGACTAAAGAAAAAGTATCTCAAGATTTGAAGAAATTAGAAAAGATGATTGTTGATTTGAAGACCCCAAAAAAAGAAGAAAAAAGGATTGAATAAGTTTTGATCTGAAAGTTTTTATCAAGAGACAAGGACTATGAGAAGCAAGAAGAAGAAATTGTGACAATAAAGAAAGAGCTTGAGAAAGTAAATCAGCAATTGAAAATGAAGTTGGAAAGAGTATTGAAACTCTAGATCAAATAATGGGAAGTCAAGGATCTCTACATATTCTGTTTTTGATGACCAGAAGAACAAGGTAACAAAACAGTCTATGAAGTCTACTAAAGCAAGTTTGGAAGTGACTAGTTCCAAAAGTACAAAGTTTGAAAGTCGTTGCAAGTTATGAGAGAAAACATAGAATGATGGTTTTATTCAAGTTTAGAAGAATAGAAGAAGATATGAAAGATAGGGATTCAACACTAGGTTCAATTATCCTTTGTGTGGTTATTGTTTCAATTACAAAAAAAAATTCCATAAGGCTATGGACTATAGCAAAGATCCAGTAAGAAGAAATAACTTTGTAAGCAACAATACATTTTCACTTCTATGTAATTTTAATATCATTTGCTACAAATGCAACAATTTTGGACACATTGCTAGGAATTGTAGAAGAAATTTTGTGAGTCCTCCTCTACCAAAAAGTGGAAGAAAAGGATCAAAAAGTAGGAATCATGAATTAGATCAAGTCTAAAAGAAGGTTCTAGAAGAGAAGAAGTCAAAAAATTCAATGATTTCTCAAACTGTTCTACATGCTCAAAATGAGAAAAATATGTGGATCATAGACAATAGATGTTTAAGCCACATGACTAGAGATAAAATTAATTTCATGAATTTTTAAAAAATTGGAGGTTTTGTGACTTTTGGAAATAATTATGTTGCTAACATTACCGGTAAGGGTAGTTTAAGTCTTGATGGTGGTAGGAGAAAGATACATGATGTTTTGTATGTTGAAGGACTAAAGCATAATCTGTTGAGTGTAATCCAAATGTGTGATAAAGGCTATAAGTTATTTTTTAGTGTTGAAGGTTGTGAAATCAGGAAATCAAGTACTGAAGAACTGATTGTGGAAGGAAGCAAGATAGATAGTGACTGTAGTGTAGAAAATTGTATACCTTTATAATTTCACATTATGTTTGGGTCCCTTAATTTATTTGACTTAATTAAGCTTCTAATTTTTTAAATTATGCATTCCAAAGCCTTATTTTTACCATTTTTTGAAAGGAGAACCAATGTTAAATAAATATATTTAATATTTAAATTGCCTTGGATTATGAGTGTCCTAGAAATATAGGTCAGGACCCATTCACCCAGGGGTGAATAGGACCCCTTTATGTGCTAGGACCTATTTTAAAATATATTTTTGGTGGTAATTTAACATTTAAAATTTAAATTGTAAGTGTCAACTTTTGGAATCTATTTTTTGGGAAATTGGATAAATACCTATAAATACATAGCTTTTTATCATTTAAAATCTAACTAGCAAGAACCAACATGATTTAGCAATCCCTATTGAGAAAATATTATTGTCAAGAGCATTCAAGAGTAGCATTATCAACCATTTATAGTAGCAATTAAGATCCTAACATCATGTCTAAGTTTATGTGTGAACACTAACAAGAATTCAAGCATTCAAGAAAATAAAACAAGCAAGATCCAATTTCTTTGAAGAGATGTGTATGACATTAGTCCTTCAAGGAAGCCATTGAAGGGTGGTGAGTTGCAATGAGTGTTCATTCATCATTTATTTCCCTTTCATTATCTAATTATCAAGGTTTAATCACCAAACTAGGGTTTGACCAAGGAAAACCCCTATACAAACAAAACAAACATTTTTCCCTCTTTGTGTATATGCAGGTTGTAGGTTGAAGAAGGATTGAAGACACCTTGAAGAGAAATTTTGCATTGTTGCATTTGTTGTCATCATTCTTACCAAGACACGAAAACTAAGCTGTAAAATTTGTTTCTTACATTCTAATAGTGGGACCAATGGGAAACAAAAGCTCAGACCTGACACTAGAGAACCCAAAAAGTTGATCATGAACCTTGTACAAATACCCATTCACCCATGGGTGAATGAGTCCTTGTAGGAAAATCAAAACCAAATTTTTTGAGTAGGTTTGTAGTCCTTTGCACTTCCTAGATCCACTTGCAAACTTTTGTTTCCATATGTCAATTGTTGGGATCCTACATTTTTAATGTTAGGTCATATAAGATCATTAGTTTAATCATTCTAAAATATTTCCAATCCATTCTGATCCCCTATTAGATGTAGATTCAGATCTGATTGGCTCACCATTAGGGCTGAAAGTCAATATTTTCACCTTGTTCTTTGCATTAGGATTGAATCCTAGGTTCTTTGCATTAAGGGCCTAGGATCACCATTTTTTCTTTATTTCAATGACATATCATATCAGTGAATTTTTTTATAAATATCTTACTGTGTAGAGAGAATAAAGTTGGTTATGGAACAGAAGGTTGGGACATATTAAATTTGATGACATTGTAAATATTAGCTCGAGAGGAATGGTTCAAGATATGCCAAATATGAAGAAGCCTCAATATATAAGCTAAAAACCATGTCATGAAGGAAAATAGACAAGAATCAGATTTCTTGCTAAGGAGTATTCTACATAAAAACCATTGGATTTGGCTCATACAAATCTGTGTGGACCTATGAGGACAAAGAGTCTACAAGGAGATAGGTATTTCATGATGCTCATTGATGATTACACTAGGATGACTTGGATCACATTTTTGAAAGAGAATTCAGAGGTATTTGAGAATTTTAAGGCTAGCAAATCATTAGTGGAGAATGAAACTAGAAGAACAATCAAAGTGTTGAGATCAAATAGAAGTGGAGAATTTGCTTCTAACAAGTATCAAAAACTTTGTGAAGAGCATGGGATTTGGAGGCAATTTTCTACTCCTAGAACTCCACAGCAAAATGGAGTTGCAGAAAGGAAGAACTAGACTATACAAAGATGGCTAGAAGAATGTTATGTCAAGAAAATCTACTGGATATGTTAGTAGAATCTTCTAAGGAATATTCCTTGATGTCAAAAAAATATCTGATTGCCTACAAGAAAAATAGCTATGGAATATTATGAGGTTGATGGAATATACAAAAATATTCCTTTGTTGGGAAAAAGTTGCACCACTGAAAAAAAAATTGATCGCTAGTAAAGGGTTTTAAGGCACTGGAAAAGGATTGATGGTGATTGAAGGTTGTTAGGCAACATAAGGCCATTGCCAATCAGTATAAAATCCACTAGCAGGGTTGTGGCTGTCGGTGGTCGATATCAAAGTTGTTGAGATTGGAAGGCATGGGGCCATAGTGGCTTGCATGTGCAGGTACCTTGTGGGTACCCCCTTTTCAATGTGCCCCTTTAAATCTGCCCAAAAATAAATAAACCTGCACTTTGAATATATTTTTTTGATTTCTTTTTGAAAAAATTTAAAATAAATAAATTTAGAAAAAAACATGTCGAAACTCTTTTTTTTTAATTGCATGCATAGGGTCATTCAAGGGTCGTACGAGTCCCTATGCAAAACAATATGTCTCAAAATCTCTGGATATCGAATACAGGCATATTTATAGTCAAAATTCATCAAATTGGCCTCCTGGATCCAACAATGAGGACTTTTTCACACCAAAATGCACCTAAAAATTATCCACCTCCAAAAATTGTAAGAACATCAATGAAGATTCCAAATTTAAAGCCTGTAACCCTTATTGAAGAAAAACCCTCATAAATTGAGAAGGGTTTCACTAAATCCATGCTCTTATACAATGTTACGATTTTAAAATAATCCCCAAGGGTTAGGTGCTCTGAGGTAATCTTAATTGTTTTATCTTTTTAAAATAAAACTAGCTCCCCAAGGTCGCATGGGTAACCAACACCCAGCCCCTAGAGGCTAAAATAATTCTTCTTTTTTGTAAAATAGGTAGAATTGAGAAAATGGGCATAACTTTTCGCTTAGGTATTGAAATTGGGTGAATGAGATATTGTTGGAAAGCTGGTTTTGCCAAATTTCTAGTGGTGTGGGTCTCATCACTATTTTTTTTTTTTATTGGTGCATTCTACATCCTGTTGAATTCATAGGTGTTCTTAACTCTCGAGCTCATAATTTATGACCTATTTCTCCATTTTGTGATTCTAGTGGCATTGGAACAGTCTTTCAAAGATCTTCACAACCATCCATGCCATTTTTCTATAATTTTCTCTAGGTACATTTTTTTCATTTTTTTGTGTTTTCACACTCTGGTGAATTACTTGGACGTTTGAGCTCCTAAAAAACTTTTCTTTTGTGTGGTATTCAGGTATTGTAGACATCTTTTGCATGCAATTTATATTTTGTTGACACACTAAGATAAAATGTCATTCTAGTTTATAATTTTGGGGAATTTTGCACATCCTATTGTGCCTTTTGTAATTACACTATGATATAAAGTGTCATGGGGGGTTGTATAGGCCTTTTGTTTTTCCATCACACCTTTTTCAAGTGAGTGTCCCTTCCACAACAACAATGAATCCTGGTGATTATTTCCTCATGCATGTGTGCTTTAGTTTGCACACCCTTTTATTTTTAGGTACTCTAAGTTATTTACATGTTTAGATATTCTCCTGCATGCACTTCTTGGTTTCACACAATTTTAGTGTACTTGTATTGGCTCTCCCTTTTTCGCATTATGGGGGATTTCTACTATTGATACTAATACTTCCTTGGTTTCATTTTTTGGAGTGATCTATGTATCTAGTTCTTGTTCCTATGTACTAGGTAGATATAGTGTACATCAATGGCTAGTTACTCAGGAATTTTGGTGAGATGGAGCATTTACCATATGGACACACTTGCATTCCTATTTTTGGGGGTTATTCATTTCAGCACTATATCAGTCATCTTTCGACAGTTGTCTACAACTTCTTCATGCTTCAACGATGTTCTTCATGTTCCTCTTTTTTGGGACATTATTTTGGTTGGAGGCTTCTTAGTCCTTCACCTTGTTTTGGAGGCTTTTTAGTCCTTCATTCGCCTTTCTCTCTTTTAGAGAGGAGTTTTCTCCCATTAGGTTTTTTCTCCTTTTCTCCAGTTGTGAGAGATTAGATTATTTTTACATGGGTACCTCACTGGGCCTTGTTTCTCGGGACCCATCATGCATTCTCTTTTTTATGGTTTTTATCTACTCCCTAAGTTCATCTTAGGGGGGGTGTTAGAGTAATCATGCATTAGATAAAAAATAATTAATTTTTAGTTGATTATTAGTCTCATAATTTATTCTCATGCACTTAAGCTAAACTTAGGAGTTTTTTTTATGTTAACTAGAGAGCTATTATTAGACCATTTTGTCTCATTACATGAGATCCTGAAACTTATCATGATCTAATCCCTTTATCATTTAGGGTTAAAAGAACTCAAAATAATATTCAAACATCTCAAGGGAACTTTGGACTTTAGTTTGTGGTACATTCAAGAGGTGAATATTTCACTCTAGAATCATACACAGATGCAGATTGGGAAGCCAATATTGATTATAAGAAAAGTACAAGTGGCAAAGCATTCTTTCTTGAAAACAATATAGTTTCTTGGCTAAGAAAGGAACAACCTTTAGTTTCTTTATCCATAACAAAAACCAAATACATAGTAGTAGTGTCATGTTGCACACACTTTTTTTGGATGAACCATGCATTGAAAGACATGGAGATCGAATATGATCATCCAATTTCAATACTTTATGAAAACACGAGTCCAATTAATATTTTAAATAATCTGGTTATGCACTCTAGGACAAAGCACATTCCTATCAAGTATAACTTCTTAAGAGAACAAGTAGCAAAAGATATAATCAAATTGGAGTACATTTCCACTTGAAGGAACAGATTGAAAAAAAATCACGAATCCCCTTCCTAAAGATACTTTTAAGTATTTCAAGAAGAAATTGGGGGTGATATCCTTTTCAACTAGCCACTAAGTTCTTGAGGAGAAGCACAAATTCAGGGGGAGGTAGTCATTGCATTATCTTTCAACTCCATGAAGTCTTTGCCATTGATTTCAAAGGGGGAGAGTTGTAAAAAGGGGGAGTGTTATAGATGGGGGAGAAGTATGTTCTTGTTGCATTCACATATTATTTCTTTGTATGTTTCCATCAATGACAAAGGGGGAGATCGTTCGAAATAGTAGTGTCATTTATATCAAAGGAGGGTTGAACATATTATTGTTAAAGTAAAAAATTGTGGCCAAAATCTAATTGGAATATGAAAATTAGTTTCATTTATTCAAGGAAGATTGTATCATTCCAATGGGATCATTAATGCTCTTTAAAATAATTATTTACCTTAATCAAGGCAGCATTGGAATTTATGATAGGATGGTTGACCCTCACAAATAAATTGGGAATTAATTTAAAATTAAAAAATGGTGGATGACCCCTTTAAAAAAATTAATTAATATCATTTTGGGTCACCTTGCATTGGGCTGACCCTCTTGATGTGGTCACCCAACTTGGGAGAAAAAAATTATTTATTTGCATGTATGGCCAACCCTTTGTGAAGAATTTCCTCTCTTGGGTGAAGAGGTATAAATTGGTGTGGTATAAAAAGGATATTATATGGAGGCTAGAAGACAATAAATTAAAGATGTATCTTTATAATTGAAGTAGATTTATATTATATCTTCATAGAATATTTATAATAGATCTTGAAGTAAATTATAGCAAATCTTGAAGAAAAATTATAGCAGATCTTGAATCAAATTTATAGCAGATCTTGAAGTAAATTTTTAGAAAATCTTGAATAAGATTTATAGAAGACTTTGAAGCTGATTTTTAATAAGACTTACAAGAAGATTTTATAAAAGAGATTCACATAATCATCATGCTTTGATGTAGCAATATTCAAGAAGATTACTTTTTTGTTCATTTGAAGGTTGGTGCCTCCTAATAGAAGAGATTAGTGTCTCTTACTAAGTTGGTGTTTAGTAGTAAGTATTAGTGTCTCTAGTGGATTGTTGCCTGCAAAATATTTGTGAGAATTTTATGTTTGTGACTAGATTTGGATAGTATATCCAAGCAATCTTTCTCCATGGTTTTCTCTCAAAATGGTTTCTACATAAATCTTGTGTCTCTTAGTTGATAGATCTTATGTGATTGTTATTTTTGTGGTTGTTGGATTTTAAATAAGTAAAATTTTATCTTATATGGATTCACCCCCCTCTTAGTATAAGTGTGTGTGATCATCAATTATTTTGTAATTATTTAATATTATTTATATTTTGAATAATGTGCACACATAAAAAAAATACCCCCACTTGGATGAAATCTTGATATTTCGTAGTTGGAGCTCTTCACCATGTGTCATAATTCTAATGGTAGTTATAAGAAATCATTGAATAGGGGGTTATTAGGTATATTGTGGCTAGCATCTATGGTTGACTATTTATAGAATGTGTAAGTGGTGTGTAAGTGATATTATTACATCTACATGGAGAACTTGGGATATAATTTGTTTATGTTAGGCTTATGCATCCTTTGTTTAGAACTTTTTTTTTATGTCATGTGTTTTATGTGTATGTGACTATATATTCATGGGAGCTAAGGGCTCTAGGATAGAATGGAGTGTACTATCACATCCATCCACTTGTATGTTAAGCAAAGCTAAGGCAAGGAGAGATTAAGGTAAGCCATTATTTAAAATCAATGGGTCTTATACATTTTCACATTAATGCAAGATACCCTAATGCTTTTGTATACCCAAGACAATATGTGAAAATGACCATGAAGGACAAGAAAGATAGTTTGGCATTTTTTAGACCATAGATATTAGGATGGGATTCTATTTAGATATACTAGTGTTGAGGACCTCTATGGGATGGGGGAATGCACCTCAACCTCCACATGGTTGATACACATGATCACAACTCATCGGTAGCTCCTATGATAACCATCTCATCCCTCATATATATTAGATCTTATTTTAATGGTTGCATGAGATGTCATGATACATGTTTGTTTGATTAGTGTGTATTCCCAATATTGTGTTATGATTGCATATTGTATGGTGGGTGATATTCTATGTGTATGATTGATTTGAAATTAAATATCTCTATTTTATGCTTGTTTATAATTTTTATGTATGTGATGTGTATAGTATATGTATGTTCAAACCTTATGATTTGTGTGTTTTTTGTTAGCTTTCCTAGTTAGTTTCCTTCTAGTTAAAATTTTTGGGCCTTAAGTTCCACATAGTTAGGTAGTTTTGAACCACCCATTGGGGATTGCGGATCTCTTGGAGTAGCTTGGGGAGAATTTGAGGGCTTATCTACCTTATGAATTGGGTACAATGATTTTTTTTTTTGTGAAAATGTATAAATCAAGACCCTCGATGTCCTTGTATATAATTATGTATAATTGATTGGGAAAAAAATTTAGTGGTTGTAATCAACCCCTATAAATCAAGTGAACTTTATCCCTTATTTAATAATTTTCAACCTTTAAGCCAAATGTGTATCAACTATTGTAATGTTTTTTCCATGATGGTTTGATTTAGAAAATATGGTAGAAATCATTTAATAGTTAATTGGAACTATATACTCTTTTTAGAATGTATGATATCATGGTGTCGAAGATGTTTACTTCACTTTTAGTGGTGGCCTTATTTTGAGTGCCTTGTCACTTCCCTAGAATGGGTAGTCTCATGTTGTTAGGGATCTTGACATTGAGTTTAGTCAATTCCCAGAGCTTATGGGAACTCCTTGTTTAGCTAATATGGATTCCACGTGTTTGAATTCTTATCCTAAACCTTTTTTGTGCAACATGCAAAAAGATGACATGATGTCCCAATAATTATAAAAGTAGAGCTTGGTGTTTCTAGTTTATGATTCTATTGTTTAGTTCTAAAATGTATTTTGAACACTAAGGGTTGAATTTCAAGTTGAGATTTTAGACTTTGCATTGATATTTGTGTCTTAAAATTTTCTTGGCTTTGAAATTTGAAATATGGGTAAGTGCACCAATCTGTGACCCAATTTTGATGCCAACTTGCAAAAAAAAACCCGTTATGGGCCATATTGTGCTAGCCAAATTTGGTGCTCTCCAAATGGCTTGAATTTTGCAATGAGTGAACAAGTGTGAGTTCTCTTTCTTTTTACAATTAATTTTGGAATGCATTTTTCTAAACTCTTTTATTTTCTCTTTCTCTTCCAAGGAAACTATATACATGAAATAAAAATTTACATATGGACATTTACTTTCTTATACTTTAAGTTATATTACATGTATATAGGCAGGATGTTTGAGAGTGGTTTTAGATCTCTAGGAATTATAATGCAAATTCTAGTTTTTGGAAGATCTTAAAAATTTCAGACTTAGTCAAATTTGAGTAATCAGCAATTCAAATTTCAGTAATCAGGAGGTCAAATTTTAGTAGTTAGCAAGTTGTATCAACTTTCTCTCTCCTTCTCTCTACTCTCAATCACTCCACTCCCCCTCTCTCTCTCCCTTGCTCTCTCTCTCCCCTCTCTCTCTCAAACCCCTCTATCTCCTCCCTACATTTGCCTCGCCCCTCCCCTCTCTACTTCTCTCTATTTCTTCTCTCTCTACATCTCCTTCCCTCTCTACTTATCTTTATCTCCCCTCTCTTTGTCTTTACCTACCTCTCCCTCCATCACTTTGTATCTCACTTATGTCTCCCTCCATACCTCTTTCCCTCTCTACTCTCTATCTCTCCTCTCCCTCCCTCTACCTACATCTCTCTCTCTCTCTCTTTATCCCTCTCTTCCCCCACTTTCTCTCTAACTCTCTCCTCTTTATCTCATAATTCTCTCTCCCTCCCTCTCACTCTCCCCTTTCTATCTCACCACTCTCTCTATCTCTCTCACACACACACACAAACCTCTATATCCCTCGCTAACACTCCCTCCCTCCATCCTTCCCTCTCTACTTCTCTATATCTCTCCTCTCCCTCCCTCTCTCGACCTCACCCTCCCTCCACTTCTTTTTGTCTCTCCTCACAATATCTCTCACTATTGTCCCTCCCTCCCTCCCCCTCTTTCTCTCTCAATTGATCTTTTTCTCTATCTCACCAGTCTCTCTCACTCACACACACACCTATATCTCCCTACTTCTCCCTCCCCTCTTTACTCTTTATCTCTCCTCTTGCTTTCCCTCTCTATACATACCTCTCCCTCCATCACTCTCTCTCCATCCCTCTCTATCTCACTTATGCCTCCTTCCCTACTTCTTTCCCTCTCTACTCTCTATCTCTCCTCTCCCTTCCTCTACCTACCTTTCTCTCTATCTCTCCATCCCTCTCTTTCTCTCTCACTCTCTCCTCTCTATCTCACCATTATCTCTATCTCTACATATCACCCCCTCCTCTCTAAATCACCATTCCCTCTCTCCCAGTTTCCCTCCTTCCCTCTCACTCCCTCCTCTCTAAATCACCGTTCTCTCTCTATCCCACTTTCCCTCATTCCCTCTCTGTGTCTCACTTATCCCTTTCTACCTCTCCCTCCCTCCAACCTCCCTCTCTCTCTTTATCTCTATTTATCATTCTCTCCTTACCTCTCTACTCTCTATCTCACCACTCTCTCCATCTCACTCTCCCTCCTTCCCTCTCTCCCTCATATCCATCCCTCTCTCCTTCCCTCTCTACCTACCTCTCACTCCACTACCTACCACTCTCTCCCTCACCCATCTTTCTCTCTTACTCTCTCCTTCCCTCTCTACTCTATATCTCTTCCCCTTCCCTCTCTAATCTATTTCTCTCTCTCCCCCTTCCTCTGTCCCCTCATTTTCTCTCCTCTCACTCTCTCTCCCTCTCACACACACTCACCTCTATCTCCTCCTTTCCTCTCCCACCATCCCTCCACTCTCTACTTCTCTCTATCTATCATCTCTCTCTACATCTCCTTCCCTATCTATTTATATTTATCTCTCCTCTCCCTCTCTTTACCCACCTCTCCCTCCATCACTCTATATCTCAACTCTCTCTCTCTCTCTCTCTCTCTCTCTCTCTCTCTCTCTCTCTCTCTCTCTCTCTCTCTCTCTCTCTCTCTCTCACACACACACACACACACACACCTCTATCTCCTCCTTACTTGTCCCTCCCTCCCCTTTCTAATTCTCTCTATCTCTCTTCTCTCTACATCTCATACCTCTCTACCTATATTTATCTCCCCTATCCCTTTTTTACCTACCTCTCCCTTCATCACTCTGTATCTCACCTATGTTCCCCTACCTACCTAGGGTTGAGGTATTAAGGGTCAAGGGTTGAGAATTGAGGGTTGAGGGTTTAATTTATAGGTTAGAGGCTAGAAGCTAGAGGGTTTAAGGGTAGAGGGTTGAGGGTTGAGGGTAGAGGGTAGAGGGTAGAGGGTAGAGGGTTTAAGGGTCGAGGGATTAAGGGTTGAGGGTTGAGGGATTAGGGTATAGAGTTTACTTGGGTTTAAGGTTTTAAGGGTTGAGGGTATAGGGTTGATGGTAGAGGGTATTGGGTTTAGGGTAGAGGGTATCAGGGTGAGGTCTGAGTGTTTAAGGGTTTAAGGGTTGAGGGATTAGGGTAGAGAGGGAGGTAAGGATGGAAGGAGAGATGGAGGGAGAGATGGAGGGAGAAGTGAGATAGAGAGAAGGAGAGGAGAGGAGAGAGGGATAGAGATATATGAGCATTGAGGATCTAATGTATAGGATAGAGGGTTGAGAATTGAGGGTATAGGATTGATGGTTTAGGGTATTGGGTTGAGGGTATAGGGTAGAGGGTTGAGGGTTGAGGGTTGAGGGTAGAAGGTTTAAGGGTTTAGGGTTGAGGGTAGAGGGTTTAGAGTATAGGTTTAAGGGTATATGGTTGAAGGATTAGCATTGAGGGTCTAATGTATAAGGTAGAGGGTATAAGGGTTGAGGGTTTAGGGTTTAAGGGTTGAGGATTAAGGGATTAAGGGTTCAGGGTTGAAGGTTGAGAATTGAGGGTTAAGGGTTTAATGGTTTAGAGTTTAAGGGTTGAGGGTCAAGAGTTTAAGGATGAGGGTAGAGGGTTCAGGGTCCAACATATAGGGTACAAGGTATAGGGGTTGAGGTTTTAGGGTTGAGGGTTTAGGATTGAAGGTAGAGGGTCGAGGGATGAGGGTTTATGGGTTAAGGGTTGAGGGATTAGGGTAGAGATTTTAATTGGGTTTAAGGGTTTAAGGGTTGAGGGTATTGGGTTGAGGGTAGAGGGTAGAGGGTTTAGAGGTTTAGGATTTAAGGGTTGAGGGTATAGGTTTGAGGGAGGGAGACATGAAGGGAGAGTCTTGAGAGAGAGGGATGAAGTAGGAGAGAGATAGAGGTTAGATGGTTAAGGATAGAGGGTAGATGGTTTAAGGGTTTAGGGTTTAAGGGTTTAGGGTTTAGGGTTAAGGGTAGAGGGGAGAGAGATAGAGGGAGTGCGTGAGTGAGTGAGAGAGAGAGAGACCTGAGAGAGGGAGAGGGGGTATGAGGTAGATTCTTGAGAGAGAGAGAGGGAGGGAGTGGGAGAGAGATAGAGGGTAGAGGGTTAAGGGTAGAGGGTAGAGGTTTTAAGGGTTTAAGGGTTAAGGGTAGAAGGATAAGGGTAGAAGGGAGAGACATAGAAGGAGTGAGTGAGTGAGAGAGACTTGAGAGAGGGAAAGTGGGTAGGAGGGAGAGGGATTGGGATAGAGATAGAGGGTAGAGGGTCGAGGTTTTTAAGTGTTTAGGGTTTAGGGTTGAGGGTAGAGAGGGGAGAGAGAGAGAGGGAAATAAGATAGAGATATTGAGAGAGAGGAGGAAAGGAGGGAGAAAGAAATAAGTATAGAGGGACAAATAGGTAGAGAGAAGTAGATATGAAAGAAGAGATAGAGGGAGAGGTAGGGATGGAGAGAGAGGTGAGAAAAAAACAAAAAGAGTTCTAGGTAGATAGAGGTGGGAAGAGATAAAGAGAAGTAGAGGGTAGAGTTAAGGGTAGAGAGTAGAGTGTTTAAGGGTTTAGGGTTTAGATTTAAGGGTAAAGGAGAGAGAGATATAGGGAGTGAGTGAGTGAGTGAGTGAGAGAACTGAGAGAGGGATAGGGAGTAGGAGGGAGAGACTTGAGAGAGAGATATGGAGGGAGGGAGGGAGGGAGCGAGAGAGATATAAAGGGTAGAGGGTTTAAGGGTTTAGATTTTAAGGGTTAAGGGTAGAGGGGAGAGAGATAGAGGGAGTGAGTGAGAGATAGAGACCTGAGAGAGACCTGAGAGAGGGAGAGGGGATAGGAGGGAGATTCTTGAGAGAGAGAGGGAGTGAGTGGGAGAGAGATAGAGGGTAGAGGGTTTAAGGGTTTAAGGGTTAAGGGTAGAGGGATAAGGGTAGATTGGACAAATATAGGAGTGAGTGGGGGAGAGAGAGAGAGAGACTTGAGATAGGGAGAGGGGGTAGGAGGGAGCGACATGAGATAGAGAGAGAGAAAGAGAGAGAGGGAGTGGGAGAGAGATA
>CM021110.1:55726781-55797458 GCA_007115665.2 Sequoiadendron giganteum | reverse complement strand
AGAGAGGGGGGAGAAAGAGAGGTGAGATAGAGAGAAGTAGAAAGGGAAGGAGAGAGAGAGGGAGATAGAGAAAATTACAAAGGGAGGGAGGGAAGGAGAGAGAACTAGAGAGGGAAGGAGAGAGAGAATGGCAAGATAGAGAGTAGAGAGGGGAGGAGAGAGCAAGGGAAGCAAAGAGAGAGAGAGAGAAAGAGGGGAGAGGGAGGGAGGGAGGGATAGGCAGGTATAGAGAGTAGAGAGAGATATATAGAGATAAAAGGAGAGGGATGAGAGATAGAAAAATTTAGAGAGGGAAGGAGGGAGGGAGATAGATATTGGAGAGGGAAAGAGAGAGAGATGGACATGTAGAGACATAGTTCTTGAGCTCAAGGAAGATATTGTTAGATAAAGGGATGGAGATAGTTAGAGAGAGAGAGGTCTAGAGAATAAGAGATGAAAATGAGTGAGATAGAGAGAGAAAGATGAAATTTGACCTCTTGAGTACTAAAATTTGACCTCTTGATTACTGAAATTTGACATGTTGATTACTGAAATTTGATCAAGTCTGAAATTTTTAAGATCTTCCAAAAACTAGAATTTGCATTATATCTCTTAGAGATCTGAAACCACTCTCAAACATCCTCCCTATATATACATGAAATATAACTTAAAGTATAAGAAAATAAATGTCCATATGTAAATTTAAACTTATACTTAAATGTTTATTTCATGTATATAGTTTCCCTCACAGAGAAAGCAAAAATCTAGTTCTTTGCAAAGCAAGTCATTTGGCACTCGCCAAATGACTCATCACATTTGGCGCTTGCCAAATGGCTTGCTTTGGATGTGTTAATTAATAGGATTTGCCAAATTTTCTCATATTTTCGTCTGTGCTCCCCATCTCGTTTGCACATATTTCAATGCAAGTTTATAAAAAAACCATGATAGCGTTAACCTCTTTCTTAGCTATCTAAATATATAATTCTTTTTCATTTTGATTTAGTTAAGGTTTTGATCCATGGCTTCTATTGTAAATGCCTTCATTTTTGGTCAAAAACCAACATGTGCTAGGTTTAGGATAGATTTTTACACGTTCATCGGAACGTGAAACAAATTATGTTTTTTGAAACTAGACTCCATTCTACACATGATGAAAAAAAAAATCAATTTTCGATTAGTTTGCAAAAAAATTGGGGGGGAGCACGCTCAAATTTCAGCTTTTTAGGATGTGTCCACTTTGAAAATTCATAAAATATTATATATTCATTAAAAAAATTATCCGAAAGAAGGAGGATAAACTACATGGTGCTAGCTAATTTCTCACCGTTGGGATTTTTGAAATTCTAAAAAAAAGTTAACCAAAAAGGGGGGAGCCCTCAGGCGCTATGCTATTTCTTTTGATAAAAACATGACCTATTTTGGCCCCCCCCTTTTTGAGACCCTTAATCTTCATTAATTTCAAAAAAAAATAGTAGCTTAGAAACTAGACTCGGAGCACTTCAACTTTTGTTCTTGCCGCATCTTGAAATTTTGAGTGTAACTATCTTCATTTTCTCATGCAAATCAGATTTTGCTGATTTCAGAAAAAAAGTGGCATCTTAAGAGCCAAAATTGTGTCACAAATTGGTGCACTTACCCATACAACTCTTCTAGTATTCAAGCTCTAGGTTGAAATTTGTAAGATTTATAATGTTAATTGAACTCCAAAGTTTGAAATACATTATGTAAATCGGCCTTTGAAGTCTAAGGCAAGAGTATGTTGAATTTCAAACTTGTCCCTAAAATTGTCACATTATTCAAAAGATAGATCAAACCCTATAGTCAAAAAAGTAAATTATAAATTCAAATCTAAAGTCCAAAGTGAACAACTAGCACACTTTGAGTTAGTCTATTGACCTACATGTGTGAATTGTATATCAAATTCCAAGCCTCAAGGTGCCTACTAATGATAATTTATAACTTGATGTAGGATACACATATTACACATTACTAGTTGTGTGTCGACATCTAAACTCTAAGAAAATTTAGGTCAAATTTTGAAGACCAAGATTATGCAAATTAGGTATGAAATTCCAAGCTTGTACACACCAAACCTTGAAGTCCAATCTAGTACAAGTTTGTTCATGTTTTCCCAATCCTGAGATGCTAGGAGTGTGGCTTGATAAGAAACTTGCAAGGTTTTGTAATTTGATTGTATGGGGACATTAACTCTCCATTTTTTGTTGTTTTAGTCGCAATAAATTTTTCTACTAGTGTGTGTAGTAAGTCTTGTTCCACTTGTGTCATCATGTTTATTTTTTTGGTACATATATGCTTCATATGTCATGGTGTGTGTCCCAAAACCTAGTGCTTGTAAGTGTGCAATGTGGCACATTGATGTCACATTTCTAACACAAAAAAAGTTGTTTATTAGTGTCTTTCCTATCAATGTCTTAGGAAAAAATAACATAAATTTGAACTTTTAAAGAATGTACCACATAAAGGGATAGTGTGGACATAAAATAAATGGCAATATAATCATAGGTCGGTCCCCTCTAGTGCTTTTTTAGCTTCTAATATGAGAGGATGTGGGGATATTGGGATGTTATTTCCAATATGAAAATAAACTCAACTTTGGGAACAACTAATAAAGTAATTTAAACAAAATAGAAGAAAAGATAATTTTAAAAATGAAATGTAATGTAATGAATTTGCAACAATACCCCCATCCCCTTTATCTATTTAAGGGTTTTCAACATTTTTTCCTTATCAAGTTACGTTTCTTATTTTTATACATCAAATAGAGTGTATTATCCAAATATGAAATGAGGGAATATCTTAAATTTATCAAGTTCCCAAGAATTGTAATTTATTTCAAGAAAATCACCAAAATCCACAATGAGGCATGCCCATGGAATAATAACCTCCTCAAAAGCACACATATGCAACCCTAAGTTTATACCTCACCCTTCACTCATAACTTATTTTTCTCTTTAGTAGAGCTCCCTCCCTTCATAGCATCAATCATAACAACAAATGATAAATTAAAATGATCCATAGCAGATTTTATATGTATACATTTAGTTATTATCTCACCTTCTCTAAACAACCTATCTATTTTAGCATTTTGATGTTATTTTTACACAAATACTAATCGCATTTCTAATATTGCATAATAAATAATGGAAAGCTAGTGTAGCTTCATTTGAAATGTGTTACATATATAACACAACCAAAATTTATTCCTTTATGAGTTTTTAGTTTTGCATGGTAACTTACATGAGATTTCAAAACATTACACAAGCATTCAAAAAGATGCTAGATCCTCTTTCCACTTCCTACAACATTTTGCATCCTTAGAAGAGCTCTCAAGACCTTGATTCATTTCTTTCATATCACATTGAAACATTATAATTCTACTCTCAAAATAGTTTTGTTTTATTTTGAGGGTAAAAGTCCAAAGTTGTGTCACATTTTTATAAAGGAAAAAGTCAAAAATGATCCAACTTTTAAACTTGAATCACTAAAAAAGTGGTATTATACATGTTTTGAATTTTGAAACATGATGTAAACTAATAAAATGTGTATTTTTTAGTATATTTTATGTTTGTATTAAAAATAAATAAAAAATTATTTTAAAATAGTTTTTATAAATTGACACTATAATTTAGTTGTTGATAAAATACTAAAAAATGAAGTTACATGAAACGTCAAACTTTATAAAGTAATTTTTTTCCTTCAAATTTTTTGTGTATTTATAACTTGAAACTTTAGTGCATTGATTTTTTTTAATTTTGATAAATATATATATTTTAAAAAACATATTAACATGTAAGTGTATTAAAACATAATTGCTTCTATTCAAAGTTAAATTTCATATTAAATATTAATCTAAAATAAAATAAAAATAAAATAAAAATACCATTTTGATACAGATTCTTTTATCTAGTGCATCATAGTTTTTTCTATTTTTTTAATAAGTTTTAGTATTTTTCTTGACATGGTAATCAACCTAATATTTTGTGCTCATAACCTACTTTTAGTAAGAATAAAAAGTAAAATAATAATAATAATTAAACTATTAAAAAAAAAAATTAAACTAACTTTTGGATTTAAAAAAGGGTATTTTTATATTTACAAAAAATATTATTTACATGAGTAAGATTTGTTGAAACATCAAGTTCAAATAATTTTATTTTTTTGATAAATTGGCCTCAAAGTGGTGCTAAATATGCATTTAGCCTACAATTTTAGTTGGAAAAGTTATGGAAATATCTAACTTAGCTAGAATGAATCTTACTATATCATATGTTTGACCAAAATTGATTTTTAGTTAGAAATAGTTAAATTCTCTTATGTTGATAAGTTGGTTGAAAGTGTGACACAACTTTGTATTTTACCCTTGAATATACTTTATTTTACTAACAAAATAACTTGATTTATTTTAAGGAAAAATAAGAGAATGTGTGTCTTTAACCAGCTGTATTTAGAATGAAAATTTATACATTTTAATATTTTGTTTTTTGTTATGTAAGTTGTGGGAAGAGGGCCCACTCCCTTTTATTAAATATAAACAAAGAAATTACAATGATTTTTCCACGTAAAAAAAAGGAGGAACAGAGGAGAGAAAAGAGCCAAGATAGGAAAGAGGAAATCCACAAGGAACCATGAGAGAAGAAAGGAGTACAATAACATAACATAGCTACAACAAAGAGCAAAAGAAAAAAATCTCATAGTCTCAAAGTGTATCTAAACTCTTTTGTTAATCTTGGAAAGGACAGTGTCCATGCTCCACTAAGAACTCTCCTCCACAGCTTCCTTTCCTTCAATACAGAGTTTTTCAACCTCGGATTTTCTCCCAACTTTCTTAGTTGTGTCACCATAATCATGCTTCAATTTTTTGATTTTAGTTTGAGAGATCCCAAGTTTATGAGGTGGAGCTAAGATCAAATCATGGTCAAATCCATCGTAACTTGTGTTATTTAGATCATCCATGAAAAGGTAGGTGCCCTCAAACTCATAGTCAACCTCCTCCAATCCATAAAAAGTTCTCAAGATCATTGTCGTGGGCAAGGATTGTAGGAGGAGAAGAAGGCACCTTAGGCTGAGCAAGATCTAGACCTGAGACAACTTGGGAATCCAAGAATATTCCATGATTACACCATAGGAAATCTGCATCTAGAGATCTGACCTTCTTGACCCACTTTTTAAGGTTGACAGACCAAGATCTAGCTTGGCATTGTTGAGAGAAAGCCTCAATTTTATGGCCCATCATGTTGCAGCGGAAGCAACGAAAGGGTAATCCTTCATAATTTAAAAATTGTGTCCAAATGCCATGAGAAGAGTGAATCCAAATAGAATGAGGGAGGGGTTTAGAAATTTCCACCATTGCACTTGAACCCTATAGAATCTACAATAAGGATTCATACCATCCATGCCAAGTTTGACAAAGGAACCCACGTTACTGATCAAATTGCAAATGAGATCCACACTTCATAGTACCAAGGGAAAGTTGTAGAGTCTTGTCCAAACAAGAACAAAAGTAATCTTTGTTGTAATTGGATCAAAAATGGGGGCCCAAGGAGAGATGAAGAGGCCAGAATGCCCAAAAAACCACAGACCCTGTTGAACCACAAAATTGCAATCTTCAACACTGTTGAAAGTGACCAAAAAGAAACCAAAATCAACAGATTCAATCCTAGGAGTTGGCAGGTAGCTCCAAGTAGATTTCACCCATTCAATGACGGAAGCAACAGGTGAGTGCCTTCGCAAACATCTCATGACTAGAGATCATTTTCCAATATCTTCAAAAATCTCCTCAATACAATTGTTAGGGAGGCAAAAATCCAAAGGCACATCAGAAAAAACAACCTTTGAATCCTTAATAGAAATAGAGAAATCGCTAGATCTAGGAGTCTACTCCACATCGGGGAGAGAAGGCAGAGCAGGTGAAGACACTGGAAGTGACAACCTAGGATTTTCCTTTTGGATCTATTCCAAACAAAAAGAAAAGCATTCATGAAAAGGGTTTTCTCATTTTTTACACACAACAAGGGTATCTAGATCGAGAGCAGAAGAAACTGGTGTGGCACATCCTTCCCTAAAGGATCTGTAGAAGTTGTCAAAACCAACTTCAGACTCCAAGATCACCTACATGTAAATGGATACCTGTCACAAGGAAGAGAATGGATGGAGAAAACAAACAAGGGTTTGAAGAAATATTCAACCACAAAGAAAGTATTGATTGATTGATAGATGGATAATTACAAAGAGTACATATGCCTGATTATATAGGCAAGTGCTAAACCTAAAATGCAAAGGATGTTGCCAAGTGTTCAAATCACACTTCATGTGACAACAAGAAACCCTAACCAACTACCTAGGGAATGATAACAAAATGGAGATAAGTTCTAGAAAAAATAACTCATCTTCTAGAAGGGAATCTTATATCAACAACTTTATTAAATGATTAAATGCAACTTAGGACTAATATGATTAATTAAAACCTAAGTTAACGTATGCTAGTGTAATAATTAATTAATTAATTACACTAACACCCCCCCAT
The DNA here is from genome assembly GCA_007115665.2 of Sequoiadendron giganteum. Lineage (NCBI taxonomy): Eukaryota > Viridiplantae > Streptophyta > Pinopsida > Cupressales > Cupressaceae > Sequoiadendron > Sequoiadendron giganteum. Next base: position 55,790,935 of record CM021110.1, on the reverse strand, counting down.
AAGTGCAACTTAGGGAGGAAATGAAAAATGCAATGATTATGCATGATGATGATGGGTCCCGACTGATGGCCATTTTAGGTACCCAAGTACAAATGCAATGAAAACTAAACTAAACGGGGTAAACGAGAAAACCCAGTGTGAACAAAACTCCTCCCTAAAATAGAATGCAAAGAGCAACTAAGTGATGAAGGATGGAGGACTCCATTAGACCCCCCAAGGACACCATCCATCACAAAGATACATGAAATAACCCCCCCAGAAGAGAGGAAGAAAGAGACCACAGATCCCTCCCAGAATGAAGTAGCCCCAAAAGAACTAGAGAAACTGGATCTCCTAAAAGAAGTGAGAGGGAAGAGGCCGAATGAAAGCAATCTCTAAAGGTGAAGAAGGTGTAGCCCATGATCTCTCCACAGAAGCAGGTGTGACCTCAACAAATGAAGAAGTCAAAGTGGGTGAAGACTGAATATGAACCTCCAAAGATGGATGATCAACTGGATCCTGTTGTACTAAAATAGAAGAAACCACATCTGTAGTCATAGAAGTATCAACAACTGCAACAGTAGGTGAAGGAGATGGAATGGATGGCTCAAGAGTAGGATCTGAAGTGAGAACTCCAATGTTCAAGTAGCCAAATGTCTCATTTGAATGATGATTCACACTAGAAGTGTGATGAACAGTTGTAGGTACAAAAGCACCATTAGTAGCAAAATCTGCAAAGGAATACAACTGAGATGAGTGATCCACCACCCCAGTAGCAATAACTGCTCTACCCTCCAAGTCTCTGATGATAACTGAATTAGGTGTGAACTCCACAAACCTCTCATTACCTCCATGTGTGATCTGATATATAGAAAGAAGGTTGTTCGTCAAATGAGGAACACACAAGACATCCTAAAAAGTGTTGTCCCCAAAACTAATAGACCCCTTCCCTGTAACACTCATGTAGGTATTGTTTCCCATCAAAATAGGAGACATAGTGTGAGACTCAAAGGAAGTGAACATAGACTGTGTAGAAGCCATATGATGAGATGCTCCTGAATCTAGAAGCCATCTCCCTGATCCAAGACTCGAAAAAACACAAAGAGCATGTCCCTTCATATCTAATGAAGTATGTAAACCAGTTGTGCCCCTGCCATGTTGTACTAAAGAAGAAGAAGGAGGAGGAGGAGGGGAAGGAGATGATGCAGACATCCTAGAAGGCAAATCAATCTGATGTTTTTGAAGAAGATTCTTCAACTCATCAATGTCCTTCTTGTAGCAATTATGTTATGCATGTCCTTCTCTCTTGCAATATGCACATGGGCCCTTCTCATTCCTAAATGATTTCCCCTTAGAAGAGGATGATGAATCTGAGGACTTCTTTTGCTGCTCATAAAATTTGGAATCCTTTTGTTTTTTTTTCATTCATTTTCCTATAGAAGCCTTTTGATCTCTGAGCTCCTATAATGCAATAAGTGTCTATGATGAAGAGGGCTTCAACTTGCCCATATTGGCCAATTTGGCCTGCTCTCGAGTGAGAGAAGATGCAAAATCATCAAAAGAAGGCATAGTAAATCTAGTACTAAGTGCATCCCTAGTAGCATAAAAGGTAGAAACAAAAACTGAATAATCTGGTCCAAGCTTAGAAAGAATGTACAATATCAACTGAGAGTCTTCCTTCTGAACACCACATTGTGACAATTGCAATCTAAGAGACTTGAGTTTGGTGAAAAACTCCTGGATGCTATCAAAATCCTTAGGATTTAAGCCAATAAGCTCATTCTCTAACTGAAACCCTCTCATAGTATTCTGCTTCCCAAACAAAGACTGCAAAGTAGTCCAAACCACATGGGGTGTAGTGCAAGACTCAATGTGAAAAAGAAGGTCAGAAGAAAGAGATAGACATAATGTACCATAAGCTTCATCACACCTATTAAACCACTTTCTCTTTTTAGTAGCACTTGTAGGTTCAATTTATGTACCCATGGTTACCCTATACAACCCTTTATGTTTCAAGTGAATCTTCATTTGTTTTTTCTAACCAAAATAGTTGAATGGAGTAAGGGGTGCAATAGTATGTGTATCCATGACATAAAACAGCAATATATACTCTCAAATAAAATAAAAAACTGAATTTAACCTGCAGGAAACGGATTTTCTAGTAAAACGTTTATTTCTAATTTAATTTCTGGAAAATCTACTCACTGTTTGTAGACAAAAATAAAAACCCAGAAATATTTTGATGCTAGAAATAAAACCTAGAAATCTTTTTTTGATCCAACAAGCAGAAGATGAAAAAAAAAAAAAGATTTTTTTAACCTTCAGCCAGGAGAAAAATGACGCCCGATGCTTTTTAAACTGTGATTTTTTCCATATTTGTGTAAGATATACAAAATCTAAAAAATACCCAGTTCAGATTTCAACGCTGGCTACAAAACCCAGAAATCGTTTTTCTTGCAAATGAGTAAAAATTGGATTTTTGAAGCAAATATGATGATAGCTCCAATAAAAAATGGCATGCAACAAACCCCTATAGCTCCAAATAGTTTGAAACTCTTTAAACAAGAACAAACATGCAACAGGAAAGCTCTAATACCATGTAGAAATTGTCAAAACCAACTTCAAACTCCAAGATCACCTACATGCAAATGGATACCTGTCACAAGGAAGAGAATAGATGGAGAAAACAAACAAGGGTTTGAAGAAATATTCAACCACAAAGAAAGTATTGATTGATTGATAGATGGATAATTACAAAGAGTACATATGCCTGATTATATAGGCAAGTGTTAAACCTAAAATGCAAAGGATGTTGCCAAGTGTTCAAATCACACTTCATGTGACAACAAGAAACCCTAACCAACTACCTAGGGAATGATAACAAGATGGAGATAAGTTCTAGAAAAGACAACTCATCTTCTAAAAAGGAATCTTATCTCAACAACTTTATTAAATGATTAAATGCAACTTAAGACTAATATGATTGATTAAAACCTAAGCTAACTTATGTTAGTGTAATAATTAATTAAATAATTACACTAACAGGATCAAACCTCAAAAATTGTTGAGCAAGAAAAACACGGTATCTTTTATGCCCCTCTCCATTACAGTATTGGTTTGAAGCAAAGCGGGGAGAGTATCTTCTACGCCCCTCTCCATTACCCCCATCATTGGTGCCCAACCCTAAGAAGGAGAGGTGCTTGCCCTTCATTCCTCCCCGCGTCTTCACACCTAGGTGTCGCTTCCCACCATCCGCTCGAACCTGCTTAAGACCTTGACCACAGTCCTACGAAATGTCAGGGTTGCCTTCACACATGTTTTCACTTATACATTTTAATATTTTATTTTCATTAATTTGTAGTTTTTAATTAATTAAAATAATTAATTCTTGTCAATTTAAATATGTAAATTTATTGAATAATTATTTTTATAAAATAATTTATTTAATTTTATATTTGCTAAAATTTAAGATCTTATTATCTTATTTTATGTAGATATTAATTATTAATTTTTATAAATATTAATAAAAAAATCCACATTTTTAATTAAATTAAATCCTAGATATTGACTTCTTATTTCTATTAAAATAGTAACTAGTGATGGAGGTATCACTTCTTCCATTAACAAAATACCATTATAAGTCTTTGGCTTAATGAAACATGTAAGGAGCACAATGGTAATGCACTACATAAGTGTTGGTATAGGTAAAATGACATAAATATATGTGATGATAACCTACATCCATAAAATATACTAAATACACAAATTTCAAAATAGACGAGCACAATGGTAATGCACTCCATAAATTTTGGCATAAGTAAAATGACATAAATATATGTGATGATAACCTACTTCCATAAAATATAATAAATATACAAAATTCAAAATAGACAGTGAAATCTTTTCTCCATCCTCTCTTTTCACCACAGATGAATATATACTATTTTAGTACTACTCTATGGCTCAATGTCTCTTATTTTCTTCTTTTCTTCATTTTACCTCATGTATGAATAATATCAAAATAATTTATATTTTATGTTGAATGTAACAATCTCAAATTCTAAGAACACTTAAACATAATGTACATTTGTGGGGAGAGAACACTCACTTTATAAAAAGTATGTCTACAAAACTTACACACTATTCTCTTGAGTATAGTGGATCAAGTATAATAGTTTCTGGTCTTTTTTTTAATATAAATTTTCCCCCTTATATTTGACTTTATGGAAAATGACGTAGTTATATTTTTTCTATTAAAAAAAATATATTTTTACATTAAGAGGGATGGTGTAATAAACAAACTTCATTTTTATTTTATATATTATATAACTAGTTCTTTCTTAATAAAATAATTATAGTGACATATAATTTTGAATTAATTATTACTAAATGTTCATTTTTAATGAAAAAATATTAAAATATTATTTATCTTAAAGATCATTAAAGTAAATAAAATGAGTTCTTATTACAATCTATATTTGTAAATCAATAAAATATTTATTTATATGTAAGCTACAACATAGGGCTGCTGCATTCATTATTAAAAAATAAAGTCTACATTTATTTCTATGGACATATGTCCATTACAGACACCAGGTAATATACAAAATTCTAGTGACCATTTTCTTATCAGCATGTGAAACTTAGCTTCCATAAATTAAATTGTTGAATTAACCCGAGTTGGAGTGAGACCTCAATTGCATTTTGTTACATACATCCGTTTTTTATGAACAGTCTTTTTCTTCTTTTCTTGCTGTGTGTCAGTCGTTGAATCCATCTACATTATTTATGTCCTCAAGGAGTATGTGGGGGTGTTATCACACCTACCAATGAGTCTGTAGAATATTTATTCTCTCAGGCAATGACAGCATCTTGGGAAGGCTCCAAGAAGGAATCATCACTGAATTTTGAAAGTTCCAAGCTGCTAGATGCGCATTCTTGAGACAGATTTTGCTCCACCTTTTTTGTTTTAAAGAGATCTCTCCTTTTTCATCCACTTTAGTAGGGGAATTGTCCATAGTATAGTGTTTGGGGGAGGCGTCCTCCCACCATGAGGCTTCTCTCTTTGGCTGTGTTTTTATGTTTGGGCAAGTCAGCTGCCAAGTCCCCAATTTTGTAACATTTTCTACACCTGAATGTTATTCCCTTATAATCCAAGGATTGTAGCTACTCCTGGTCGTTGGCATTCAATATAATTTATGCCAGAAGATCTCTGGTCGTATCTAATTCTACCAAGATCTATTCAAAATTTGTGTGAATAAAATTTGTTGAATCTTTATCTATTGACATAAAGCTGCCAATGGAGTTCCCAATTGCTGGAAAACAAGATTCAAAATAGTATTGGAGGAGAAGATTTGGGAGGCGTACCCATGCTCACATAACTGAGAATGATTCAGTGGATGGATTGAATGCCATGATTTTAAAATTAGCTTACTTTGTTTCCACAGCCAGACAATTTAAAATGGTGTTTTTATCTTCCCTATTGTCAAAAACCACAATAAAAAAGCCTCTAGCACATGGATAAATTTCTACTTTTATTTCCATTAAAGGAGACCATGATTTAAAGATACAGTTATGTAGGTCTAAAAGACTTGGCCAAAAATGGAAAAATCTTCCGATTACCCCTTCTCTATAAAGAAATTTTCATTTTCCTACAATTCTTTTATTAAATATGCATCAAAATCTAAATTTGTAGGATCTTCAGAAATATGAGCAACCATCTTGTATCCGTTACCTGTGAAAATCTTCAGTTTTGGCGACGAAACCATGGGGGAATAAGCTCTAGATTTGGCTGCCTCCAAAAAAGAAGTCTTGTTCTCCACCAGACCCAGCCTAAAGTAGCATCCACCAAAGATACCCATATGAGCTCTTGTGAATCTGAGCCCAGTAGTGATCCCACCACTGCTGGAGAAAGGAGTATCAGGGTGTAAAGGATGTGAATGTAATATCATGTCCGTCATACCACCCAAGCCGCCAAGAGCGTCGCCAGGTTTAGGCAGAGAAGCAACATCGCCACAACCCACCAAGACTCCAAAAGAGCCATCCTTTTTTGACGAAAGACAAAAACATTCAGCTCTACTATATCACCACACACAAACATCAATTACATGGACAAATCCTCTGTCATTGCCAACGACAGATTGAATTGACAATTTCATATGTCAATTTAAAAATCCAATTTGCTGGAGAAATGCAGGGATGCATGATGGTTAGGAGCAGGTGAGCGACCTCTCAGGCACAGCCTGCATGTTGAGCCTGGTGCGTCCATGTGAGTGAGGAAGCTGCGGCTGGAGGAAGGCTTTTACGTTGGTTAAGGGGTGGGGTTCTTTTCGCTTGCAAGGGGGGGGAAGGGACTTTAGTTTTGTTCTAGAGGTCGGGTTTGTTTTTAGTTGAGAGTTTTTTCCTCTGCTGATTGTGTTGTGTGCGGGGGTGTGAATAGTTCGGTGTTCTTGTGTAGGTGGAAAATTCCTAAAAAGGTTTGGGGAAAAAGAACGTGCATATTCTGTAATAAGGGGGCGGTGGAAACGGAATGGCACTTCGTCATGGAATGCATAGCTTATGAAGATATCCGCAATCAGTTCAGAAACAGTTTGGGGGTGGACAATATGCAGCAGTTATTTGAGGAGGATAAGATCAATCAAACGGACAGCCTTCTAGTCAAAATCAATAGCAGGGGGTCCGACTTGGAAAAGAGCTTGAAGACAAATTAAGTTGTTTGCCACGGTCCCATAAACTGTTTAGTCTCGTGGACGTCATTAAAATCTTTCATTCATTCATTCATTGTGTGGTGGTTGGATTATGGCGAAAAACCAAATTTTGACAAGTTTTGTGGTGGTTGAAGGTGGTGTGTCTTTTAATGGCTTCTCGTTGAGTTTGAAAGCTCGGCAGTCGGAATCATTTTATGTGGGAGAGGGCTCCAAATTGAAGAAAGTGAATGGTTGTTTGTCGAGAAGCTAGGATAGGCTGGTTTTGGTCATTTCTCCTAAATTTGTTGTTGTTGATGTCTCTTATTGGAATAGACATGCTCTTCTCTGCAAATTTCTTGGGATTTGTATACCTTTGTTGGCTTTGGAAGCTTGGATTAGGCATTCATGGCAGGTTGAGGGAGACATGGAGCTTATGCTGGTTGCAAACAGTTCCTTTGTGGTTGTTTTTTCCAATATGGATGATAGGAATCAGGTTTTTGAGGGAGGACACTACTTTTATAATCATGTTGGATTGTTTATTAAACCCTGGCATATGAGTTTTAATTCGGTTGAAGAACTTTCATCGAGGGTTCCTATTTGGGTTCATCTACCACGAATTCCCTTGGAGTTCTAGAGAGAAGATATTTTACAATGGATTGTTGCTCTTCTTAGCAAGCCTGTTGCAATTGCTCAACAAACCCTTGAGAAAAAGGTGATTTATTTTCCTCGGATCTATGTGGAGATAGATTTGAACAATCCCTTACCGGATTCTCTAGAAATTTTTCATGGTTCTTTGTCTTGGGTTCAGCAGCTTGGTTATAAATCCCTTCCTTTTTGTTGTCAAATTTGTCATGAGTATGGACATCTTTAGAAGCAATTTCTTAGGATTAATAAAGCTCCTCCTAATTCCTCTCCTTCATCTTTGGCTCCAAAATTTGTTAAGGAGGATAAAGGAAAAGCTTCCATGAAGGGATGCATCAGATAAATACGAATTTGTGCCTGTTAAGCCTCGGGCTTGTTGGGTGAAAATAGTGTAATCAACTTTTCAACAAATTACGCCATCTAGACTTCAGCCACAGCTATGTGAGATATAATCTATCCTCTCAGAAAGGGGAGGCGCCCTTCTTACTGCTAATTGGAAGCTATAGTAAACTTAAAAGAATACTTACAAAATGTACACTATACTCATGAAATGGGGGGGGTGTGTTACATTCATACTTTTCTTTTTTTTCAGAGAAGATGTTTACAATGCTTCACTATGAAAAGTTTTAGATCTAAATAACTTAAACTTAAACAACAACAGTAATGCCAATATTTCTATCTTGACAAAGAAACGCTTAGAAATACAAGGTATGTTTTATAATAGCAAAAGGTAAAAGGAAAAGGGAAGGCTCACGAAGGCACAAAGTCGTTTCGTAGCCTTTTAAATGTTGAATCCTGTAATAATATCGTTCATTGTATTAGAAGCACAAAGTCTTCTTAGACACAGTGATTCCTCGAACAACATGAATGATTACAAGTACAAAGTCTTGTAGATCCTTCAACAAAAACCTTCAAATGTAAACGAATCCAAACGATAAATTTAACACAAAGTTTACATTAACCACTTGAAGCCCTTTCAATCTCATACACAAATCACTACTAATATAATCAACACACAAGACAATCGATTCCAACACAAAGTCTAGTATGCAATCCTCTTCTTTATTGATTAGATCTGAATTAACAATATTGAACACAAAGTCTTAATGCTTGTTTCAAAAGAGCAGCACTTCGTTGCAAAATATCAAAAGGTAAATATTACAAAGGAAATCCCTCTTATTTATAGAAAGGAGGGAAGAGCAAAATTAGGGAATCGGATGAAACCCTAATCTAACTGAGTGTAATTTATTTCTACGTAATCGCACCTCATATTTTGATGTAATTATGTTTTACAAAAAGACACCTAGAGTGTCAAAAACTATTTACAATGTGCAAAGTAGGGGACACCAAAAATGGCGAACACTAGAGACGAAAAGAAGACTATTGTTCTTTGCATTGGGTGCGGAAGTCTTCATATTTCTTTGTTGTCTCTCTCATGAACTTTTCATCTGGCCCGACTATATAATCCACCAGCATGTGTATTTTGGTAATCAACTTCTTTGCAGATGAAGAAACCTTTTTACACCTTTCAAGATGAGCTTTGAAACAATCAAGTGAAAGCCATAGATCACATACAGTGTGTATGGTGTTTTTAGTAAAACCTTTGTCATCCACTAGTTTCATAAAGGCCTCTTTATACACTTGAATTATTTCGCTAAGGGGAAGGAAGGTGTGCTCATCATCAAGGAGATCACCTGGCAACTCTTCCATTCCATTTACTGAGAGAACCCGGTAGCCTTCAACATCTTCTTGTACTTGGTGAACGTCATCAATCAAAAACTTCAATACCTGGATTCTATGTTTGAGTGATTCTTTCACTTCCACATATTTCTCCTTATCAGGTATTACTCCATTCTCTACCAATTGGTTGATCTTGGATTCTTTCATTTGATGCCATGACGATAAAGTCCTTTCCATCTGATGTAGATCTCTCACAAGTGATCCTTCCTCTTTATTAAGCTCAGTTTACAGTTGGGCTATTTGTATTTTCTTCTCACTTGCGGTGGTGATGCCCTGCATCCGATGATTTATGATCTCTTCAATAAACTAATTTAAGACTTTACCCTTGGCTGCAAACTTTTCTACCTTTTGAACAGCTGGTTCTTTAACATTTACCAAGGTCATAGATTGGGCATCACCCATTGAAGATCCCGCTATGTTTCTCAAGATGTTCGCATAGCGTTCAACTTTCCCCTTGTATAGATTTTTAGCTTGCTCCATCTTGTCAAGCCTTCCTGCAGGAGCATCAAACACTACTTGGGCATCTGCTTTTGCACTTTCATTTGTTACCTTCCCAAGTTGTATTCTTTGTATGGTATAATCTTCCATGTTTACATCTCCCTCTGGTTGTGGAGGAAAACCTACCTAAACAAACTTCTGGCCAGCTTTATCAACTTGGAGTCTTGACAATACCTTAGCCTTTTTCTTTTCCTTGTTCTTGGGAGCAGGTATTTCTTCCAGATCCAACTCATCGGGAGAGATCATTTGCTTTTTTTGCTTAGGAACCTGTGACACCAACCAAGGAGGGAGGGAAGAAGTATACACATCACTTGTTACTGCTAATTCTAGAGCTACAGGGAATCTTTGAGGAATAGATAAAATAGTAACTATGGGCGCCATTGTAGTCATTATGGGCCCAGTTGTCTATACACCAAGCTAACTCTGCAAAGACTCATTCATGAATCTATTAAACTCAGCCTCCGAAGAAATGTCAAAAGATGGAGATGACAAACTAGGGAGAGAAACTGGCGAACTAGATAGGTCATTGGTATTTTATGATTGGCCAACTACAGAAGAAACCAACACCATTGACACTACTGGTAGGGAAGAAACATCTTCTACTCTTCTAACCATAATAGGAAGAGGAGAAGAAGGAATGGGTGGAAAAAGACATTTAGGAATTGAAGGAGTGTGAGGAGGTGAAGATAATGGAACCTGTTCAGTTTCTCCTCGAGGAGGGGACAAAACCTGCTCAACCTCTTAGTATTCCTCAAACTCTTTTGCTGATTTCTCTTCTTCTTTATTTGATTCAGTTTCTCTAGAGTTCTCATCATCTGATTCTTCAAATTCAAACTTTTTATCTCCTCCTTCCTCATCTGAAGATAAATCCTCAGAAACAACCTCCCTCTCTTCTGCAATAGATGTGGTAGCCCTTGTTTCTTGTATTTCAGTAGTTTGTGGAGTATTTTTCCCCACAGTGAATTTAATCCTTGGCCCTCTTCATCACGAAGAGGGAATCGCGGCCTGTTTTTCTTTGGCACGAGATTCTAGTAGTGGACTCGGTTTCTCTTTAGGAATCTCACCTTTAGAATTTGTCCCGAAGGCTTTCATCTAATGGCCATGTTTTTGAATCCATTCTGCTGTGTTGTGTAGGATAGGGGCCAACCTTTCTCTCATGTAAGTACATTCTTTTTTGGACAATTGTACTGGAGGAAAAGGTTTCCTGGAAATGTTGTCCTCATCATAGGCAGAATTGAGGACATCACCCGCATCTATGAAATCTTCAGGCAAATCAGCTATTTGGAGAGCCCTGATTTCATCAATTGTCAACCTGTAGAAATCCATTTTACGTACATCCTCTTCATCTCTACACTCTTCCCATATGTCTTCAAAATAGTAGACATGGCTATGACCTTTCTTGCGTTTCTTCTTGATGTCCTTGAAGTCGAAGTCACGCCTGTACCTGTAGGTCTTGATAGTATTTATGTGCATCTTAGCTGAAACATTCTTGGCCTTTTGCACAGTTTTGATCGTGTATCTGCCAATGGTTAATGGAAACTTAAAACCTAGCTTATGATTCTTTTGTCGTTCCTTGTGCACAAAAATTTATTGCCTACACAACTCCATAAGAATCCATTTCTCTGATGGGTATCTGGGAAGCATATAAGGGCATCCTATGAAACAACCTACCCTTATGTAAGTGAAGGTTGGAAATTGTAGAAACACACATCCCACCTTGTTGACCGCCTTGTAAGCTTCATCTAAAATCCTCTTCCTCTCCAGAGTTGGATCAAAAGTAAATAGCAAAGGAGCAAAGAAAGCATCTGTGACTATCCTAAAATCGTAGAAGTTGTCCCTCAAGTTCAATTGGTAATAGTAGTCATAGATTGGGGTAGAATGTCTATTACCTTTGGTAGATAAACCTGGAAACTGCCCCATTACTGCTGCTGAGTACACCAAGAAGGAAGTCATATAAAAATTTAAGGTGCTGGGCACCTTGATCATCTGCTCATGGATTTCATCACTGATCTGTGTTCCCCAATCAATGTATTCAAACATCCAATCTTGAAAAGAAGAGGATCAAGGCAAACCTTTGACTCTACTTAACAAGGTAATCATATCTCTTACATCTTCTTTGAAGTCACTCCTAGGGAGTCCCTTAGGCCACCTAGAAACAATATGTCGAGGAGTCTTCAACCACTGTGAGTTAATCAATGTTTTGGCCTTGACTGGATCATTGTCAAATATTTCTTGAGCTCTTTGGATTGTGATAGGAGTGTATTGTTCCATTTGTGGAACTTTGAAGACTATGTCAAAGAATTCACCGTCAAGCCTCATTACAACTTGACCTGCTGAATCCCTCACTGTTCTGTCTTCTTGAATGTAGTGTGCAACTACCTAAAGTACAAACTCCGTGTGATGAGCCAAAGTTGGGAAAGTAGAAACCATATGAAGATTGCTATGTACAATGGCTTTCAAATTCTCATCCCACGGCCTCTATTGAATCCTCCTCACGAAATCTGCTAGATCTTGATGGCCGATCTCAGTGTCTTTGATTTCATCCACCTTGGACAACACCACGGTCGGAGATAAAATGCCCTGGTACTTATACTTCATCTTCCCCTTATCTTTAGGAGATGGTGATGGCGTTTTAGCTGACATTTATGAGAGCAAAGAACGATGTATTTCTTATTTCCGAGGATCTTTGATGGAACTGCAAGAATGGCGGATGCAATGATTGTCAAGAAAAATATGTCACATGGGGAAGCGTGAGATAAACATGGTGATATGGATTCATAGTGTTTTGGTCGTGTGATGCAGAAAATGAGCGAAAATGAGTGTGGTGGCGGAAATGAATAGAAAACACTATTTCAAGTGTTAATGGAAAAATGTAGATTTGGGTGCTCAGGCGGTGAAAATCACTGCTCGAGCACCTAAGTGATATTTCATTTTGGTGTCGAGGCGGTGAAAAACACCGCTCGAGCACCAAAGACTTGAGTTTCGAGAGACAAAATGTTGGTGTCGAGGCGGTGAAAATCACCGCTTGAACACCGACACTGCAAAACAATTTGGTGTTGTGGCAATGAATTTCACCACCTCGACACCTGGGGTATTTTTATGAGTTGCTGTCATGGTGGTGAAATTCACCGCCAAGACACCAGTGTGGACTTAGCATGTCTGTACGTTGTCGGTAAAAACTTTCGCCCGAGCACCAAATAGTTTTGTGAACAAACTTGGTGTCGTGTGTGAGGGCAGAGAAATTTCTCACCATGACATCACACGGGTTGGGAAGAACAAGGCGACAGAGATCTTCCTCAAGAAAAGATATGAGGATAGGTGCAAAGAGAAAGGAATTCCCATGTGACAGAAGGGCGAAAGAAAATGACTGCAACTGACGAGGAAAAGAAAAAAAGATTTCTTGTCAAAAAAAGGAAACTATCAACCAAAAGGAAAACACAAACGTGAACATACCTGGTAACTATGACGAAGATGACAGTAAAAAATCCATGAGCTGGAGGAGAAAACCATGGTTCGATCCAATGGGGACGACTTGGTAAGCGCGGGAGCACAATGTGGAGAAGAGTTGCTTTGTGAAAGAGAAGAAATAACTCATGTTAGAGTTATTAAAAACCTCAAAACTAACCTAAATCATGAGCATTGAATGCGGGGGGAGAACTCAACTCAAACTCGGAATTAGGTGTTCGGGCGGTGAAAATCACCGCTCGAGCACCAAAAAGTTAAAAAAAGAACTTAGGTGCAACGACGATGATTTTCACCACCCAAGCAGCAAAAGTTAAAAATACTTAAGTTAGGTGCAATGGCGGTGACCGTCGTTGCACCAAAAACAATTAGACTAAAAAGGTGCAATGGCGGTGATTTTCACCGCCTGAGCACCAAAAACAGACTAAAATGACTTAATTCCTGGGTTCTCAAGGAGTCAACCTTTAAACACGAAACTCAAGCTTATCATCGCCTACCCGAACTAGGTAGGATTACAAACCTCATAAAATGAGTTTTAGCTCGATTTGCATGCTTAAAACACACGGTCCTATGAAACGGACTAGTTTCGTAGAGAGGTTATCCGTGAATCGAGCACTGCTAGATTCTGTGATAATAGTTGGCTCCTACTGGGGATCTTTTTTCAGGCATTCTTTCAAATGAGTGAAGAGAGAAGAACCACTAGAATTCAAGTGCCTTTATCCATACATTGGGCTTAGAGTCAGGCGACAATGATAAAAACAAAAAGACACAAGGAATAAAAATAAGAATAAAAGTACTTACCTCTGGAATGCTCGCTATTTTAACACAAAGTGTTTGAGATGTTGTCTATTGTGTGGAAGAGCGAACGACGTTGCATCTTTGTATGCTAACAATAAACTATTTTCACCGGACAATTGGTGAACCAGGAAGGGTCCAGTCCACAGTGAATCAAACTTCCCATGCATACCTTTTGGCTCTCTCCATTTGTCCCATAGGAGAACGAGGTCGCCAATTTGAAAGTCCCTAGATTTAGCTTTCTTATCAAACAGTTTCTTTACTTGTTGTTGGTGTTTAGAAATGTGATCAGAAACTTGGACATGCTTCTCTTCCAATTCGAAGAGATACATTAAGTGTTTGTCCGTAGAATTTTCAAAGGTCTCATCTTCGATAGCCTTTGCTAGTTTGAGTGCTGGAAATTCTAGAGTTATGGGTAATTCGGCAATTAACCCATATAAGAGTTGAAAAGGAGACATTCCAATTGCCCACTTGGGAGTGATCATGTCTGCCCACAAGGTATCATACAAAGCCTTATGCCAAAGGTGTTGATTTTCCTCTACTAGCTTCCGGATGATAGTCACTAGATTTTTGTTGCTCGATTCCACTTGACCACTACCCTGTGGATAATAGTCAGAAGAATGTGACAAGGTTATGCCATGTTCAAAAAAAAACTCGATGATTTCATTTGATGAAAAGGCAGAAGCATTGTCAGCAACGATTTTGTTTGGCACGCCAAACCTGGAAATGATATTCTCTTTCAAGAATTCGCACACTACTTCAGAAGTTGCGCGCATAGTGGGGATTGCCTCTACCCACTTGGTAAAATAGTCGGTAGCAGTCAAAACATAGACATGTCCAGCACTGGAAGATGGATTAACTGCACCTATGAAGTCTATTCCCCATTGTTGGAAAGGTTCTTCGATTACTACTGGCTTTAGTGGTAAAGCTACCAATTTGGGTTTGCCAACAAATTGTTGACATAACTTGCACTTACGAACCCAAGAGTACGCATCTTGGAAGAGCGTAGGCCAATAGTATTTTTCTCCCAAAAAATTTTTAGTAGTGACCAGTGCTGAGAATTGTCCCCCACATGCCAAGTCATGGTATGACTTCAACAGTTTTTCTTGTTGTTCCTTGTCCACACACCGTAGAAAGGTACCATCAATGGCATGTTTATACAAGCCATTGTCCCATAAGACAAAATTTGCAGATTTTAACTTGACAGTCCTTTTTTCTTTTGATGTCAAGTTGTTGGGGCATTCACCGTATGTGAGAAAATGAGCGATATTAGAAAACCACTCATCAGTGGTGCTGACAAACAACACAAGGGGTAGTTCATTGGAATTTTCTTCAACATCGAGAACTTCTTCATCCTCTGAAACTTCTTTGTCGGGGTTGTTCTCAGCAATGAGTTGACATAGGCCACGTCCCCGTATCAATTTGGTGGGTTTGATCTCCAAATCATACTCCTAAATCTTGGCAACCCAGTTGCCTCTTTTTGTCCCGAATTCCTGCTGTGTTAGAATTGACTTAACAGTTGTATCTAGAACCAAGACCTTGACGTGACTATTCAGGATGTAAAACCAAAAATTCTTGATAGCTTTGACTATGGAAAAGGCGTGCTTTTCCATCTGAGAATACTTCAACTCATAGTTCTTGAGGGGACAACTCATGAATGCAATAGGCGATTCAAAACCTTCATGGTTTTCCTGTACCAAAACTGAAAGTGTATGCTCAAAAGCATAACTATACATTATAAAATCTTTGGTGAAATTAGGACAAACCGGTACAGGACCATGAGCGATCGCCTCCTTGATGTCATCAAATGCAGCTTTCCCTTCCGCAGTCTAGTGGAAAGTGGTATTACCTTTCATCATGTCTACAATATGATGAGTTTTTTCCACAAAGTCCAAAAAAAACGTTCGCAAGAAATTTACCTTACCGAAGAACAAATGAACCGCCTTCTTGCTTGATGGTAGGGAGAGGGTTTTGATGCCATTAACTCTTTCTGAGTCAATCTTGATTTCTTCAGTGGAGACTATATGGCCAAGTAGTTTTCCCTCCGTAACCCCAAAGACTGACTTTTTTGGGTTGAGGGAAATGCCATGCTGACGACATCTCTCCAAGATTTGTCTCAGGTGATTACAGTGCTCATGATGCCTTTTGGAGTATACTATGAGATCATCAAGATATACCACAATGAACTTACCCATCATGTCACGAAAATTCAGGTCCATAGCATGTTGGAAAGTAGCACCGGCATTTATCAAACCAAAGGGCATCTGGGGGTATGCAAAGGTACCCCATGGTGTCGTGAAAGCGGTCTTGTTTTGATCATCTACGGTGACTTCTATTTGATTGTAACCGGAGAAACCATCCAGCATGGAGAGCATCTCGGATCCGGTCACATTCTGCAAGACTTGATCCATGATAGGAAGAGGGTAATTGTCTTTAAGTGACAACTGGTTGAGATTTCTAAAATCAACGTAGATACGGATCTCACCATTCTTCTTATGCATAGGGACGATATTTGCTATCCATGTCGAATGGTGAATTGGGAAGATTATCCGTGCGTTCAGCATCTTCTGAACTTCTACAAGAATTGTTCCAGAAATCTTTGGGTTGTACTGTCTTTGCTTTTGCTTAAAAGGTAAAGCCCCAACCTTCAATGGGATATCGTGTTGCACTTCCTTTGGTCGGAAAGATTTGAGATCTTCATATCAATATGCTAGAACATCCATATATTCTTGTAACAGCCTAGTGAACTGGATCCTTTCTTCTGGGGTGCAGCATTTGCCGATGTTTACCATCTTGGGATCAACATCAGTTCCCAAATTGTATTGCTCAACCTCATTAGACGAATCAAATTCGGCGAGCTACTATTTGACATAGCGGTCATGTTTTTCAAAGAGCCTTTCTAGAGATACTAACCCCTTAGGGATTTTGTTCCCCTTAAGTTGTAGGAATTCTTCACTGGAAACTGGATCTATGTCGGACACAGATTCTTGCAAAGGAGAATCACTTCCTTCGAAGTACAATTCATTGAAATTCTCGACCATTTCCAAGAAGGCAACTATTTGATGATCGTCGTTGAAGATCTGCCAGTTTTTCGAATTGTCAGGGACACTTGGATGGAAAACCAACTTGATAGTGTAGGTAGAACCTTGAAAATCCTTGTGTGGTATGAGAAGCATGGCTGACACTGCCAAAGAGTCTGCTCGGCCATTGTATTCTCTTGGTACCGCAGAGATATCAAAAGCATCAAATTCTTCAATGCAATCCCAAACGAGATTGTGATAATGTCTAAGCCTATCATTTTTTCTTTGGTAGAGGTTTCTTACCTAACATATTATTAGCTCAGCATCACCTTGTGCATGAAGGTTTTTAATACCTTTCTTACGCGCTACTTGCATTCACAACAACAAGGCATCGTGTTCCGCGGTGTTGTTGGTATTATTGAACTGTAGCTTGAAAGAAAAAGGGAAGATCTTCCCATTAGGAGAAATGAAAACTATTCCAACTCTGGAACCGGTTGAAGAATAGCTACCATTGAACTCTAACAACCAAACACCATTCCGATTGCCGAGGCCAATGGTATCAAAACTTGAAAACTCATCTTCTGGCAAAGTTTCAAGATCTGATGTCAACGAATCATTTGGTGGTGAGTCGTTCGTCAAAGAGAGAGATTCAGCACTCTCCAACTTATGTGTCGTTGAAGATTCACCAATCTCTTGAGTTTGGAGATAATAAGTCCCCATACCTGAAGATTCAAACAGGATTTGGGCTCTGGGATCATCTGATTGGGTCACAGAGAATTTGGCTTCCTTCTCAGGAATAAGCTTCTACATTATGCCCTTTACTGGTATTCTAGCTTCGGACATATCCATGCTCAGCTCTCCCCCAACATCCTTGCAGAAATTCCTTCCGAGGAGAATTTCGTATGATGCTGGTACATCAGCCACTAGGACTGTCATTTTGATATTATTATCAGGATATGCGGCAAATGCATATTGCACGTTTTTGATCTAATCGATCAAGGGCACTTGCTTATTTTCCATAGAAAAGAATGCCTAAAATTTTTTATCATTTCTAGACCCAAGGTAGTGGCTACTTTGGCGGGCATCACATTGTCGGATGCACCAGAGTCTATGACACAATTACTTAATTTGAAACCATTTACCAGCAAGGAGATAAAGAACGGATCAATGCGTCCAAACGCAGTTGGGGGATTCGATACAAGATTATTGTGAAGTACCTTTGGTTTAGGAGCAACTGGGACCTCGGGGGGTGAATCCCGAGTTGGAGTAATTCCCTGATCCTTAACAAATTGGACAAGCCTGTCAAATTGGTCAGGATTAGCTTTGAGGTATTCTTCCTTGGACATTTGAACCTTGGTTCTTTTTACATGGTCGATAATGGCAAAGGCTTGAAAAGAATTATGTAAACTAGATGTAGTGACTTCACTAATCAGTTTAACGAAAGGTACGTTGGTCTTTGGAACCGGGTGATTACCTTTGGCTACAACGAGAGTGGGGGTTGAGGAATGTGGCGCATTGGCTTGTAGATTTACTACTTTCTTAGGTTGCCAAGGGAGGGGAGATCCTCTTTTGGCAATCGTGACGGGTGGCTTTTCCTTTTCAGGTGGAGCAACAACTTGAACTTTGTCAAGCCGGTTTTGTTGATGCCACGTAAAGACAGCATAAGTATTTTTCGCCAAGTCGTCTGATTTCTCTTCATCCATTATCTGCAAGTATCTAATCTTGGAGTCACCAGCCTATTCTATTTCTTCCTCTTGAATAGATCGGCATTTTGTTCTTCAGGATAATCTAGCCAAACATAATCTTCTTGCTCAGTTTCATAATATCTTGTAGCAGCATTGGTAGGTGGAGCTTCAAGGGCAAGCCTACCTGGTGGCATCAGAAGATGATTTTGAGTTTTGTTTCTGGCATAATTGGGGAAAGTCCTTCTGGGGAGGTCCTTGTAATTTGTATTATTGTTGGCCACTTGCTTCTTCAGAGCGAGGAGCTCATTCGCCAACCGTTGCACCATAGGGTCAGTAAAATTGGAATTGGTGCTAGGAGAGATAGCATTGGATGCTGAAGACCCTGATGCTTGCATCCTTTTGTTGGTGTTGGAGCTACCGTTGATTCTGATCTCTCCGGCTAGGATCATATCATCTTCAAGGCCCGTAGCTAATTGTTGTGTCGCTTCAACATTAGCCAAAGTTTCCCTATGTAAGAAGAAACTTACCTTGGGTAACTGGGTATTGATGAAAAATCACTTCAAGTTGTGATCCGTAGGTTTTGCATCTTATGGGATCCGCATCACCAACTTGTTGAATTTGGCCACAAATTCTCTCATCAGTTCATGATCTTCCTTTTGCATGGTTGTCAGTTGTGCCAACAAAGCATGCGCATCTTCAGCGGGCTTGAATCTCTCCTCGAACTTTTTTCGGAGAGTAGCCCAACTGGTGATTGAAGCGTTAGGAAGTGTATAAAACCATTCGACAACAACCCCTTAGAGGGATTCGATGAAGAGCCTCACAGACATGTCTTCATGTTCAATGGCCAAAATGCCACAAACAATATAGAAGGCAGCAATGTGTTCATCAGGCTGTTGCTTGCCATCACCAGTGAATTTCGGGAGATTTTTCCTTGAAACACGTACAAGATCATGTAGTGGTGCAGCCAAACATAGAGGACCAAAGACATTTCCCCACGGTCCAACAGGTGGTCCGGCCATTACTGGTTGCACGATAAACGCATGAGTTGGACACCTGATGTAGACAGACCGAACAAGTGGGAAAGCAGATCTATCTTTCCGAGGAGAAAAACTCGTAGCACGTTGCAACGGTGACCTCGTTCGTGAAGGAGTAAAAGTAAATTTACATTGTAGTAACTCTTCAAACAGGGGATTTGTAACTCCTTGAGCTCTCAAACTTTGTGTATAGCTTCAGTCCGCCAGAATGTAGATCTAAAAAAAAAAAGTGAAGACTTACAGAGAAAAATTTAAAAGAAACAATAAGAAACTGGAAAGCATATTCACTTCAATCAAAAGCTTGAGGCTTGGATTGCGTGATTCATTCCCTAGTGGAGTCGCCAAAAAATTGTTGGGTGAAAATAGTGTAATCAACTTTTTAATAGATTACGCCATCTAGACTTCAGCCATAGCTATGTGAGATATAATCTCTCCTCTCAGAAAGGGGAGGCGCCCTTCTTACTGCTAATTGGAAGCTATATTAAATTTAAGAGAATACTTACAAAATGTACACTATACTCATTAAATGGGGGCGATGTGTTACATTCATACTTCTCTCTTTTTTCAGAGAAGATGTTTACAATGCTTCACTATGAAAAGCTTTAGATCTGAATAACTTAAACTTAAACAACAACAGTAATGCCAATATTTCTATCTTGACAAAACAAAGCTTAGAAATACTAGGTATGATTTATAATAACAAAAGGTAAAAGGAAAAGGGAAGTCTCACGAAGGCACAAAGTCATTCCATAGCCTTTTCAATGTTGAATCCTGTAATAATATCATTTCTTGTATTAGAAGCATAAAGTCTTCTTAGACACAATGATTCCTCGATCAGCATGAATGATTACAAGTACAAAGTCTTGTAGATCCTTCAACAAAAACCTTCAAACGTAGACAAATCCAAATGATAAATTTAACACAAATTTTACATTCACCACTGAAGCCCTTTCAATCTCATACACAAATCACTACTGATATAGTCAACACACAAGACAATGATTCCAACACAAAGTCTAGTATGCAATCCTCTTCTTTATTGATTAGATCTGAATTCACAATATTGAACACAAAGTCTCAATGCTTGTTTCAAAAGAGCAGCACTTTGTTGAAAAATATCAAAAGATAAATATTACAAAGGAAATCCCTCTTATTTATAGAAAGGAGGGAAGATAAAATTAGGGAATCAGATGAAACCCTAATCTAACTGAGTGTAATTTATTTCTACGTAATCGCACCTCATATTTTGGTGTAATTGCGTTTTACAAAACGACACCTAGAGTGTCAAAAACTATTTACAATGTGCAAAGTAGGGGACACCAAAAATGGCGAACACTAGAGGCGAAAAGAAGACTATTGTTCTTTGCATTGGGCGCGAAAGTCTTCATATTTCTTTGTTGTCTCTCTCATGAAATTTCCGTCTGGCCCAACTGTATAATCCACCAGCATGTGTATTTTGGTAATCAACTTCTTTGCAGATGAAGAAACCTTTTTACACCTTTCAAGATGAGCTTTGAAACAATCAAGTGAAAGTCGTAGATCACATACAGTGTGTATGGTGTTTTTAGTAAAACCTTTATCATCCACTAGTTTCATAAAGGCCTCTTTATACACTTGAATTATTTCGCTGAGGGGAAGGAAGGTGTGCTCGTCATCAAGGAGATCACCTGGCAACTCTTCCATTCCATTTACTAGAAGAACTCGGTAGCCTTCAACATCTTCTTGCACCTGATGAATGTCATCAATCAAAAACTTCAATACCTGGATTCTATGTTTGAGCGATTCTTTCACTTCCACATATTTCTCCTTACCAAGTATTACTCCATTCTTTACCAATTGGTTGATCTTGGATTCTTTAATTTCATGCCATGATGATAAATTCCTTTCCATCTAATGTAGATCCCTCACAAGTGATCCTTCCTCTTTATTAAGCTCAGTCTGTAGCTAGGCTATTTGTATTTTCTTCTCACTTGCGGTGGTGATGACCTGCATCCCATGATCTATGATCTCTTCAATAAACTAATTTAAGACTTTACCCTTGGCTGCAAGCTTTTCTACCTTTTGAACAACTGGTTCTTTGACATTTACCAAGGTCATAGATTGGGCATCACCCATTGAATATCCCGCTATGTTTCTCAAGATGTTCGCATAGCGTTCAGCTTTCCCCTTGTATAGATTTTTAGCTTGCTCCATCTTGTCAAGCCTTCCTGCAAGAGCATCTAACACTACTTGGGCATCTACTTTTTCACTTTCATTTGTTACCTTCCCAAGTTGTATTCTCTGTATGGTATAATCTTCCATGTTTACATCTCCCTCTGGTTGTGGACGAAAACCTACCTCAACAAACTTCTGGCCAGCTTTATCAACCTGGAGTCTTGACAATACCTTAGCCTTTTTCTTTTCCTTGTTCTTTGGGGCAGGTATTTCTTCCAGATCCAGCTCATCGGGCGAGATCACCTGATTTTTTTGCTTAGGAAACTGCGACACCAACCAAGGAGGGAGGGAAGAAGTATACACATCACTTGTTACTGCTAATTCTTGAGCTGCAAGAAATTTCTGAGGAATAGGTGAAACAGTAACTATGGGCGCCATTGTAGTCATTATGGGCCCAGTTGTCTATATGCCAAGCTGACTCTTCAAAGACTCATTCATGAATCTGTTAAACTCAGCCTCCGAAGAAATGTCAAAAGATGGAGATGACAAACTAGGGAGAGAAACTGGTGAGCTAGATAAGTTAGTGGTATTTTGTGATCGGTCAACTGCAAAAGAAACCAACACCATTGACACTACTGGTAGGGAAGAAACATCTTCTACTCCTGTAACCGTAATAGGAAGAGGAGAAGAAGGAATGGGTGGAACAGGAGATTTAGGAATTGAAGGAGTGTGAGGAGGAGAAGATACTGGAACCTGTTCGGTTTCTCCTCGAGGAGGGGACAAAACCTTCTCATCCTCTTGGTATTCCTTAACCTCTTATGTTGATTTCTCTTCTTCTTCATTTGATTTAGTTTCTCCAGAGTTCTCGTCATCTGATTCTTTGGATTCAAAATCTGTATCTCCTCCTTCCTCATCCGAAGAAAAATCCTCAAAAACAAGCTCCCTCTCTTCTGCACGAGATGTGGTAGCCCTTGTTTCTTGTATTTCAGTAGTTTGTGGAGTATTTTTTCCCACAGTGAACTTAATCCTTGGCCCTCTTCATAACGAAGAGGGAATTGTGGCCTATTTTTCTTTGGCGTGAGATTATGGCGGTGGACTGGGTTTCTCTTTAGGAAGCTCACCTTCAGAATATGTCTTGAAGGCTTTCATCTGATGGCCATATTTGTGAAGCCATTCTGTTGTGTTGTGTAGGAGAGGGGACAACCTTTCTCTCATGTAAGTACATTCTTTTTTGGACCATTGTACTGGAGGCAAAGGTTTCCCGTAAATGTTGTCCTCATCATACATAGAATTCAGGACGTCACCCAGATCTGTGAAATCTTCGGGCAAATTGGCCGTTTGGAGAGCCCTGATTTGATCAACTGTCAACCTATAGAAATCCATTTTACGTACATCCTCTTCATCTCTACACTCTACCAATATGTCTTCAAAATGGTAGACATGGTTGTGACCTTTCTTGAGTTTCTTCTTGGCGTCCCTAAAGTCGAAGTCACGCTTGTATCTGTAGGTCTTGATAGTATTTATGTGCATCTTAGCTGAAACATTCTTGGCCTTTTGCACAATTCTGATCATGTATCTGCCAATGGTTAATGGAAACTTAAAACCTGGCTTATGATTCTTTTGTCATTCCTTGTGCACAAAAATTGATTTCCTGCACAACTCCATAAGAATCCATTTATCTGTTGGGTATCTGGGAAGCATATAAGGGAATCCTGTGAAACAACCTACCCTTATGTAAGTGAAGGTTGGAAATTGTAGAAACACACACCCCACCTTGTTGACCGCCTTGTAAGCTTCATCTGAAATCCTCTTCCTCTCAAGAGTTGGATCAAAAGTAAATAGAAAAGGAGCAAAGAAAGCATATGTGACTCTCCTAAAATTGTGGAAGCTTTCCCTCAGGTTCAATTGTAATAGTAGTCATAGATTGGGGTAGAATTTCTATTAAGTTTGGTAGATAAACCTAGAAACTGCCTCATTACTGCTGCTGAGTACACCAAGAAGGAAGTCATATAAAACTTTAAGGTGGTGGGCACCTTGATCATCTTCTCATGGATTTCGTCATTGATCTGCGTTCCCCAATCAATGTGTACTTTCCTCCTTCGGATGATCTAGATGTATTCATACATCCAATCTTGTAAAGAAGAGGATTCAGGAAAACTTTTGACTCTGCTTAACAAGGTAATCATATCTCTTACATCTTCTTTGAAGTCACTCCTGGAAAGTCCCTTAGGCCACCTAGAAACAACGTGTCGAGGAGTCTTCAACCACTGTGAGTTAATCAATGTTTTGGCCTTGACTGGATCATTGTCAAATATTTCTTGAGCTCTCTGGATTGTGATAGGAGTGTATTGTTCCATTAGTGGAACTTTGAAGACTATGTCAAAGAATTCACCATCAAGCCTCATTACAACTTGACTTGTTGAATCCCTCACCGTTCTGTCTTCTTGAATGCAGTGTGCAGCTACCTGAAGTACAAAATCCGTGTGATGAGCTGAAGTTGGGAAAGTAGAAACCATATGAAGATTGCTATGTATAATGGCTTTCAAATTCTCATCCCACGACCTCTGTTGAATCCTCCTCATGAAATCTGCCAGATCTTAATGGTCGATTTTAGTGTCTTTGATTTCATCCACCTTGGACAACACCACGACCAGAGGGAAAATGCCTTGGTACTTATACTTCATCTTCCCCTTATCTTTAGGAGATGGTGATGGCATTTCAGCTGACATTTATGAGAGCAAAGAACGATGTATTTCTTATTTCCGACGATCTTTGATGGAGTTGCAAGAATGGCAGATGCAATGATTGTCAAGAAAAATATGTCACATGGGAAACATGAGATAAACATGGTGATATGGAGTCACTGTGTCTTGGCCATGTGGTGTCACTGTGTTTTCGCCATGTGGTGCAGAAAACGAGGAGCGAAAATGAGTGTGGTGGCGGAAATGAAGAGTAAACACTATTTCGAGTGTTAATGGAAAAATGTAGATTTTCGTGCTCGAGCAGTGAAAATCACCGCTCGAGCACTGAAGTGATATTTCATTTTACTGTCGAGGTGGTGAAAAACACTGCTCGAGCACCAAAGACTTGGAGTTTCAAGAGACAAAATGTTGGTGTCAAGGCGGTGAAAATCACCGCTCGAACACCGACACTGCAAAACAATTTGGTGTCGTGGCGGTGAATTTCACCGCCTCGACACCTAGGGTATTTTTAGGAGTTGGTGTCATGGTGGTGAAATTCACCGCCAAGACACCAGTGTGGACTTAGAACGTCCATGCATTGTCGGTAAAAACTTTCGCCCGAACACCAAACAATTTTATGAACAAACTTGGCGGTGCGTGTGAGGGTGGATAAATTGCTCACCATGACATCACATGGGTTGGGAAGAACAAGGTGGTAGAGATCTTCGTCAAGAAAAGATATGAGGTTAGGCACAAATAGAAAGGAATGCCCACACGACAGAAGGGCGAAAGAAAACAACTGCAACTGACGAGGAAAAGAAAAAAAGATTTCTTGTCAGAAAAATGAAACTATCAACTAAAAGGAAAACACAAACGTGAACATACCTGGTAACTATGACGAAGATGACAGTAAAAAATCTGCGATCTGGAGGAGAAAACCACGGTTTGATCCAATGGGGACAACTTGGAAAACGCAGGAGCACAATGTGGAGAACAGTAGCTTTGTGAAAGAGAAGAAATAACTCATGTTAGAGTTATTAAAAACCTCAAAACTAACCTAAATCGCACACATTGAATGTGGGGGGAGAACTCAACTCAACTCGGAATTAGCTGTTCAGGTGGTGAAAATCACCGCTCGAGCACCAAAAAGTTAAAAAAATAACTTAGGTGCAACGGCGGTGATTTTCACCACCCGAGCACCATAAGTTAAAAATACTTAAGTTATGTGCAATGGCGGTGAAAATCACCGCCGTTGCACCAAAAACAGTTAGAGTAAAAAGGTGCAACGGCGGTGATTTTCATCGCCAGAGCACCAAAAACAGACTAAAATGACTTAACTCTTGGGTTCCCAAGGAGTCAACCTTTAAACTCAAAACTCGAGCTTATCGTCACCTACCCGGACTAGGTAGGATTAGAGACCTCGTCAAATGAGTTTTGCCTCGTTTTGCATGCTTGAAACACATGGTCCTAGGAAACGGACTAGTTTCGTAGGGGGGTTATTCGTGAATCGAGCACTGCTAGATTTTGTGATAACAGGGCTAAGGGTTGTGGTCCGAAGAGATCATTGAAGGACAGGTAGACTGAAGAGGACTTTAATCAATTTCGAGTGTTGGGAAATTCCACCTTGGAGGAACAAATACCGCAAAATGTACCTTCTGGTGTTGTTGGTATGGGTTTTGATGTGGGGCAGGGACAAGAGTCCAATCATGATCTTTATTTCTCACATGGTGGGTGATGGGACTTTTGAAATTCAAGGGAGGGAGGTTAGGGTTTCAGGGTTTAAAGTTACCCATGGTGATATGAAATATCAAATTTTGAAACCCTCATGTTATGTTTTAGCGGTGACTTGCTATCGAAGGTAACCAGTCACTTAAGTGATCTGGTTGAGCCTTTCCTCTGTGCTCTTACCGGTGCCTTTCACCCAACTTGTTAGTCTTTTTCTGCTACCTGAGCTTAAACATTTATACTGCCGAAGGTTGTACTGGTTGTTCCCACCTAAATATTCTACATGTCTATACATGTTGTTTGGCTAACCGTCCGATCACGGGTTTCGATCTGGGTCGTTTCTTGCAAACCTCACAGTTTTTCCTGTTGATGTCACTAAAGTAGTGTGAGGTCTATGAGATGCCGCCATCTGGCATGTACAGAGGAGCTGGGTGTCTTTTCCTGATGCGCCAGTAGTGACAAGTGGTTGTCTTTTCACCAGCGAAGGAATTTAGTTACGGGTTAATAATAATTGTCCCTCGTAGACCTCGCATGAGTAAAGTAAATGTCTCTAAAGTACTGTGAGGTCTGCGAAGAGGTGACACATGGCCTGGTTCTTGAAACAATAGGGATAAGTGGGACCTACTATCCGGTTGCGACCTCCTATTTTTGTGGGTTATGATTGGTTGTGGTTTTCCCAAGGCACTGATGTGGATTTTCAACTCTCGATTGACTCAATCTGACTCATCTGACTTGTCAGGTTCATTCTACATCAACAGGGCAGTTTCAAAGAATTAATGATCATCCGTGTCATGAGCTTTCATGCTCTGAAACTTATTTTATTAATGGCGTGGTTTATTTGAAAGGATCTTCTCCTGATTTTCTCTAGCATGCAAACAATGCCCTCCTAATAAAAACAATAACAATTAATATGCCTCACACCAATTTACTCTATAAATGCTTGCTAAATTTACCCAGTATTATCATTTCATTTTGAGTTGTTTTGTTTGCAGGTGGTGGCTATTCTCCTATATTCGGTGAAATTATTTATTCAATCGATAAATCTATAGGGTGCAGGAGTGCCAGAGTAGGAGCCAGGAAGTCACTGGTTGAGAAGGAGCAACCTACTCCTAGAACACCCGAAGTCACTACTACAAGTGTTGGCAAAAGGTCGGAGCGTTGCTCATCCCCTGTTCTGATTTCATTAGATTTTGATGGCAATGGGTCCGAAACTGACTCGAATTACCGATGTTACCTGGCAGCCTTAATCGAGCTCATGGGAGTGAACAAGGAGGTCCTTGCAGTTGAACCAATAACTGCAGTGGCTCTGTGCCAGGTTGATGGGTGTTGTGTTGATGTAGCTGGAGAGAAGAAGGTGGTTCCACCTTTAACTGAGGCGAGAACCAGAAGCGATCATTTGTATTGGGGTCGTGTGTCAACTTAGTGTTTGCTAGTGTTGGGTTTTTTGGTCATGGGCGGTGATTTTCCTAGTGTTTCATCTTATTGATGTGGACGTGCGCCTGTCTGGCACACTTTTTTCTTTTTCTCCAACTGGTTACTATGTAACTATTTTTTCATTCCTCGGATCATGTACTCTGTTATCCAATGATGAGGAATGTGAATTCGAATTTTATTCTAAATGAAATTCAATTTTGAAATTAACAATGTAGCCTAATGCTTTGTTGCTCTCCTATAAAGGAGATTTCACGGCTCATTGTTATGGTCAAATTTTGGATCTTGAAAGTTTTGAATACATGTACAGTTAGTTCTTTTTATTGTAGTTCTCTTGTAGGTTTTTAGTTAATTTCTTTTCTGGTCAGGTTTCCTATGAAGTAAGCAAGCCTTGCTAATGTAATTACAGATATTCAACCAATAAATGATAATCATTTTGAAATAATTGCTCTCCTAATTGTGTGCCATAAACTATGAATGATCCTATCAATGATATTTTCATTCACTTTCAATGGTATATTTGAATGTGTTCTTCATTTCCCTGCTTTAGCTCAATGAGTTAATGAAATTGCTTGAAAATGAGTTACAGATTTATGATTATACATTCAGCATGGCTAAGGAGTGTTGTTTTAAAAATTAAAATTCACATGAAGTAAAGCATTATGGTGATATGTCTACAATATTTGAATTGCGCTTTGTATGACTCCTACCCAATGGATGAGGACCTGGTTATTTTCTTCAAGATTACTATGGGACTGTAATTCTAAACATGATGGTCTAAAAGCTGAACACAATAGAATATTAAACCCTATCTCTCTACAAGAGGTAAATCTTACATTAATGTATTCAATGTCATTGCTCTAAGGTACATGTTATTATTCTTTGGTCTGCCAATACCGAGATTAATTACTATCTCATTGAGTGTATAGAGATTGTAATCTGTAAGAAGAAGTGTTCTTACCAGTCATAGAACATAATTATCAACACATTTAGGTTTACCCACCTTGGTTTCACAGAGCCAAAAGTGTAGCAGATGTCAGTCTTTGACTGGATCTCGTTAGTTAGCCACTAGCCTTTGTGGTTCTTTATAATGGAGGTTGGCTACCTCTTAGAGAATTGCAAATCCTATGTGGGAAAAAATCACCAACAATGGGCAGGATTAGTTCGTGTCTCTAAATGGTCCTATACAACATGATGATATTGTTTTGGCAGATTTGGCAAAGGAGGGGCTAGTTTCTGGCAAGAACAAGAGGTCTTCTCTTTACTTGGGGGTGCAACAATGTATGCTTATGAAGGGATCATCTGAGCACTCTTCTAAAAGTGGTCGCAAGAAGGATCTTGAAAAGATCAAGCATATTGGAGATTTGTTGGTGGAATCTCGGTCTATTAAACCCATTGATGCTCACTTTTCCACATCTCCTACATGATTGTTCTTTCATGGAATGTAAGGGGGTTGAATATCACCTCCCGTCAAAATTGTATTCATGATTTGCTTTTTCTTCATTCTCTGGATATTTTTTGTGTTGAGGAGACTAAAATCTCAGTTGATTTCATGCTTCAGTGTGTTTCTAGTGTCTGGTACTTTGTTTAGTGTCAGTGCATTGGTTCTCAAAGGAGCTCCAGGGGTTTGGCTCTTTTTTGGGACCCAAGAAAGATTGCTCCACTTTGGTGGATTTCTATTCATTCTACTATTTCCATGGTTGCCTCTTCTTTGGAAACAGGTGAGACCATTTTGGTTACTAATGTTTATGCCCCGACTGATGCTCATGGAAAAATTTGGCTTTGGGCTCATATAAGGTATGTTAGATCTTGTGCTCCATATCTTCCTTGGGTCTTAGCTGGTGATTTTAATTTTGAGTTGAGCTTGGAGGAGAAAAGAGGTGGATTACATCGGCTTGGACTTGCTTCTGATTTTTTTTAGGAGAATGTGGATTTGCTTGCTTCAATTGATGGTAAACCTTCGAATGGGGTTTTCACTTGGAATAATAGACGACATGAAGAGGAAGTGATCTCTGAAAGGCTGGATATATTTCTTGTTTCCTATTTTTGGGTGGGAAGTAGATGGGTTACTGGTTTTGAGATTCTTAACAGGAGGGGTTCTGATCATTAGCCAATTAAATTTTTAATAACCTCTTTTACAATTCCTAAGAATCATCCTTTTAAGTTTCAGCTTATGTGGCTTTGAGTCTTCTTTGCATGATCTTATGGCCCAGTGGTGGTGTGATGGAAGCCCTACTTATGGTACAGCTATGTACACCTTTGTTAAGAAGCTTCAGTATGTCAAATTTCACCTTAAGAGATGGAATTAGATGAGTTTTGGAAATATTAAGGTTATGAAGAAGAATTTGTAAGTACGCCTTGATGTTATTACTCACCAAATTCAAGATTTTGGTTGCTCGGATGTGTTAGGCCAAGCGAAATCCCAGGCTGCGAGAGTAGTGGAGGATTGGGAGCTTCGAGAGGAGTTTTTTTGGAAGTAGAAAGCAAATATTGATTGGCTTCAGGAAGGGGACAGGAATATTGCTTTCTTCCATCACTTTATGTAGGCTCATCAGAATAGAATTTTTATCTCCTCTTTGGTCAATGCAGATGGGATCCACATATCGTCTTTGCAGGCTTTGTCTTGTGACGCTAGACAGTTTTACTCTACTCTTTTTTTTGAGGATTCACCCACTACATAGAAGATGAGGAGAATTTGATCCTTGCTTGCATACCCTCCTTGATCTCCAAGGAGATGAATGACTTCCTCATCCCCTTAATTTTTGTGCCTAAATTGGAAGAGGTTGTTTTTGGGATGAATAAAGGTAAAGCTTTGGGTCTGAATGGTTTTCCTATTGAATTATTTTAGGAGTTTTGGGATATTATAAGTTTGGATTTGTTGGAGGTTTCTTGGGAATCTATTCATAGTAAGCAGATGCTTCGTGCCTTGAACTCTACATTTTTGGTTATCATTCCTAAAAAGGAAGGTGCATATAAGCTTGAACTCTTTAGACCTATTGCTCTCTATAATGTGTTATACAAAATTATTACTAAATTGATTGCAGAGAGGCTCAAATTTTGTCTTACTTTTGTGATCTCTGAGGAGCAAGGGGGTTTTGTGGCTGGTAGACAGATCCTAGATGGGGTGGTGGCTTCCTTTAAGTCATTCACTCTATGGAAACTTCTAAGGAGAAGTCTATGTTCATCATGTTGGATATGGCCAAAGCTTATGATAGAGTTAAGTAGAGTTTTTTGTAGCGAATTCTCTTAAGCTTTGGTTTTAGTCCATATTGGGTCAGTTGGACTATGAGTTGTGTTACTTCCTCTTTTTTTGGTTTTTATGAACATGAAAGCTTATGATATTTTTGGGGCTTCTAGGGACCTTCACCAAGGAGATCTTCTCTCCCCTTATCTATTTATTATTATGGTTGACGGTTTGGGTAGATTTCTTAAGTCGTGGGATTCCTAGGGCAACATCCAAGGTTGGTATTGGGGCAATGTGCTGCCACAACTCTCTCATGTTCAGTTTTTGGATGACACTTCTCTTATGGGGAGGGCTTGCCTTCAGGAGGATATTTCTTTTAAGTGGGATTTGGATATTTACCTTACTGCTCCAAGTCAAAAATTCAATGAGCACAAGTTGTCTATCTTCTTTTTTAATGCCCCTCAAGCTATTCAACGGTTGATTGCTAATACTTGAGGTTTCAGATTGGTTCTCTTCCCTTTGTCTATCTGGGAATACCTCTTGTTGTTGTTTGGTAGCCTAGGTCTTCTTGGCAAAATTTGCTTGATATGTTGTGTAGTAAAGTCACTCATTGGACTCATCATTGGCTTTTTACTATTGCAAGAGTGACTCTTCTAAAGTTTCTTATCCTGGCTCTCCCTATTTATAGGTGTTTTGTTTGGGAAACTTCATTGTATTTCCTGATGGAATTTGATACTCTCTCACGACAATTTCTTTGGAGTGGTAACTTACAGTCAGCTAAGTGGAGTCTTGTTAAGTGGGGAATGGTATGCAGGCCACAAAAAGAGGGGGCTTTTGGCTTATGTTTTTCTATTTTGAATGGGCAAGCTCTTGTACTAGTCAGCATTAGTTTTCAGCCCTTATTCTCACCCATAATTATCTTAAGGATGTTAACACATTTGATGTTCCTCATTTCCCTTTAGAAGGAAGGGGCTCTATATGATTTGGCATACTCTTAATTTGGGGGCTCAGCTGGTTAAGAAAGGAATTTTCTGGATCTTTCATATGGGTTCTCAGGCTCTTTTTTGGTCGGATTCTTGGGATGGTCATCCTCCTATTCATTTTTTTTACCCTCACCTTTAGCCTCTTTTTGATCATTTTACTATTATAGGTTGGAATAAGGTTGAGCATTATAAGACTGTTTGAAATATTGGATTGGCTGCTAGTCTTAGATGAAAGCACTCCTCAAACTGATCATCAGGAGGGTTAGAGGAGGATAGCCAAGAGTTGGCTCAAATTATGGCACTATGTGAATGCAATTCCATGGAGGGGCGGGATGTCTTGGCTTGGAGTAACAATGATTTATCTAGTAAGTACTCTATTTTTGCGGGTTATATAGAGTTGGTTAGGCAATTGTTTGGGGACACTAAGGTTCCTTGTTGGAAGCACGTGTGGAATTTTTTTTTTGGCCCAAGTGCAATTTTTTTATGTGGCTAGTGGTCTAGAATCAGTCTCTTACTCAGGATAACTTATGCAAGTGAGGGTTCTAGGGTCCCTCAATGTGTGTTTTGTGTTGTAATAGTGAGGATAGTGTTTATCATCTCTTCTTCCAATGTTCCTTCTCTAGGAGGCTTTGCCACCTATGGTTGGGTGTGTGGAACCAAACTTGTTGGAATGTCTCTTCTTTGGAAGATTTCTTTGCCTAGTAGGGGAAGGCCCCTATTAAGACCTCCTTTCTTCAAGTTACTTGGGATCTTGGACCAACCTTTATTATCTAGCATATTTGGCTAGAGAGGAATTGCAGGACTTTTTAAGATTTGAAGTTGGTTGTCCAACATTTGTGGTGGAAAATTCTTCATCCTTTGGGAGAAACTATTTCGGTTAAGTGTGACTTAGCTGAGGGTGTGGACCCAGGAGATGTTGCATGCTCTACTTGTCTCAGCCTTCCTCTTCAAAGGGGTGTTGCTTAGGGTGTTAGCTAGATCATAAGGAAAAGATGTCGATGTCCTCTTCGGAAGATAAATAGGGAGGGGCGTTGGTGTCCTCCTCCTCAGGGTGTGTTGAAAATCAACATAGATGGTTCTTCTCAAGGAAATCTTGGTCATGCTGGTATTGGGGGTGTAGGGCAGGATAGTTCTAGGAATGTTGATTTTATCTTTTTTATTTAAAGGTTTGGTATACCAACAATGTGATGAAGGCTCTTGTCATTTAATGTGTTATGGAGCATAGGTGCGCTCTTGGGTGGAGACAAATCATCTATGAATCTGATTTTCAAGTGGTGACGACTTTGTTGAAGAGACAATAGTTAGAGGATGTCAGTTGGCATTTGGTTGTAATTATAAAACAAATTCTTCATCTATGTGCTTCCTTGGAATCTGTTACTTTCTATCACATTCATAGAGAATGG
The DNA here is from genome assembly GCA_007115665.2 of Sequoiadendron giganteum. Classification (NCBI taxonomy): domain Eukaryota; kingdom Viridiplantae; phylum Streptophyta; class Pinopsida; order Cupressales; family Cupressaceae; genus Sequoiadendron; species Sequoiadendron giganteum. The sequence continues at coordinate 55,757,833 of CM021110.1, read as the reverse complement.
AATGGGGTTGCGGATTGTTTGGCTAAATGGCTTCTAATCATTTACAAAATTACAATATTGTGGAAAGGGGTCTATTACCCCTGAATTTGTCTCAACAATTAGACCACTTAGTGGAGATAGACAGGGGTCTGTAATGCCCTTGCTTTGTACTGCTCTTTTTTGGTTTGAATAAATTTTTACCCCTCTTTTAGTAAAAAAAATCCAATTTAAAATTCACAACATTAATGAAGTCAAATTCAATTGACTTCAATCTGTCAAAAATTCCAAATATTTAAATAATTGCCACCATCGAATTCAAATTCATTTATGAGTTCCACAGGCAATAAATTTATACTGTCTACAAATATCCAATTTAGTTACAATTTCTTTTATTCCTCCCTGTTGCTCCATATCTGCACTCTCACATTTTTTTTTGCTTACTTCATATTCTTCCAACCACAAATCTTCTCTTTTCTCCTACTCTACTCAGATTATTTCCTATTTTGCATTCAAATTTTCCCTCTAACATGAGGCACAACCTACTACTTTTCTCTACTCTTTTTTGTTTAATCTATCCCTTGTTATTTAAAATGGCAGCCTTTTATCCTTCAACCTGCACACATTATACCCATTGATCACTATATTCCACTATCATTTCTATCATTTTCTATGCATTCGTTTAATTCCCCCCATGGTCGAAAAAGATACCTCTTCCCTCCTTTTTACACTCATTTCTTCTCATACATGATTTTCCTCCTTTAAATGTTGTGACCTAGTCATTTGGTTTCTTCTTGCATTGAGAAATCGTGTGGCTCTCCTCATTGGACACTTACCATTACATGGTGCAACTCATCCTTTATTTCATTATTTATATAATACTATCTATTGTTCTTTATAGGCATGACTTCATCCTCCTCTAATCTGCATTTTCAAGTCTCTTCACTTCGCATTCTCCTCTTCCCATTTGACTATGCATACACATTCATGTTTTCTTGTATGGTGTCACTTCTCTATGTCACCCCTACATCATATGTGGCATTCCATTTTTTTAATCCCCTATTCTTTTCCTTTTTATCTCTAAAAAAAAATTCCATTCCCATGCCAATTGTGACCCTCTATATTCGTTTTGGCATTGAATCATTAAATTTCATTCTCCCTATCAATTGTGTGGCCTTGTCTCTTTCTCTTCTATTTCAACACGGACTATCACTTCCTATCTTCCTTGTGCCCATTCTCACATTCCTCATGCATGTCCATCCATCTCCTTGTCATTAGCTTTAGACTATGCTATCTAGTGTGGTCCTCCTCTTTACACATTTTAACCCAACAAAATAAACAATTAAATGGTGAATCCAATACCAATGTCAATCTCCATGAACTAGATGGAAGTTATTTCAACTGAACCAAACTTGAAATGCATGTCAAAATATTATGTTTGTCAATCTATCACAAAACGTTATTCAACTTCTTTTAAAATTCACCACCAAACCTGAGTTGAATGACAACTCAAAAATGAAATTTAACCAAACTAAAACAAATAAACCCAAGCTAAAATATTTTTAGTTGATGTTGATTGTCAATCCATTTGGATGCTCCTGCATCAGACATGTCAAGTAGGAAGTTTGTGAGCATACACTCACAAATTTGGAGCTGAATGGTGGAACCATTCTTTTAGATTGCAAGAAATCTACAACAAACTCCATCGCTAAAATATGTGCACTAAGATTTTTTTATTTTTCCTCTTTTCCTAGCATCTTGTCTAAACAAGCTTCATGCTCCTCCAAAAAATCCACTTCATTTGTCTCTCCTCTCGTGGACTTACATCCAACATGTATCGTCCTCCTTTAATGATTCTCTTCATTTCTATCCTCTTTTGTGGGATCCAACCCACCATCATCAGTCAGCCACCTCCACTAAACAATCTCACTATTCTTCTCCTCTCCTGTGGGTTTTGACCCACCAAAATCCGTCCAACTCCACCAAATTCCCTCATCATACACATCAACACCTACAGCATACACAGATAAATTTGCCTCTACAACTTCATGGAAATTAAAAAAAAAAATCATTTGTTCTTCTCCATACTCCTCAACCCTCAACATTACTAATGAATGCAAAACAATATCATCACAAAATGCAAACAAATTTACCTCATTTTTCTTCACTGCAATGTTTTTGGTGTTATCTTTAGCTACACCCTTCATCTCATCCTTTGCTATGAGTTTTTCATCTACCCCATCTAATCTTATCATCATCTTCATGTCTTCAACTATTGTACCAAGTCTCCCAAATGTACCATCTTCAACAACTTCTTCACACAAACATGTTGTATACAAATCTGCATCTTCATTTATTTTATAGTGCAAATATTTTTGGATTTGATTGTGTCTAGTTTTTTTCCATCAACGTTTTGGATCACACTCTGTGATCCATCATCAGGATGAGAGCATAGAGCATAAGGAGAAAAAAAAACTGGACACAATCAAATCCATAAATCTTTGCACTATACAATATGGATTGTGGAAATCTGATATCATTAATTCATTTATTTTCTTCCCAACTACTTCAAATCCTTGTCCACCTCAGCAATAAACAAATCCCCATCAATTTCCTTCATCTTCTTTTCAATTTCAACCAGCATTTGTCTTTCAAATCAACTATCAATCATCCTCATCTCTTCTTCCAACAAGAGATCATCCTTATCTTCACCAATCTACTCATCGAATTTACGACTCTCCAAGTCCATAATATTATTTTTTGCATTTCCTCTCTTCCTTTCTTCTTCATTTACACCTATAGGGGCTTCTCTCACTCCTGTCTTCTTCCATATTGAGTTGCAACACTCTTTTTCTCTTCTCTTCTTCTTGTTGTCCTCTTTCTAGAAGACATTCTCCTCACTCTTCTTTTCCAATCTTCTCTCATCTTCTTCAATATTATTTTCCAATATGTCTAACCTAGCTTAGATCTTTCTCAATTCTTCATAGAGTATCTTTCCTAATTCTTCATAGAACTTCTTATTTTCCACTCCTTCCCAATATTATTCCCAGAACAAAATTCTCATGGGTCTACTCATGACCCATCTCATCCTCCCTTTTGAATTCATCTTCTTCCTCTTTCTCTATTCTCTTAGAGACTCACTCGTCCCCATGTCACATCTCGTGCTCGATATCTTCATGGCTTCTTCACTGTGCTTCCTGTATAGGTTGCCTCTCATTCGACATTGTGCATATATACTCAAAACTCTTCTAACTTCACTCATCACCCACAGGTCTTGGTATAATTTTCTTCACGTTTGGTGATCTTCCTATACACTCATAACCCCTCGCTTTGATTCTATTTGACGAAAGACAAAAACACTCAGTTTTACTATATCACCACACTCAAACATCAACTACATGGGAAAATCATCTACCATAGCCAACGACTGATTGAATTGACAATTTCATTTATCAATTTAAAATTAACAACATTAATAAAGGCAAATTCAATTGACTTCAATCCCTCAAACATTTCAGATATTTAAATAATTACCACCATCAAATTCAAATTCATTTATGTATTCCATAGACAATAAATTTATATAGTCTACAAATATCCAATTTATTTTTAAAAAAAATATTCTCCCTGTTGCTCCATATCTGCGCTCTCATTTTTTTCTGCTTACTTCATCTTCTTCCAACCACAACTCCTTTTTTCATCTATTCTACTCTATTTATTTTCCTATTTTGCATGCACATTTTCTCTCTAACATGACATGCAACCTGTTACTTGTCTATCCTCCTTTTTTATTTAATCTACCCCTTGTTATTTAAAATGGTAGCCTTTTCTCCAACTTGCACACTTTATACCCATCAATCATTATACTCCGCTATCATTTCAATCATTTTCTATGCATTCATTCAATTCCTACCATGGTCGACAAGATACCTCTTCCCTCCTTTTTATGCTCAATTCTTCTCATACATGATTTTCCTCCTTTAATGCTACGACATTCTCATTTAGTTTCTTCATGCATTGAGAAATTGTGTTGCTCTCCTCATTAAACACTTACCATTACATGGCGCAACTCATCCTTAATTTCATTATTTATGTAATGCTATCTCTTGTTCTCAATGGGAAAAACTTTATCCTCCTCTAATCTACATTTTCAAGTCTCTCTTCACTTGGCATTCTCCTCTTCCCATTAACTGTACATATGCATTCATGTTTTCTTGTATGGTGTCACTCCTCTATGTCACCCCCTATATCATATGTGGTGTGCTTTTTTTTAATCCCAATCTCTCCCCTATTCTATTATTTTCTATCTCTAAAACCTTTTTCCCTTCCCATGCCAGTTGCGACCCTCTATATTCATTTTGGCATCAAATCATTAAATTTCATTCTCCCTATCATTTGTGCAACCTTGTCTCTTTCTCTCTTATGTCAACACTGACTATCACTTCCTATCTTTCCCATTCCCATTCTCACATTCCTCACACATGCCCATCCATCTCCTTGTCATTGGCTTTGGTCTATGCTATCTAGAGTGGTCCTCCTCTCTACACATTTTCACCCAACAAACTGAAAAATTAAATGGTGATCCTAATACCAATGTCAATCTCCATGAACTAGATGGAAGTTATTTCAACTAAACCAAAGTTCAAATGCATGTCTAAATATGACGTTTGTCAATTTATGACAAAAACGTCATTCAATTTCTTCCAAAATTGACCACCAAAACCAAGTTGAGCAATAATTCAAAAATGAAAAACCAAACTAAAACAAATAAACCCAAACTAAAGTATTTTTGGCTGATGTTGATTGCTAGTTCATCCAAATTCTCGTCATCATTTTGCAATTAATTTATTAGTACTATTGCAATTAATTTTGGATTTACTTGTTTAATTAGTTATTAATAAATTGTTTTTGAATAAATTAAAAGTGATTTTTTTCTCTTAAAAGAAAATTTAATTCCAAATTCAAAATGGAAAATATTTCACTTTATAAAGTTTAAAAATTACTTTTCATCAAAATGATTGGCCAAAAAGTTTTGGGTGTTAAGCGGATTTTTAGAAATATAAACATGAACATTTTTTGCATTATTTTAGGCATTTTTTCTACCAACTATTGCAATCATAATTGTATATAAAAAAATTAAAAATTTAAATTCAAAGTGTTTTTTAAGTAAAAATATCTTAAAATTTGCTTTTCTACTATTCTATTGATTGAAATATTTGAGATCTTATTGCAATTTTGAAAATTAAGGAGAAAAACTAGTAATTCTAGTATCTATGATTCCTAAATTAACAAGAAAAAGTAGTCACAAAGAAGTCATATTTAGGTTATGCACATTTAAATAATATTTATAATTTATTATGTCATCACTTAAATTTTATACTACAATTATTTTTATATATTTCTAAATGATATAAAAAAAATCTTACAAATATAATATAATACTTATCAAATTTAAAAAAAAAAAAAAAACCGTACCAATTAATTTATTTTTTCTAATATTGTAATACAATTATTTAAAAAATTAATGTTTCTAATTTTTTTTTATGTTTAATATTTAATTTTCTTTGCATTATACTAAACACTTTCAATATCTTATTTATAATAGATTGTGAATTATTAAGATTTTTAATATTCTTATAGTCTAAATATTATAATTCAAACTTTATATTTTAAACTTTAGTTTTAACATCATATTTTTATTTTAGTTCTAACTTTCTATTATTTATCATTAATAATTCCATATAATCTAATATTAAAATTTTATTAATGTTTTTCACATCTTTTCAAATTTACTAATTTTTTTTATACATTCAACTAATATTTTATTATGATCTATTTATTATCATTTTATAATATTTTTAAATTATTATATCATAATATGTTTTTAAATTAGAAAAAATACTAATATTATTTTTCAATAATAAAATTTAGATAAAAAATAACTATTCTAACATGTCGATGATTCCATGCAAAAATCATACTTTACAAATAGATATTGTAGTTAAATAATATAAGTATTATAATTATTGATTGATTGATTTTTTAATTATAATTACTTTTATTTATTTTTAAAGGATAAAAAAATCTTACAAATATAATATAATATTTACTTATTATTTTATTTTTTTAATATTGTAATACAAATATTAAAAAAATTATTAGAATTTTTAATTAACTTTTGATTTTTAGTTTATTAACTTATTTTTTACATAATATTTTTTTTATTAGTAAATAATTTTGTTTACTAGTATTTTATCATAATATTATTTTCACATGATTAAATTAATTTTTAAAATCTATTATGATATTTTATTACAAATTAATTCATTATATCTTATTATTATATAATAATATTAATAATTCATATTTCAAATTTTATTATATTTTTATTAATATTTTTGACACAAATTTATGATATATTATTACTTTATTATTAATTTTAATATTTAAACAAGTAAACAAATTGTTAATTAAGAAACTAAAAAGTTAAAACAAAAACTTGTTTTTCTTTGTTACTTTACATTTGGTAAGATTTTATGGTGTAATGTTTTTATCCATTTTATTTTTAAAAGATATGTAAAATCTATATTTATTTTTAAAAAATCTAAAATTAAGATGTATTCTATATTAATAGCTATTTTACTTTAAAATTATTTTATTCTAAATTTTTTTATTTTTTTAACAATTAATTTTAATATAAATATTTTAAATGTATATCAATTTTTAAGTTATGTTATTAATTGAAAAGTTTTTTCTTCTTAAAACCTATTTTAAAACAATTTTATTTACTTACAAATACTTTATTTTATTTTAGAACTAAAAGTATTTTATTTTAATCAAACTCAAAACCAACCAATCAAATTTAAAAAGTTTTTGAAAAAATCATTTGCTCACAAATATATAACAAAAATTTATTATGATAAACAAACTAATTTCCGTCAAAAACTCCTGCTTGATGTTGTTCTATCATGCACGTCCTTCATTGATTGACTTTGTTGGACCTTTGTTAACTCCTATCTACGTTGCTTCGTTGTCGATTGCCTCGTTGCGTGGTGAGTGCTTTCCCGAGGTGGTTGTTGTGGATTTGCTCCCCTCACCTCGAGAACATTTAATCAAACTCAAAACCAACCAATCAAATTACAATTTTTTTTGAAAAAACCATTTGCTCATAAATATATAACAAATATTTATTATGATAAACAAACTAATTTCCATCAAAACCTCCTGCTTGACGTTGTTCTGTCAGAACCTGCACATCCTTCGTTGATCAACTTTGTTGGACCTTTGTTAACTCCTATCTCTGTTGCTTTGTTGTCGATTGCCTCGTTGTGTGGTGACTCCTTTCTTGAGGTGGTTGTTGTGGCTCTGCTCCCCTCACCTCGCTCGCTGATTCTCAATTCTGAAGCTTCTTGGTCAGTTGTGCTAAGGAAGAAGAAGGGTCTCTCCAAATTTTTTGTCTCTTCACAACTTCGAGTTCGGGTAGTCAATTTTGACCCCTCTGTTTCAAGGATTGTCTAATTTTTTAATTGTAATACAACTATCAGTCAATTGTTTATGTTTCTTCTTCTAGTTCAAATTCGGTTTGAACTATGCTTTCCTTTGGCCCTTTGGGTTTTCTCTGTGAAAGGTACAACACCCTATAAATATTGCTTATCTTATCAAAAACAAACAAATTTCAACTATGTGGTCATAATTGCAAGTAAAATCAACAAATACTTGTATTACAATTCTACAATACATATGACTTGGAAATATGACTTGAAAGAATCTATTATTTGACTTGCCCCTAAATTGATATTCCACAAATAATTTATTCACTACTCACCACTAATTAACACCTGTTATCAATATTATAATGATAATAACTCAAAAAAATGATATCACCATTTAAATATTATACTACATTATTTTATAATTAACAACTATTTAAAATGTTTATTATTATTAGTCTATTTTTAATTTTTATAAATTAATACAAAAGTTTATATTATATCAATATAAAAATATTATAAAATTTTAATTCATCATTATGTCTTATAGTTTTAATATTTGTTGTATAACTGAACACACATCACTCTTATTCAGTCTTGCTTTATTCAGTCTCGAAGAAGAAAAGATCAACAAGACTGCTAATTTTTTGGTCAAAATTCATAGCAGAAGATTCAACATTGAAAAATGTTTGGAGATTTTTTAGCTTTTTTATTTTCAATCCCATAAACTCTCTTATTCAGTCTTGAGGAAGAGAAGATCAGCAAAACTGCTAATTTTTTGATCAAAATTCACAGTAGAAGATTCAACATTGAAAAATGTTTGAAGATTTCTTAACTTTTTTATTTTCGATCCCATAAACTGTTTGATCTCGTAAAGACATTAAAATCTCTCATTCATTCTTTCATTCATATGACAGTGATTCCATATTTGTCTGCATTGCCTGATGACTCCGATTCATTTGTTGGATTTCCGCATGCCATTATTCCCTTCCCTTATGTGGAAAACTTGATATGTTTATTCAAAACAGAAAGGAGGTGGTTAAGGATCTTGATAATTGACAGCAAGATTTCATTACTTGTATCGAAAACCATGTTAATTTTATTTATCCAATTCTCACAAGTCTTCTAAACTATTAGATCGTTCATATAAGTACCATTACCACGACAGGGCTACAAATTGCAATAAGAGATTATGACTAACATAGTGACCATTGTTCATTTGTGGAGATCCGAGCAACCACAGTTTCCGTAAGTAACAGAACTTATTCCATAATAGATGAGCACATTATAATCATTTGAAGAGAAACAGTAAAGTATAATTTGTACAGAGTTATTAAATTGATGAGAGAGGATACCTTGTGGATACAGGATATTCTTTGGAAAACCTGGAGGATTTTTCTTGTAATCATTCATTCGGCAATGAAGGTATCTAAATATAACCAATTTATCAATGATGATTTGCAGATTTTTGTTATTTATTGAACCATTTGTATATATATATACAATAGAATTCTCAACTAACTCCAATTAATTTCTACAACTATCTTCGAAAAAAAACAATTAATTATGTTGAAGACATTTCCTATATGAAATGAACCAAGAAAAAAAAAAAAACCTTTCCTATGTAAAATGAGCCCTCTGACTTTAAATATCAACGGTCCAGACTATTGGAGATGGGATGCAAGACGATGCAAACCATCCCCACTGTTGAACTTTTGCCATTTTTTATTTGCGGAAACAGATGAAGGTGACGTCAACCACAGTTTTTCGGTTCACTGTTTATAGCCACATTCGAGAAGCTTCTACAACATTCAAAAATAAAACAAAAACTCCAATCTACTTTTTACGTAGAAAAGTATTTATTTTGAATAAAAATATCTTATTTTTATATAATAATATTAGTTAGGCCACAGCGTAATTTCATTATAGTCATTTCTCATTTAAATCTGGGAAAAACCAGGCCAATATGTAGTGCCATTTACAAGCAATGTTTTTACAGCATGAGGTAGCTAGACATCAAAATGAAGATTTTTCTGATAATTTGTGAAGAATCACGGCGGGGCACTTGTCCTGCATTCTGTCAGCCTTCCTGTGCTGAATACGATCAAACCATGCTCCAAACTATTTAAAAAATAGAGCATAATACTGCAGAGTCTATGAGAGTAAACTCACCAAATATTTCATACTCTTGTCATGGAAAGCCCTTAGGATGGAGTCTGTGGCTAATCAGAGTGGAAGCAAACAAGGTATGCCTCAAGTTACGAAAAACTAGTAGCTATGATGCTGTTTTTGGTATGCCCAACATTCTGTACAAATGTCCACCGATGCACTTGCAACTGCAAGGTACTTCGTTGAGGCATGCTTAATAATGTACACAATTTTTCATGAACAAAACTGCAAAAATAATTGATTATGAGTAATAATTTAAAAATGCATCATCACAAACAAGTAGATATAACGTTTACATGCTTGTGATCATCATCATAATCAAAGTCACAGCCCACTTCCTGTATGTATCCACAAATTGATAGATCATATTATTTATTCTTACACTCTGTAGCACTTGGCTAAAAATGTATTGATAGGGAGTAGCCTAGGCATAACATAAAACAAATAATCAGTGGCAAAATTGCATTCACAAAATAGTTTATAAAGAGATGAACAGGGATACTATAATCTCACTCGGTTCTATTTAACATCCACCATGTTTACCCACAAAATTGATGAATATCAAATACATATTGTTATTTGTCATGGATAATAAAGGTATTGTTGTCAAGACATGCCACAATGGTGAGTGTGACAACGGCCAGTGGCCACTCAATTGGTGTGCTGGTAGACACCTGCAGGATAGGTATTCGTTGTCAGGATGCATTATGTCTCTAATTCCCACAGAAGATGCACGCCCATGCCAAATAACTTGACTTTCTTAAAGATAGTGAAACAGAGAAGCAAGTGATAACAAAGTTGAACATGGAGATGAAGGATATGGAAAACACCAGACCCATCATCCTTGTTCACAGAAAGAAAGCTAATAATAAAGGAAACAAAATGATACCATTAAGACCACCATTACAGTACATTCTCACAAAACAAAGAGCTGTCTGTGAGAAGCTGCATGAAAAAAATGCAAGTTTTGGAGAAATCAGAGGAAGCCTCAGCATTGGTAAACATGGAAATTTGAGGATGATGGCCTCATTTAAACTCGTCAAATTGTTGGTTTGAACAAAAGAAAATCACATAGGTCATTCAGTTGGTGTGAACTGAGCCATAGACCATAATTGAAGCAAAGTGAACCCTCATTCCAGAACATCGCAGTCCCTAATTAATTAACATGCCCATTTTGCAGATTGAAATAAATTCCTACAAGAATGCAAAATGCCACCTGGGTTCAACTAGGAGATAAAATGTATGGGTGTATCGTTAGAGAGAGAGAAAGAAAGCGGCGGAGAGGAAGAGTGGCGCACCTAGAGTATAGTTATCTAATAAGATTGTCTTTCCAGTTGTTCGTAGGCATGTATGCAAAATGTGGAAGCAAAGACGAGGCACGTGAACTGTCCTGCAGAATCCCACGTCCAACTAGCAAGTGTTTCTAGACTTAACACTAGCGAAGTGTTAACGTTAGGAAAGTGGAAATATATTTGGTTGCAAGGTTTCCAATGAAGACTAATACCAACTTGATCGATGGAAAACATTAGAGACCTAACAAAAAAATTCCTTTACTGCTTTTTTGATTTGTCATAAGATTTTTTCGTTTAAATTTGTTTGTCCTCCACGTGCAATCTCTTTGGCGTACCCATTGCACATGAAGGTGTGATCGCTAGTTTATAACAATGTTCTATTAATAATTAAATGCTTTCAAGCAAATAGGGGATTCAATTTGTAACAATAAATTCTCTTTCAAAACATTCACCACTTTTAAGAAGCCGTGAAGATCCTTATTTGTACAAATTTCACAGCATATGAAAAAATTTGATTTAGTACAACATTTAAGAACAGTACATTGCAGTAAAATACCAAGAAGGAAAAGCACTTTTTGTTCCAACTCTGTTTCTGAGGTTCTGGACTACAAGCACACAAACGTTTTAGATGGTCCCACAATATATTTATATTTGAAACATAAGAGGAAAAGGTAACTTCTTAAATCCTAGGCTTCTAGCCTGCTGCAATATTTACCTCAAGTTTTTAAAGCGATTTGTATTGTTCGATCAAACGAGATGCATGTAGACGAGAAGTTGGAGTGATCGAACAGCCAAGCTTTTGAAGATATGCTATCTGAAACAATTCAACAAAGATGCTTTAGAAAACAATTATCCATAAAAATGCAGGATTGATGCTACATATGTATGGACTAAGCAAACTAAAATTTGGTCAGGCTAAAAACTTGAATATTCAAAAGAAACCATTTGTGCTCTTGGACTCAGTATATCAGTCTTTTGCAGAATTATATTGTTTGTACCATCCTTATTATTTTTTTCACTTGTAACAAAAAGATCCTAAACTATGAACTATACAGTCAATCTTAGTTGTATGTTTTTTTAAGTATGACACTAGGGTAGTAACACCATAACACCAGAAACATTTTGCATCAGGTGCATTAACAAGTGACCAAACAAAATATATACCATATATAAAACAAACAAACAAGAACTGCACGGAATAACACACTTCTACTTGTTGATGAATGGTAGCTTAGGTCAGATATAAACGATGATTGCTATAAGCATCATCATCGTTTATATATGATCAATTGCTCTTCATATTTAATATTTCTAAAATAAGTAAAATCGAATTTTATAATGCATGTATAAAATCGAATTTTAAATAAATGATGTTCGAAATTCATATTGAATTTAATTCAGAATTCTTATAATATATATCCGCCATGTGTGAGGGGGTATATGTGTTAAGTTGCTTAAACCGAATGGTAATCGTCTGTAGAGGAAGCCCACACACCCAAAGGGACACGTCCCTTGAGCAGACGTGTCTCCACATGTGGAGACATGTCCTCTCAAGAGACGCATCCCTTGGAGGCGGGCCTCTCTACATACAAACAGGAGTTCCAGCATTGAATGCAAAACATTGAAATTTATTAATGTTCTGCAATCAATACATTCGGCTATAAGAGAAGAAATCAGGAAATAGTTTTGACTTAGAAATTTCTCACTCAGAATTTCAGACCTTAGATATTAAACTTTAGATTTCATAGGATCCTATTTGATAAAGATTTGATTACATTTACATGGTATCAAAGCCACGTTGTGTGAATCCAAATCAAATCTAAATATCAGATTGCTCAAGAAAATCCGTATTTTCTAAAATCGAATTCACATCACATTCTTCATAATGTCAAGTGTGATCAGATTTGAAGATCATCTTGCAGGAGCAAACAACTTTACATCATGGAAATTTAGAATCATGATGATTCTTAAAGAGAATAAATTAGACTCACTTGTGAGAGAAAATAAGAAGGAACCAGAGGCTGAACCTGAGAAAACTCAATGGATTGAAAACAATGAAAAGGCCATGAAAATCTTAGTAGATGCAGTTAGGGATCATATAGTGCCCATCCTAGCAAAACATGAAACTGCATACCATATGTACAAATCTCTTGAGGGTACTTATGCGATCAACAAACACCTACAGGACTCTTGCATTAAAAAAACAAATCAACAATGCCCAAATAAACAAAGGAGAGTCCATTAATGCATACTTCATGAGGATTATTGAACTGAGGGATCAATTATCCACAATTGGATATCAGATTGACAACAAAGAATTAACCCTAATTGCACTAGGAGGCCTACCAAACTCGTGGGAGTCATTTGTTCAAGGAGTAAGTGTGAGATCTAAACTTCCTAAGTTTGACAGGCTAAGAACTGACTACCTTCAAGAAGAAACCAGACTCTCCACAAAAGAAAATAAACAAAAGAACATAGATGAAGGCATTCATGTACTCAACTCAACATCTAATAAAAGGAGTAAGAAAAACTCCTTCAAGAAAGGATCTTTTAAGAGAAAGAGAAATTCCAATGGAAAGGGATCTTATAAAAAGAAGGATATCTTGCAAGTACAATGCTTTAGATATGATCAATATGGTCACTATGCAATGAAGTGCCCTAATAGGACTAAACAACAAGCATCCTTTGCTAAAGTAGGAAAGCAAAACTCAGACCATGAATCTGAGAACTTTGTGTTCTATTCAGCCTTATCTAGTCAAGTATCCAACAACACCCACAACTGGGTAATTGACAGTGGTTCCTCTAGACATATCACAGGGTTCAAAGAACACTTAGATACTATGACTGAAAGGTCCGATGAAGAAGTAACCATTGGGGACGATTCTGCACACCCAGTAAAAGGGGTTGGAACTTGTTCCATCAAGTTGAAATCTTGGCTTTCTCTACACCTCACTGGAGTCTTATTTGTACCTGGAATAAAGAGGAATCTTATATCCATCTCTGCCCTTGAAGACAATGGTTATAGAGTCACCTTTATGGATGGGAAAGTTCTAGCATGGCCTAAGAACTCAACAATCAAGAAAGCCCAAACCATAGGTGTAAGACAAGGTTACCTTTACAAACTTTGCACTGAGGTTAAACAAGCTCTTACCCTTAATACCTTTGATTCAAATGAGATTTGGCATAGAAGCTTAGGACACCTTCATTTCCGTGCCCTGCATACTGTGGAAAAACTTGTAACATGCTTACCTAAGTTGAAACCATCTCGTGAAGGAACTTGCAAAGGTTGTGCCTTAGGAAAGAATACAAAGGGGTCCTTTCCCAATAGTGTGAGCAAAACCTTATAAGTGTTAGAACTGGTTCACTCAAACTTATGTGGACCCATGTCTGTACCCTCCAAAGCAGGATTTTTATACTATGTAATATCTGTAGATGACTTCTTTAGGAAAACCTGGATCTATTTCCTTACATGTAAAGAGTCAATAGAAATCCTCAAAAGGTTCAAAGAGTTTAAAGCCCTCACTGAAAACTTCTCCGGGAAGAAAATAAAAACCTTAAAGACTGACAATGGAAAAGATTACACCTCTGAGATCTTTAAAGAATTTTGCATGAGTGCTGGAATTAAGAAGGAGTTCATAGTTGCCTACAACCCTCAATAGAATGGGGTTGTTGAAAGGAAAAATAAAACCATTGTCGAAGCTGCTAAGGCAATGTTACTGGACCAAAATATTGAAACTTCTTTCTGGGCAAAAGCCTCTAAGACTACTGTCTATATCCAAAATAGATGTCCTCATTCTCATCTTGATAACAAAACTCCTAAAGAAGCCTTTACCGGCATAAAACCTGACATTAGTCATTTTAGGATTTTTGGTTGTCCTGTCTATATTCATGTGCCCAAAGAGAAGAGATTCAAACTAGAACCTTCTGGAAAGAAGGGAGCATTTGTGGGTTATAGTGAAACCTCCAAACCATACAGAATATTCATACCCGGGCAGAAACAAATTGAGTTGAGCAGAGATGTCTTCTTTGAAGAAGACATTGCATTCAAGAGGGCAAGAAGTTCTACTGAGACAGAAACCTATTCCCCTAGAGTACCTGAAATGGAACCTGCTCCTGAGATTCAGAAGGAGCATCCTGAGGAAATGCCACATGAACTTCCTGCCACTTCAAATGAGGATACAAATGACATCGGCAAAAAAGAGACCATTTTGGGCCAGGAAGATGATCAAAGAAGCAGAGGATCATGCAGCACCTAAAGGAACGTTCAGGAAGAGTAAAAGACCCAAACGGTTCTCTACCTATGTTGCTTTAATGAACAACATCATAAACTCAGAACCTTCCAATGTTACAGAAGCCTTCAGACATGAAGCTTGGAAGGATGCAATGACGGAGGAATATCAGTCCATCCTAAAGAATGATGAATGGGACATAGTGCCTAGACCAAAAGAGAAATATGTTGTCTCTTCTAAATGGCTCCTCAAAATCAAGCATGCTACTGATGGCAATATAGAAAAAAATAAAGCACGTTTTGTGGCTAGAGGCTTTTCTCAAAAGGAAGGCATTGATTATGAAGAAACATTTGCACCTGTTGCCCGTTACACATCAGTGAGAGCAGTATTAGCCATTGCAGCAGCTAAAGGCTGGAAGATCCATCAAATGGATGTGAAAATTGCCTTCCTGAATGGAACCATTGAAGAGGAAGTCTATCTGGAACAACCTGAAGGTTTTGTGATACATAAATCTAACTCACATGTGTGCAGGCTAAAGAAAGCTCTCTATGGACTTAAACAGGCTCCCAAGGTCTGGTATGAAAGAATTGACAGCTATCTCTTGGGATTAGGATTTTCCAAGAATGATGCTGACTCCAATCTCTACTTCAAGGTAATCAAAGGTGATATGCTAATAATTATTTTATATGTTGATGACGTGCTGATAACAGGAGAAGATCACCTCATTGCTCAAGGGAAGCAGGATCTAATTTTTGAATTTGACATGAAAGACTTGGGCATTCTACACTACTTCCTAGGTTTAGAAGTATGGCAGAAATCAGATGGCATTATACCAAACCAAGGGAAGTATACAATTGATATTTTGAAGAGATTTGGAACTTTGGATTGTAGACCGATGTCTACACCTATGAAAACCAACCGTCACAAATTGAAAGAAGCAGCAGCAGAATCCAAAAGTGCAGATCCAACCCTTTACAAGCAGATGATTGGATCCTTGATGTATCTGGTTAACACCAGACCTGATATTTGCTATGCAGTGAATGTTCTCAGCCAGTTCATGTGTGAGCCAAAGGAAATTCACTTAATGGTTGTGAAACATATTCTGAGATATCTTCAAGGCACTACTGGATATGGTCTTCTCTACAAGAATGACCAACTAGATCTACATGGGTACTCTGATTCAGATTGAGCTGGAAGTGTAACCGATCGGAAAAGCACATCAGGATGTTGCTTCAGTTTAGGATCGGCTATGATCTCTTGGATTTGCAGAAAACAATCTTCAATTGCACAGAGCTCAACAGAAGTTGAATACATTGTAGCCTCAATGGGAGCAAGAGAAGCAATTTCGCTTTGTAAATTGCTTGTGGGACTCTTTGGCGAGCCCTTAAATCCTACAATTATTCATTGTGATAATCCGAGTTGCATCAAACTCTCTGTGAATCCTATCTTTCATGATAGATCTAAGCATATTGAGATCCCCTATCATTATGTAAGAGATATGGTGGAAAGGAAGGTGATTCAGTTGGAGTATATCAATACAAATGATCAAACTGCAGACATTCTCACCAAGCCTCTCCCTCGAATCAAGGTAGAGCACTTCAGGAAGAAACTTCGTATGGTTGAAATGTAATTTGTTATTTATGTTTGAAATACAAATTGTTTATAAATTGTACTAATATATAAAGATGTTTAATGTGTAAACTCTTTTGTCATGTGTGTGACTCCATGACTTTATGGGCCTACTCCCCCTGTGTACATTATCGAAAGGTGACAATCTTTCTGATAATGAACACTTGTATTTGACATTGTAAAGTGACAACTCTACAATGATAAACTATAATGATAGATATCATGTGACTTGATATCTGTGGACATGTCATGATAGTATCTCTTGGACACTTTGATGGATATCATGGGACTTGATATCATCTGAAGATCATTGTGATCCTTAAGAGATAATCATGGTGATTATTTATATCCGTGGATATGCCATGAATTATGGTAGACATCATGTGACTTGATGTCAATGCACATACCATAATGAAGATGTGTTATGAAGAATGTCATGTGACTTGACAACATTGAGAAAACATATCATATCTTCGATATCACGTGTGAAGGTGATATCTTGACTTATTTGATTTGAAATATCTTCCCTAGCTAAGAGGGAGTGTTGATGATTGGTAACTTAGGTCAGATATAAATGATGATTGCTATAAGCATCATCATCGTTTATATATGATCAATTGCTCTTCATATTTAATATTTCTAAAATAAGTAAAATCGAATTTTATAATGCATATATAAAATCGAATTTTAAAAAAATGATGTTCGAAATTCATATTGAATTTAATTCGGAATTCTTATAATATATATCCGCCATGTGTGAAGGGGTATATGTGTTAAGTTGCTTAAACCAAATGGTAATTGGCTATAGAGGAAGCCCGCGCGCCCAAAGGGACACGTCCTCTCAAGAGACACATCCCTTGGAGGCGGGCCTCTCTACATACAAATAGGAGTTCCAGCATTGAATGCAAAACATCGAAATTTATTAATGTTCTACAATCAGTACATTCGGCTATAAGAGAAGAAATCTGGAAATAGTTTTGACTTAGAAATTTCTCACTCAGAATTTCAGACCTTAGTTATTAAACTTTAGATTTCATAGGATCCTATTTGATAAAGATTTGATTACATTTACACTACTTCTCACTGTTGACATTTCAATTCACACCTCTGGAGTGCGTATTGGAAACGGACAGCTATGTACAGATAAACTACTTTTCAAATTAGGAGGGGAAGCTCCCTCTTTCTCTATTATGCGTAAAAAGTAAAGTAATCTAGTTTCCTATCTTTTCTACTCGACTAGTAGAGGCACAAGGTTATAAAACCAAATACGTTGCTGCTAAGGTTTTTCTAGTTTCTACAGATCTTAACTACAACTAAACTATCCTATCCCCTCAAGTAATTCAGAGTGAGAGGATCTAGGAGCGATTGGGAATGGTTGGATTACTTAGACAAACTGTCTCTCAGAATGCATCCAAAGGCTCATTGCTCTTTTAGATTTACGCTGAAATAAAGTATATGCAAGTAAACACTCGGTAAGCCAAATCTCAAGATTCCCAAGGAGGCAAGATGCTTTGTCCAAGGTGTAGGCTGAAATTTAGATTACTAGAGACAACATTAAACGATAATCCTCATCTCTAAATTCCCAAGGAGGTGTAACACTCTATTTGAGGTGTAGACCAAAAGAAAGATTATTGAAACAACAAACATGAAAGACTTTGAGAATTTTGGATCAGAGGCAAGTGGCTCTCCTAACTTATTATCTCAACTTCAATCGAACATTACACTAGCACATTTGGGACAGCAAATTGTATGATGAAACTATCACACAATAGACGATCAAACCAACTTTATAAACTGACATTTAAGCAATAAATTGAACAATGATTTGCATGATGAAACAAACATACAATCTTGTTCTTACACAATGTGAACCAATACTAAATAGCAATATTGCAGGCGAAAGTGGCACAACAATTTGTTATCACAAGCAAAAGTTAAAATACAATGAGCAAGGTGCTCTTATTTATAGAATCTCAAAGGAGTAGGGAACCCTAAAATCTCCTTGAGTTAACATCTAGTCTTGCCAACATGCAAGAGTTATTATTATGTCTAAACAAAGATAACCTAACAATTAACTGGAAAGACTACCTCAATTAATTGGTCTAAAACTAAAACTAATTAGAGCAACATACAAGTCATTATTGCTATGAGAGTCAACTGATAACCAACATAAGTTAACAGAAACCTAACTGAAAGTTCCACCTCCACCAAAAGATATTCCCAAGGAAGAGATAAACATGCATGAAATCAGCAATCTGAACTCAAGAGTGATGTTGACAAGACTAATTTTAACTCTATCCTTGGGAAAATCGTGGGATATAACTGTCTGTCGACTCAAGTCATCATGAGCAATCATCTCCTCCAAGAAATCGTTAACTGCATCTTCGAGAACTTTGATATTGTCCAAAATAATGGACTGTTTGTTCAACATCTTCTCTCCATCTGTGATCAATCTCAGACATTCTTTGACCTCCTCAGCTGCCTTCTCAAAACTTGTTCACATCACGAAAAAATGATTCAACTTGGACGCCATAAGATCACCATCAAAGCCATCACGGACCAAACTCTAGAATTCTGCTTGCACGACATCGAGATCGATGTAGGTACCATCATCATGAAGATAATGGCATGGGATCTATGTGATGAATCTGCTTACAAGCTTATGAGCACCAACAATATTTTGTTTTGATTTCAGCCATCTTTGTAGACACCCTTTCATAAGTTTCTACTTTGAAGAGGTGTTGTTCTCTCCAAGCAAAAAGCTTCCTTTTGTCTTCATCTGCTACAACAACATCATATGCGATCACCAAATGAGAAATGATGATCTCATCTCTTGGTTTGTTCTTCGCCATACTCAACTCAAGCTGTTGAATTCCTTGACGAAGATTGTGAGCATTATACCTTAATTGGTACATCTTTGCAAGAAGGTATCTACCCTTGGTAACAAAATCTTCGATCTAGTCTTCCAAAAGCTTTGCATGATTGACTAACTAACCCAGCTTTTGTTGATCTGCAAGTGATTCTAGAAATTGTGGAAGAATAGTCGCAACGTTTGAAGTCCCATGAAGAAGATTTGAGACATATTGTCGCAGCTGCTTATTTTCAGCCTTGAGGGTTGCTTTGTCTTTTTTGTCCTTCATCACCTGCTCTTGAAGATTTTTTGCAGCTACCTTAAAGAGGCTCATGTCCACATGTCGAGTGCTTCTACCAAGGTTGGCTTTGACAAAGGTGAAATCACCAACCTCATCCAGTCTGTTGCCCTCTAGAGGTGTAGCAACCTCAATGATAATCTTTGCATCAGGAGTCTGCTCTATGTGTACTTGTTTCTTGATCTTCTTGTTTGACATGTCTTGATAGACATCGCCTCCTTCTACCCAAAGTTTTCTCAAGCCAAGATAATGATCTATGTTAACTTCTATGGGAGAAACAGCTGCAGTTATGTCAACTCTTGGTGAATTAACTGGCACTGAGACTTCACAAACTAGCAATTCTGGTTTTGAATCTATCTGAATGGGAGGAGGCTGAGGAGATAGTGGCGGACCAAGAGATGAGGACCCAGCTTCAGCTTGTACACTAGCTCCACTGGAATTTTTGGCACCTTTTCTAGTTGTTCTTGTTGACTTGCGATTACTTTCAAATTCTTAGTTCTTCCACTAACCCTGGCACCTTTAGGTGGATTGCTCCATGTCTTTTGTTTGGGTTTTGATCTTAACATGGAAGGTAGTGAAGAATGCACAATTGGCGGCTCTACAACTAGGACTACCTTTCGCCTCCTCTTGCCATCCAAGAAAAGCATACTGGTCTTGAAAACCCGGCTTGATAGATCCTCCACTAAAGTGCTCTCTTTGGCATATCAATTTGGTTGTTGAAGCGGCTGGTGAGCAACTTGATATTTGATGAATGTAGTAAGTAAAGCTTCTCCATCATCATCCAAGAAACCTTCAACATCTTCTAATAAGAAATCAACAAGTTGAGGAAGAGTGACTTTGCAATAATGGTGCCTGCGTACTTCAAATTCATCCTCACAATTGACACAAAAGTCTTCAAGTGTTGGCTTGTGTGAATGATTTCACTCCAAATGAGCTACAAAGAGGCCCAAAGGATCATATGAGCACTTTTCGTTGAGGTACTTGAGATGAAGTTTTGACAATTCGTTGTTCATCAACTTACAATCGGCTGTTGATTTGCATCTCTATATGCCCAATCCATATGGAAAAGTGAATGTTGTCTTATGCTGATTGCATAGAAAAGAATGAACCTCATGAACTTGTCTCAAGAACTCCATGAACAAGACTTTTTCAGATGGGTACCTTGGTAGCATCAAAGGTTCTCTTGAGAAACCATACACTCAAATGTAAGTAAACGTGGGAAATTGGATAAACCAATCAGCCCAATTCTCCATTGTTGATTTGGCATCCACTAAAATCCTTATGTGTATCTCGTTGTCAAGATCTCTCACTATCTCCATCAGAAAATGGTTGTTCACCTACTTCAAATCATGTTCAACTCACGAGGACTCCAACTGTGGGAAGTATTCATGCACACACTAAACACCAAGAATTCCAATGGTTTTCAAGACTCTAAAATTGCCTTGGAATGCAATTAGATAGACAAGATGTGAAACCATATGACACTCATGGAGCTTGAGAAATCCCGTGATTTGCTTGTGAAGAGCTTCACTGATCAGCATTGCCCAATCATAATGTTCTTTATTATTGACAATTTGAGACATGACATAAAACATGCATGGCCGAAAGATATAAGCTTCTTCTTGGCCCGTGATCCGGTTGAGCAACGTAATTAGGATAGCAATCTCATCTTTGAATTCTCCACGCCCAAGCTTCTTTGACAAATTGGTTTGTTGCTCTTTCAACCACCTTTGAGCAACCTTTGGGATCTTTCCTTTTTTGCGTGCCATATCTTTTCACATTCCTCCATGATTATGATGCAATTATCTCTACGGTTTGGAATGGAAAAACACTTTTCAACATCTCTCGACTTGAGGCTACAAACAACTCGCCCATCTGCTGATTGAATTTGTCATGTACAACGGTTGTAAAGCTTGATGCATGCAATGAAAAATTCAAGATCTGACACTATGATGGGAATAGAAGTTGCTGCCAACAATCCACAGTGATCAAGATGCTTGATTGTAGTATTGTCTATGCCTTTCAAAGTGCTCAATTTAATCATTGGATGAACATGACACAAGTTAGTGTCAAAAGTTTTCAAGAAGTATTGAATCAAGACCGATTCGGTCTTGTATTCAATTGGATTGAATTGCATTCTGAAAACTAGACTTTTGACTATAAACTTGGATATGTTTAGACAAACTTCTGAAAAAGCTAAAAATAGCTTCTGGTTGTTGATGTTAAGTACAACGTCGGTCTGCACTTTCCAAGAAAGATTATATTAAATATTATCTAGAGCCGACCTTATTTTGTGTTATATCCTTCCCTTGTTGACTGGCCGACCTAAGTCACATTTATTCATTTATCACTACTTGCTCAAAGGCCGACCTATTTGAAGAGGCGCCAAGAAGGTATATATACAAGGTTACCTTTTGATGTTTATACACATTCGAATACACAAAAAAAGAAGTTCGCTATTTTGGCAGAGCAGGATTCGCAGTCATAGAAGAAGCTCATACTTGGATTCGCATTCCTAGAAGAAGTTCATACTTGAACAGCAGATCATCATTACTGTAGTAGCAGACCGAGTTCAAGGAAGAGCACATTTAATTGTATCTAAGCATTAAGGAGAAGTGCAAATCCATTAGCCATTGTTGGGCTGTATTGTAAGCAGATTTCTGTCACTATATTATCACATATATAAGAGAATCATTTGCTGGGTTTTTCTCCCTCAAGAGGAGGGTTTTCCCAGGGTATCTTGTTGTGTTCATTGTCTTATGTATTACATTTCTGTTGAATGATTTGTTATCTAATCTGATCTAAGAAACACTAACACTGGTGAGGCTAAAAATAGCTTCTCGAGGGGCAATCTTTACGAAATTTTCTGAGATGTAGGTTTTGTTAAGTATGTATTTCTAAGTCGACCGAAATCATCAAAAAATTGAAAATTTGACTTTTCCTTGGGCATGCAATGACTTTTCAGAAACAAAAGCTGCAAGGGCTGCAGGGGCTATTTTTCTTGAAAAAATCTGGTATATGGATTTTGTAGCGGCCAATGTATTGATCAAACCTAGTTTTTCCATTTTTTCAAATGTTGAATTTTTTCAAAAACCTTATAATAGGGGGTAGTGAGTCAATTTTATCAAAAAAATATGGAACATGTGTTTTGTTGCCAACGCTATGCTCAACGAACCCAAATGACCAGATCTATGAAAAAATTGTTGTTTACTTGGACATGCAAGAGAAAACCTAAGACAAGGATAGAAGAAATGTGAGGGGGAAAAGATAGAAGTTGTAAATTGCCACCTTCAATCCTCAAGAAAAATGCCTCTGTATAAACCCGATCTGATGAATTCTTGGCAAGAACCTGCTAGAAAGACGAAGCATGGAAAAATATTCCTTTGTGCAATTTGAACCTAGAATTGCGAAGAACTCTAAAACATCCCTCTTGTAGCACCTCCAAATCCTATTTGCATGAGAAAATATGAGCTCGCCTTCAACCCATGATGAATAAAATGGGCGCCCAAATGCTTTAATAAATAATTTTTCATGAATGGAGTCATCACATGCAATTAATTCCTAAATTTAGAAATGAAGCAACCTCATTGGACCTCCATTTAGTTAATTGAATGAAGACTAATCCATCAATAGGCATCATTTATCATGCAAAAGAGGAAGGATGCAACATGCAAGAAAAATGGAGCAATTAATAGTTCAGTTTAGAGGTGGAACTAAAGACTTATCATTAGTTTGAGTTCAATTGAAAAATCCCTAAATTTTAGGGCGACCAAGGCATGCACTTCACTTCAAAAATATCTCCAAGTCAAAGTTTGACTTTAGGCGCTAACTTTCCCAAACATAGAAACTTTTTGAATTTTTTCATTTTTTAGCCTTTCACTGAAGCCTGTGTTTGATCATTGTTTCTGAATAACTAACAGATACAGTAGACTGGCTGACAATCTCGTTGAAGAGCGGGATCAAAACTGAGAAGGAACTTCTTGAGGTTGCAAACCCTAAAAACTGCATCTAGTATGTTAAAATCTTGCACCCCTGGTCAACAGGGGCACTTTTATTGCCATAACCATTTTTACAACTTTCTAATTTTGTCCTTCGTGCTTCGTTCTTCATTCAATCTATAGCTGTCAGATATTGACAATTCTTCTGATCAGGCTAAGGTATTCAATGGAAAGCCTAAAGAATTCTGAACATGATGAATATTTTAGCAAACCCTAGCAACTACATTTAAGGGCTCAAAACCCTAGGCGCCCCTGGCCAGTAGGGGCACATGTTAGAGTAATTAGTTATTTACTTGATTAATTAAACATTATTTGTTTAATTAATTAAAGTCCCTTTTATCTCTTTTACAGTTAAGCTAACATTAGGTGCATAATAATTAATTATTTTATTAATTATTAATGTGCAAGTCTAGGATTTTCCTTTTTAGGGTTTCTTTAACCTATATGAGGTTATAAACTTTTCTTTTGTATTATTATTCATTTTACATTTGGTGAATAGAGAGCTCCACATCTTTGAGCATTTTTACTGTTATCTTTGTTGCTTCTCTATACTTCTCCCTCTAATAGGTATTCTTTGCTTGCAGAGGTCACTGGGCTCCTATGAAGTTGTATTTACTCAACTCGTACATGGTATCAGAGCTTCAGATCTGCAGCTACTTGTTCTTGTTTTGAGAATTTTGCATTGGAAGCAGGGGTTACAACAGTTTTGCAAGGTGATTTTTGGTGGATCCGGCATACTACATTTTTTGGGTTCACTTTGAGTCCAAACAGACCTCACCGTTGGATTCGCAACGTCCAAAAACTCCTAAATCGACTGTTCATTCGTCGATTTT
This sequence comes from Sequoiadendron giganteum, assembly GCA_007115665.2. Taxonomy (NCBI): domain Eukaryota; kingdom Viridiplantae; phylum Streptophyta; class Pinopsida; order Cupressales; family Cupressaceae; genus Sequoiadendron; species Sequoiadendron giganteum. The sequence continues at coordinate 55,733,068 of CM021110.1, read as the reverse complement.
GGTTACAATTGATCAGGGAGGCAAAAAAAAATTGCCCTAAAGCCGTACAACCCCAGGGCACGCCTTCCCCAAAAAAAATTGAAAAAAATCAATTTTTAGGGTTTTTTAATCTCACGGCCAGTACAAATCCAAGCACCGCCGGTGAGCCGTCCACCGGCCACCGCCGCTGGCCACGCCATCCTCGCTCAGCTCGTCCGCCGCCAACCTCTGAAGCGCCACAGGAGAGCCACCAAGGCCCTCAATCATTTGTTTTTTGCCCCCTTTCACTCAAACAGGCATAACTCGGCATTTTATCTCTATTTTTAGAAACAAAAATAGGAGTTGGAAAGCTGACTCTGACACCGATCTGATGGTGCAGGTGTTTTTCCAGAATTTTCTAGCTTGGTTATAGTTTTTTCCAGTCAAAGTGGGGTCTTTTTTCTGCACTTTCGGGGCCATAGAAGGTGCAAACGAACTCCGTTTTTAAAAAACAAATAGGCATTGGAAAGCTCTCAGCATGCTCTATTCAGATATGTGATTTTTTGTCTCAGAATTTTCATCAGGTACAAGTGCAGGGTTTCATGGCAGACTCCTCAGTTGAGTTACTCACATCACACAACTATCACACCTGGAATTCTCGCATGATGCGGCTTCTCAGGTCACGAGGGTTGTGGTCTTGTTTAGATGAGGTTCAACCTCAGTTGCAGCATCCTTTTGAGATTATGTAGCATAGGAACAAGATGGATGAAGCTATGGGTTTGCTATCCATGCACGTTTCAAACAGTCTTTTGTTTCACCTTGATGCTTTGCTCACTCCTCGAGCCATGTGGTTGAAGTTTGAGACACGTTTTGGGGCCATTAATGAGTTTCGAGCATTACAGATTGAGGCAGAGCTGACTTCACTGTTACCTGAATCATTTCCCACTATTGAGGATTTTTTGAACATGTTCAAAACTATCCGCACTATTTTACAGGGTTGTGGCAAGAATAAGTCAGACACAGAGTGCATTTACTTGATCCTTTCAAAGCTTTGTGGTCCATTTCAGATATTTGCTTCTTCCTTCTATTCCACCATGGATGGCCTGGGTACTCATCTTACCATGCCTACCTTTGATGTGTTTTGTGAGCATTTGTCTCATGAACAGTCACACCTTTCTCAGATGGATATGCTCTCAGGATCAAAGAACAAAGCATTGGTTGCTCAGTCATCTAAGGAGAAACAGAAGCAAAAACCGAAGCCCAAGAAAGATTTTGTAGGTAGTGAGCATTTCTCCAAACCACCTCCGAAGTCTGATTCCAAACCACCACTTAATCCAAAACAAGGGAAATTTTCGAAGTCTGGTGAGTCTTCCTCCAAGACTAAGCAGAAATCAGGAGACACTTGCAGCTTCTGTGGTGAGGAAGGACATCCAGTTTCCAGGTGTTGGAAACGATTAGAGGCTTTAGAGGAAGCCATGCAACAACATCACATCTCACCTCAATCGTCTTCTCCTTCCACAGGGAAAAGCCATGCTCTCACTGCTCGAGCATCGACCTATGGGTCCACTTGGATTTTAGATTCTGGTGCTTCTCACCATATGACTCACACTGAGCAATTGGTCACTTCTCTTGCCTCTTGTGGTACTCCACAGATTGCAGTGGGTGACTCTACACAGCTTTCCGTCTTGGGTTCAGGTTCTGTCTCTTTGGATGGGGGCACTCTACAAGATGTTTTGGTTGTTCCTGACATCTTGACAAACCTCCTATCCATTTATCAAATTTGCCATACTGGCTCTAGTAAGACAGTTGAGTTCTCACCACATGATGTGGTTATTCGGGACCTCCATGACTTTGATCTGGTTGTGGCTACTGGGAGTGTTGATACTGCATCTCGTCTTTACAGATTTGATGGATTTGAGCCTTCTGAGGGTACAGGTTCATCTCTTATAGCACATGCAGATTCAATGAGTAAGCTTTGGCATGAGCGTTTGGGCCATGTCAATTACAGATGAGTACATAGGCACTTGTTCTTGGTCTTCCATAGATTTCTTGCACTAACGGTGTTTGTCATGGTTGTGTGTTTGGCAAGCATCATAGGGATCCCTTTCCGAAGGGAAGAGCCACTCGTGCTTTGGCACCCTTAGAGTTGATTCATAGTCACCTCATGTCATTTCCCACTCCTTTTTCTGGGGCCAAGTATGTACTCACATTCATTGATGACTTCTCCAAACGCACATGGGTGTACTTTCTTAAGTACAAGTCTGATGTCTTTGATTCCTAACGAATCTTCAAGACATTTCTAGAGAAGCAGTCTGGCCTTTCTAATCGGCGGATACGTATAGATAATGGGGGGGAGTATGTGAATCAGGCTTTCAGAGATTTTTGCACTGAGCATGGTTTGCAGCATTAGTTTACTGTTCCCTACACCCCTCATCAGAATGGTGTCGCTGAGAGAAAGAACAAGACTTTACGGGAGATGGCGAATTGTATGATTCAATCCAGGTCCATGGATTCGTCTTTTTGGGCTGAGGCAGTCAATTGTGCCAACTATATTCAGAATTGAATGCCTCACAAGGCGATTCGACATATGACTCCTGAGGAGGCTTGGTCTCATGACAAGCCTAATGTTTCATCATTTCGAGTATTTGGTAGTGAGACATGGGCATTTATTCCTGATGCTCAGAGGAGAGCCATGGAGCGGAAGAGTCGACCCCTCATTTTTGTCGGCTACTGTGAGGATGTTAAGGCATACAGGTTGTTTGATCCTAATTCCAAAGAGGTCCTGTTTCGACGGGATGTCCAGTTTGATGAGCGCCTTCGCACAGTGGATACCCTGTCTCCAGTGTATACTTCACTACCTACTCCTCCCACTACAGCTCTTCAGGATTATGTTGAGGATGATTCTGATGAGGATTTTGATGATCCCCCATCTCCACCTCCACTTGCTCTACCTCAGATGCCCAAATGGGCTCGCTTTACTGTTGAGGCAGCAGGATCTATGGCAGGTGATCCTTCAGACACTCGTCGCACCCATTCTCATACTGCAGGTTCTAGTCTTTTGAGTCATGCTCTTTCAGAGGATCCTCAGAAGTTTTCAGAGGCAATAGGTCACCCTAAGTGGGATAGTGCTATGGAGGAGGAGTATTCTTTTTTGATGAGGAATAGTACATGGGATCTTTGTCCCTTCCTAAGGGCAGAAACATGGTTCGGTGCAAATGGTTGTATCGCACCAAGTATGTTGTTGATGGTTCTATTGATAAGTACAAAGCACATCTTGTTGCGAAGGGTTTCTCCCAGGTTGAGGGTATTGATTACTCTGAGACATTTGCCCCTGTCGCCAAGATGAATTCTATTCGCTTTGTACTATCACCTGCAACTTCTAAGGGATGGCCCATTTTTCAGATGGATGTGAAGTGTGTGTTCTTGCATGGTGACCTACATGAGGAGATCTATATGGAGCAGCCTCAAGGATTTGTCCAGGGTGCTTCTTTGGTTTGCAAACTTCAACGTTCATTATATGGTCTCAAACAGGCCCCTCGGGCTTGGTATGAGAAGATGGACTCTTTTTTGCTCTCCACTGGTTTCACACACTGTCATTCTGATCCCACCGTCTATATTCAGAATCTTGAGGGTGAGATCTTGATTCTTGTGCTATATGTTAATGATCTCCTCATCACAGGTAGCTCATCCTCTATGATTCAGCATGCTCAACAAGCTTTGATGGAGCAATTTGAGATGACAGATCTCGGTCTTCTGCACTATTTTCTTGGTCTTCAAGCGATTCAGTCTTCTGATGGGATCTCCATTTACCAACAAAAGTATTATCTTGATATGCTTCAGAGCTTTGACATGCTTGATTGCAAGCCTTCCCCCACACCTTTTCAATCAGGGGTTGTTTTGACTACTACTTGCCCCACTCCTTTCGTAGATTCTACACTTTACAGGCAGTTTGTTGTACCTGACTCACACTCGTCCTGATCTTTCCTTTGCGGTTGGTCTTGTCTCTCGATTCTCCCATGATCCTCATGAGAGTCATTGGCAAGCTGCCAAACGTATCTTGAGGTACATTCAGGGCACCACTTCTTATGGCATTCACTACACATCAAAGGATTCTCACATTATTGGCTGCACTGACTCAGATTGAGCTGGTGATGTCAATGATCGAAAGTCTACTTATGGCTTTGTTTTCTGTCTTGGCTCTGGTCCTATCACATGGTTTTGCAAGAAGCAAACTGCTCATGCATTATCATCTACAAAGGTTGAGTACCGAGTTGTTGCGCTCGCTAGTCAGGAGATTTTATGGCTTCGACAGTTGATGACTAAGTTTTCTTTTCCTCCTGATAGTCCCACTATTCTTTGGTGTGACAATCAGAGTGCTATACACATTTTTCGCAACCCGGTGGAGCATCAACAGACGAAGCACATTGAGCTTCATATGCATTTCATCAAACAGTTGATTCAGGATGGTTCTCTCATCTCGGAGTATATTCCCACTGCCGAGCAGGTTGCAGACATCTTCACAAAGCCTTTTGCATCGTCGCGCTATCTTCAGTTGCGCTCTATGCTTGGGGTGAAGGAAGTTGTCCTTGGGGGTCTTTATGAGGCCTTCCTTCCTTCATGTTTCTTTCAGCATGTTCTTCTATCTCTTTTTGAAGAGGAGTTTTTTCCCATTGGGTTTTCTCCTTTTCTCCGTTTCATAGAAATTTCCTTGTACTTGGGTACCTGATCTGGCCTTGTTGTCGAGACCCATTGCTTTTTGCTTTCAGTTGCTTCTTCTAGGTTTTAGCTTCTCCCTAAGTCTAGCTTAAGGGGGGGTGTTAGAGTAATTGGTTATTTACTTGATTAATTAAACATTATTTGTTTAATTAATTAAAGTTCCCTTTTATCTCTTTTACACTTAAGCTAACATTAGGTGCATAATAATTAATTATTTTATTAATTATTAATGTGCAAGCCTAGGGTTTTCCTATTTAGGGTTTCTTTGACCTATATGAGGTTGTAAACTTTTCTTTTGTATTATTATTCATTTTACATTTGGTGAATACAGAGCTCCACATCTTTGAGCATTTTTACTGTTCTCTTTGTTGCTTCTCTTTGCTTCTCCCTATAACAGGTATTCTTCGCTTGCAGAGGTCACTGGGCTCCTATGAAGTTGTATTTACTCAACTCTTACAGCGCATTTGTGCTCTGAGCTCACAATGTGACTATGACTAAATCCTTTTGTTTGACACTCAATTCCAAAAATTTGGCGACTCTAATTAATCCCCTGACGGACTCGTTGCAAAACCTGATCAAGTCCAAGACGAACATCTTAGATGTCATTTGCTCAAAAAGTTACATTTGGTGCCTCAAAGTTTGGCCACCCTTGGCTAGCAGGGGCGCTTTTCCCCATCAATGTTAGTCAAATTTTGACAAACTTCATTTCCCTGTATTTCTCCATTTTTCATTTGATCTTCAAATTCAGGCGTTAGATAGATCTCCTGGACTGGTTGGCAAGTTCATCACGAAGCTAGAAGAATTTTGGAGAGAACTTCTTGGAAGTGACAAACCTTGAAAAATTGATCTATGCCTTTGAAACAATGGGCACCCCTGGCTAGCAAGGGCGCTTTTATGGTCTAGAGTTAGAAAGTTTTCAATCTTCAAATCTCCTCTCGCTCATGCATTGTTTCATGAGCATCTTTCGCCTTTGAGTGATATGTGCAGCATCTGAAACCTTGATTCTAAGACCTGGCAATTTAGCTATCCTCCATTGATGACCCCGGAGCTCATGCTTCATCATCCGAAAAAGCAGAATTGACCCATGATAGAAATACTGACAATATGATGATTCTGACAAGACCAACCTGATCAAGATGCAGAATCAACAAATCAAAATCAGTTTGGGTATTGCATGCGTGATGTTCCTACTTTTTAGGGTTTTTCTATTTTTAGAAAATTTACAAATATCCATTTTACAATAAACCCAGAAAATCCTAAATTTTAAGATAAATCCCTAAAATTTAGGAACCCTAATTTTCCCTAAAAAAATGGGAATGAAAAACTGAAATCTGGCTTTTGTTGACAACTTCATCCTGAAGTGATCCAAATTGTCAAATTTTGAAAATTTTGAGTTTCTCATCATCAAATATGACATGCAAATTTCTATTTTTTCGAGTTTTCAACTTCAAACAATCCTAAGATTGACCATTTTAAACAAAATGCCTTAATGAAGAAAAAAATTATTTGGGTACAACACTCACAAACCATGTACTAAACCGCTCTAACCAATCATGTCAATATGAAGAAAAAGAAGCTCAATTAATTTGTACAATAAGAGTGTAGATATGATC
>CM021110.1:55687018-55726681 GCA_007115665.2 Sequoiadendron giganteum | reverse complement strand
TGAATCATACAAAAGTACTTTAAAACATGAACAAAATAGAAAAAGCCCAAAATAATATCCAAAATATTCAAAAATAAAAGCAGAAAAATTACTTCACAATTCCCTGATAGCTAACAATTAGCCCTATCCCAACTATTATATAAAACACCTTTCCAGCAGTTAAGCAAATCAGAAATAGGCACCAACAATCTGCACTAGAATTGTTATCTTTCTGAAACTTATTGCAGCACATAATAATTCTAAGTACCTTGAAGCCATAAATCTTTTAGTTAAAAACCATTCTGCAGAAGCATTGTAACATGATTTGTAGAAGCAAACCTGCTTAGGGGTCGCAGCAGTTGAATCCATGATCCGTTCACTGCACTGTTTTTGAAAATGCTCCTGTAACCATGCAACAAAAGACATGTCATTCCACGTTCATTGGATAAAATCAAGTAATGGACTTTTAAGGATATTAATGCTCTAAGGAATATAGCAAATTTTAAAATTCCATTAAGTAGTATCTCTCAAAAGAAATATACAGCGAGAGGTGCGAAAGACATGAAACAATGTCCCTCAAAGCTAAAACAATAGATAAGTATATAACCAATTACCATTAGAAGATCTAATATAGAAGATCCCTTGAATTCACTTCAAAGATGTCAGTGTTGAAAGATTTTTTATTTTAGATTAGTTTTACCTGTAGTCAGTGTCACTGGATTATCACTCTTGGATTTATCTTCCTAATGGTCTAGATGGTAAAATCATCTCTGCAATGCAAAAATAAATAAATAAAGAGACCATTTCAAAGGATGATGGTTCACTCGTGGTGAAGATAGTTTTTGCTAGGATTGGGAGATAAAGAGCAAGGATTGGGAGGTAAAGAGCAGTATGATGAACTCCAAATTTAGTTTTTGTTCTAATGCGATGTGATTAATGTACCTTCCATTATGGGATATCCAAATCTTTCACAGATGATATTGAAGGAGATATTTAGCAGCAACAAAAGCTTTTGAAGGCAACAAATGGATATATAACCTAGTTTCAATGTGGATCCATCCTTGGGGCTTTTTCGGATGTCCCCATACCCAAGACATTTTGGGATGTAGGGAGACCTTGAAAACATCCTCAATCCATCCCCTAATATTTCAGTGTCGGCAATGACATTTGGAAGCACCTAGGAAGTACCTTTAGTAACAAATGTACATGAAGGAGGTGCCTTCATGCCATTTAATGGCATAAGTGAGCAAATTGCACACCTGATTGCATATTGAGATTGATTTCAAGTGGCATGTGTTGACTGTACATCATTTAAGTGGCAAACATGATTAGAAGAGGAATCTAGGACAGATTTTGACATAAGTTTGCCTAATAAGCAAAGTTTGCAGCCCCCCTGCAGCAGCAAAAATCAATAGTTCCAGTCATTTTTTCCAGAAATACTTCATTTTTCAGGTCACCTAAGGTTTTGAAAGGGTTTGCTGCATATCCATTGTCAATACCTAGGGCCTTTAATCAGTTTTTCGGCAACCATGGTGTTGATGTTATTGAGCAGCTTCGGTCTGCACTTCCCAAGAAGAAAAGAATAAATTAAATGTATAGCCTCTAGGCTATTTAATTTATATCATACAATATACTTGCTAAGGGCCGACCCTTATAGCTCGCCTATCCTTGTCTCACCTTGAGCCGACTCCAAGATATATTAATTGTTTATCATTTATTATGTTTTCCAAGAAAGGCCGACCTAAATGAAGAGGTACCTTGTGTTGTATAAATACAAGGTCAGTTTGTCATTGTTAAACGTTCATCTCAAGCAAGTTCGCATTTTATATTCAAGAGCAGAATTCGCACTTTAGAAGAGCAGGTCCGATTTCAAGGAAGAACATATTCATTTGTATCTTGTGTATCTAGAAGAGGTGCGACCTCATTGCATTCATTATTGGCCATTGCTGGGCCTGAGTTGTAAGCAGACTTCTGCCATTGTTCTATATTATAGAAAAGATTCATTGCTGGGTTTTTCTCCCTCAAGAGGAGGGTTTTCCCAAGGTATCTTTGTGTGTTCATTGTCTTATGTGTTGCAATTCTTTTAAGTGCTTTCATTATTCAATCTGATCTAAGAAACACTAACACATGGAAGGAGATTTGAATTTGATGTTGCAGTCACAAATTTCCTAGCTTGTCATCAATTTTCAACCCTATCCAGAGGTATATTGCCAATGTCATCAAGTTCTTGTGCTAGGGTTTTATCGTACCCTCATTCAAAGGATTCAGTTACCATTTCAACTCTCAACAAAATACTAGTAAAATGGTTCTTAGGTTGGTGAGGTCTCATAGTAATTAGGGTTATGGAAGTCTTGAAAGGATCCACACCATTTCAAAGTGAGGAGTTACTTCAAAATCACAATGGAGAATCAATTTAAAATTTGCTATTTTGGCCATGGCTATTCATAACAAATTGTTATTTCCAATGTTTCTATTTCTAGACAGAGAGTTGAGGCCTATTTCAAGTTATTAGTTTTTACTTTATTATTATTTCAGGATTACATTTTTCTTTCAAGTACTTTATTTTCTCCTTTTTAGTGGCTTTAAGCATTTATGCTTTAAAACTTTGAATTTTGCGATAAAATAATGGTTATCCTAAATCCCAAGATTTGTTTATCTTGGAATCTATAAATAAGTGCTTTGAGCACAAGACATGAATAATGATAACACTACAATTATGTTGCTGAAATATCATTCCATGTGCTTCCTTTGTGTATTTGTAATTTCATTAACTAAATCAAAAGTGGATTATAGAGACAAGTTTTGTATCGATGGCGTTCATCTACCATGTATGCTACTTTGCATACAAAGTCGCTTTTTGATTCTTGAAATCGTGTGTTGTTGATCTAATTTGTTATTAATTTGAAATCTTGTTGCATCAAATTATTGTTCTTTATTTTAGCCAATAAGAAATTTGTTGTGTTTGTGCAGTTTCTCCGTTCTTAATATCTAAAAATCCCACTTTTGAGACAAAAGCTTGTTACTAGTCTTGTGCTCATAACGAAGGCAAAAAGATAGGAGAATGGTCAATTATTTCATTTATGCAAACCCCCTAAAGAGACTATTGTATAGTTTTTATAACTTTCTATTTATCTATAGCTTTGTGTCTAGGATAGTTTAGATCTCAAGGAGCTTCCCCACACAATTGAAGAGAGTGTGTGTTGTCTTGAAAGAGAAATTAAAATGCTAGCACCTCCAAATTTGCACCTTTTAAATGGCAATTAAAGTTGAAGTCTTTTCGTGAGTTTTTGTGACTAAGATAGAGCACTCTTAGGAGTAGAGAGGTGAGTAAGTAATCTAGGTAGCCTTCCAAATTCAGCACAACTATCACCTACTAGAATTTTTCAATTCTATGTGATTTGGTCCATTTAAATACATTTCCAAGGGAATCAAAAAACAAAATCTAGTTCAACCTAAGTGCATTCACAAAGAAAATGATAAACATCAACTTCTTGGCATCCATTTTCCTATACAAAAGCAAGAATGTTGACAAGAGCGAATAAATAATGAGAATGCCAAAAACACATGACCACTAAGGAAATTCAAGGACTTGTGGAATGGAAAAAACTTATGATCTCATTTTATTGGTGATGATCAAATATTTAGTTGAATGCCAGCTACGAACCTTGTTCTAGATGGAGGTTAAGACAATGTTACATGACACAAGTGAGGGAAGCCACTCACAAGAAGAGATCCTCATCCTATGTTTCTCGAGAAAAATATGTCGAATTACTCAAATTTGAATTTTTTATTTTTTTGGTGAAACAATATCTTCAATGTGTATATGAGACAAGGCAAACTTACACCAAGCAAATTAAATCCATTGACATTATAATTGGATCTGCCTAGACTGAAATTCACTCAAACACTCAAATGATCGCTCCCTTTCAAATGTGGAGAAGTTTTCAAGAGTTAAATAAATTTTATGGGCTCGTGCTTTTTTTAGTGATATATTTAAGTGATTACATTTTTTAAATTTCGGCTTCTTTTAGTTTGTTTAAGTTACTTTTAGAGAAATTTTTGAGAGTTAAATACTTTGTAAGGGATCATGTTTATATTTTTAGTGATATATTCAAACAGTCACATTTTTTTAATTTCAACTTTGTTTTAGTTTGCTTAAATTACTGTTAGGTGTTTTCAATTTAAGTGTATGTTTCAAATTCAAATACTAATTTTTACCTGTTATCTTAAGAAAATTATGTCCTCACATTGCCAACACTAAGTCCCCAAAGTTTTGAGGAATAGTGGACTTTTCAGCTTCAATAGAAATCTATGTCGTTTTGCTTACCAAAATGAACAAATTTTTAATGGTCAATCACATCAATTACTTTATTTTGTACAATAAGTTGCACCAAAAAAAGTGTTCAAAACTTTTGACAAGTAAAAATAGAAATCTTAGGTACCCATTGACAACAAATGCTTTCATTATATTGGAACATTACTTGATACAAACAGCTTCAATTTATTTATAATAAACTACTATTTAGAAAACATCAATCAAACGATAGATGGTATATTGTGGCAATGACACATACCCTAGCATTTTCATAAAATTAGAGACTAAATGCCTATCTCCCCAAGTCAAACTATCCAAAAATATCTACTTTCCTCACGCTCTAAAACATCATCCATATTTTTATTGTTGGTTAAGGAACAATAAAAGTACGTTACATGTTTCTACATAAGATGCTAAATCTAGAAGTAGTCTAAGTCGGCTAAAATTTGTTTTGTAACCAAAACCATTAGATAAAGGCCATGGACATATCATGCACCTAATCTTTTTAAAAATATGCAAGATATGACACCCCCTATGTAATTCCCACATGCATGTTTGTGTTCGAGATTACCAAGCATAAAATTCAGAACAAGTTCATTTGATAAAATTCCAAAAAACAAAATTGTGATTCAATTCTAATAATATAAACTTAAAATACTAAAAATTAAATAAATTTAAATAAATCAAACTTCAAAGCAATATTACCCCGAGTTTTCGGGAAGCGAACGGCAAGACATGTCCCCAAGTCCCTGATTTTTCAAGCTAATTTTGGGGACGACTATATAAAATATAGGAAACATTTAAAATATATAAGAAAATTTTAAATATTCATATGAAAACATGAATAAAGCATGCATATAGAAAATTTTAAATATTCATATGAAAATATGGATAAAGCATGCATATATATATATTATAGAACCTTAACATATAACATTTGTGTTCAGACTTCATTGTCAATACTCAATATGCATTCAAAATTCGGAACTCATTGTCAATATGCGTGTGATATTAAAAAATAACATACAAGTTATAAACTTATAGCAAAATGCCGAAAGGCTACACTCTGCCATATAGTTTTACTTTCAATTACTATATGAAAATCAAAATAAAATAAAAAATGTAAAACAAAGTACACTGCTGCCCCTAATCTATATCTCCCAACACTGCATCAAAATCAAAGTCCTCCTCTGAGTCATTGCCACTGTGATGGTCCACCTCATCCAACGAAATTCCAACCAATCCCTCTGGTGTCTCCTCCTCATTAACTTGAGCCATGCCTTCAAGATCAATATCCCACTGTAAAGATGGAGTTTGTCAATACTCTGTAGTTTAACGATATTGAAGTTGAAGAGCACTATGCATGGCCACTAGCTTCTCCGCTCATCTAGAGGTAAGTCTATTCCTCTTGATGGAGTGGATAAAGCCATATGTGGACCAATTCCTCTCTACAACAGAGGAACTAGCAACCTGTGCAAGGAGGCAAGTGGAAATCATCTTCAATTGTGGTGTATCCCTCCCATACCATGTCCACCATCCAATAGGGTTAGTTTGAGCTAATATAGCTCTATCCAACTCCGCATGTGGTTTACTCAATGTTGGACCACAAAGATTTGCAAAGTCAAGGAATTGTGTGTAAAGTATTGAAGCTTGCTCCTTTGAATACATCTAATCAATGGCTCGTGTGAATCCATCTAAAATCTATGGGTCATCACATGGAGGAACCCTTCCATCCCTTGGTGCATACAATTTGGGATTTAGAGCAAAAGCTTCCATATCAAGCAAGGTGTTCATTGTGTTCCACCTCTGCATCAATGGGCCTAATATGTTGCTCATATAACATCAAAGTAGGATCCTTAGCCAAAATTGTTTGCTTTATCTTCCCAAGCATATTGTCAAATGTCTCGTATATCTTTTCAAGACTAGGAGAGTCTATATCAGCATATCTAATGACATCTACAATAGGTGAGATAAAAGAGAAAATATATCTTCAAAATGTAAACAAAAAGTTCAAAATAATTAATTGACATGTTGGAAACTTTGAAAGTTGGCACATTGGCAATAAAATTAAAATATTAAAATCAGAAATTTAATATGAAAATCAGCAATCTAATTTTATTTTTTTAATCAAAATCAGCAATTTAATAATAAAATCAACAATGTTTTACCTCACAGTGGACCACCAATCATCATCAAGGATCTTTTGTTTGATGGATTTTCCTAGAGTAGTACTTGAATTAGGACATCTAGCCCACTTTGAATTCACCATCATCAATTGTAGAGGCTCATGTACCTCAAGCATCCTCTCCAACAAGATGAAGTAAGTGGCATATATATATTCATTAAAAGGCAAAAGCAATATAAGGCTCAATGTAATTGGAAATTTGGAATACAAATGACTGAAGTTTAAAAAAAAAAAATCAAATTTCATATATTGAAATTTGAAAGTGAAACAAAATGAAGTGGCATACCTTCTCTCAATAGGTTTGAGTAACTTCTTTGAAAATGTCCTGAAGAGAACAAGTGAGCTATGGTGGTTGCAAATGAACATTTAAATCTCTCTAGCTTTTGCCACTACTTTCTTCAACCAATCTAGCTTTGCTATGTCTTTCAATGCATTGTTCAATGCATGAACACAACAAGGGGTCCAAAAGATGTGCTTGCAAGCACCCTCCACCAATAAACTAGCTGATTTGCACACATGTTGAATCGGTGATCACTTGTACAACATTATCAGGCCCAACCTCCTCTATGGAATCTCTCAAAATGGTAAACTAGAAGTCTACATCCTTACACTTCCTTGAAAAATCCATGGCCTAAGAAAATAAGAGCCAACAAGGCATGTGACTATGATATTGATGAGTGGCCGATGTCTAACATCGGCCCACCCATCCATCACAATAGAGCAACGCGTCCTCATCCAAGTTTGCCTCATATCCTCCATTAGCACATTAACCTTGGAATACTCTTTGTCTAGGAGGGTAGTGTGTAGCTTATGATCTTTAGGGGGCATCAATGAGGGACCAATACTGGCTACATCTTTGATCATTTGTTTGAAGTAAGAGGAATGGGCCACATCAAATGGGATGGCATGAGCAAAAAATAATTTGGCAATGGAAGACTTGGTAGTTTCTTGTGCTTGCATATTAAGCATAGCTTCAACTGAACCTCTCTTGTTGCTACCACTCATCTCCCTTTTTCCTCTTATGGCAACTTCACTACTACTAGTCATGGATGGCATTGGCATAGATGATTGTGAAATTGCAAAAGAAGGTGTCAACATTGTCACACCTTGAGCCCCCATTTCCACCTCCATATGCAATCTATGGCACTCTGTCTTCTCATGTTCTTTTAGTTGTGGACACATTTTAACTCCATGGCCCGCAACACCCAAAAAATGAGACCATACTCTTGTCTAGCTGCCTCTAAAATATTTCTCGTAGACATGACAATTCCACACCCTAGTGCTCCCTAAATTTTTTTTCTTTTGATCCACAGGTGTAACATATTGGAGAAGAGGTTGTTTTCTTGTTGAAAGGGCCCTTTGCATATGTTTCCATGATTTTTGAAGGGCACTTAAATGGATTTGGCTGCTGTCCACTACCACCCTCAACACTTACACTTATATTTCTACCAACTCATTCTCACTTCCACTCTCACTCTCACTATTGCTCATGCTTTTTTGAGATTGAATGCAATTTTGAACTGAAAAATGCAAAAAAAATAAAAATCAGACATTTCATTCTTCAAACTTTGAAAAAAAAATTGGAAAAAAATATAAAAGGAAAAAACTTACCTCTTTGAAGGATTTGCAGCCCCACTGCCAAAGATTGAATCTCTTTTCCTTCTATGACCTGTTGTTTCTCCTCTTTCAATGGCTTGCTTCAAACCCTACTACTACTCTTTTTTCCTCACACAAATGTTGAAATGAGTCAAAACGGTGAACCTATTTCCCTTTAGGGCAAGCTAGGAGGTAGGGGACAACAAAAAACATAAATAAACTATTTTTCTTAACTTAAGTGAGTTTTTTTTTTTAAATCCCTGCCTGTCGTTGGGGACATACAATTATCCCCATGACAGTCGAGGGATGTCCCAAACATTCCTTGTCGTCCCCAAGATGGTCAGATGTCCCTGGCAGCAAGCAAGGTCACCCCCTATATTTCAGGACTTTTCCGGTGGATTTGTGCATATTAGGGATGCCTAGGGGACATCCCCAAGACAAGGACAAGGGTTTTAGGCCCAATGATGTGTCCCCGGGTAACACAACTTTAAAGTCTAACCTAAAACTTAAAAGTAAATAAACTATGAATTAGTATAGTTCTAAATATTAGAAACAAACCTTAAAGTTCAACTGATGTTGCAACTAATTTTCTCTAGCATACTTGATTCCTTTCATTCTCTAATCTGCATTTCAGTTTACCTTTGCTAGAAGCATGCACAAAGCCCAAATGTCACAAATTTGGGGCTAGGTATGTGCCCGCTTCTGGCCAATAAGTTGGGGATGTCTCTTTCCATATAGTTATGTATCCAAGCAAAAAGGACACAATTGCAAGCTATAACATTTTTGTTTCCAAGGACAATAACCCTAATCCTCCCTCTCAATGATGACACCTGGTGTTTCTACATTCTAAGTCAAAAATCATTGATCTCGCCTTAGTTCAAAAGGAGGTTTGTATGCTTTCAAACATAACCAAAACAAATCATTTAGTTTTCTAAAGTTCCATTTCTATAAATTTTAAAGACATTGTGAACTCACCAAAATCGAAGATTGGGACTGATAAAAGTACTTCTTTAAACAATTTTCAATAATTGTGTTTGGAAAGCTGGTTAAGCATGTAGAATGCCTAAAACAAGTAACATTAATCTACAGCTCTTGAAAGCCCAATTTGAAAAACCCTCGTGTATGCATGTCCCTCCATTGGAAACCTTTGGTAAAGGGAGATTTGTTCTTTGCCCTTGTGCAAAAGGTTGGTTCCAAGTACTCTATACATCTTAGTCGAACAAGGATGCCTTGCTTATGGGAGGTATGTGGTTTTGGGACAAGGCCTTTTTCGGTCTAAAATCATGGTCCCAAATTGTAATCAATAATGATTCCCCCAAATATATATTCTTTAAAAGTACCCAACTGCTGTATGAAGGTTCAATGTTTGTGTTTTATCTTGATTTGTTTGTTTGAACTTCCCACATGCCATTCATGATACAATAATGTGAAATGGAATATAACAATTTGCAAGAGAGCATACAAATAACTCATTAAATAGCAACATTCAAGACTTCAATAAATTATTGATATTTCAAGAGCAGATTACAGACATATATAGCAGATTTTTAAAGTGATTACAGACCTAGGAATTGAGGCATAACAGCAACATATCAGACACCGCAAATCCCACACACAACAAGAAGTGTGACTCTTAATTCCCTTCGATCCCCAACCTCATATATCTCTGAATCTCAGTGTTACTGTAGCAAAATCAGTATTCACGGGTCCTGTAGCAAAATCACTATTCACGGCAACTGTAGCAAAAGGTACCAACTTATCATCTGCACTTCAAACCCTTGTAAAAACTCTATGCAAACTTGCCAATGAAGCCCACTATCTTTCCTGGATGAAAACACCCCATAATCCTCCTAACTGTGTCTTCCAACAGCGAAGAGAATGCTGGCAAAGACGGATTTCGTCCTCGTAGCCCAATAAATCAGATTTCCAAGAAATCCAACAGCATAATATTAATCATATCCAAGCCTCCTTAAAAATACTCTCACAGCCTCTATTTATCCAGTTCTCCAAAAAGCTAATCCAGCTTACAGGCAATGTGGGATAATACAAATAACTTTTATTTTAATATTATAATCTCCTCATTAAGTTGCCCATGTACCTTTTTTAAAAAAAGGGGACATTTAATACTTTTAACACTTAACTTTATAATCCCACTGAAGTTATTAAATAGCGATAAAGTTAAATATTTTAATTTCACTTTATAACTTAAACTTATCGTTAAATAATAAATATCTTAGACTAGAAGTTAACTAGGCCAAACATCCCTCAAATCCCTGTTGTGTCTTGGTTAGCCTACGGGACCATGAGAAAATAGGCTCACGACACATATATCCATGACTGGCTTAATGGGGGACATTACAGTCCGCCCATCTTGAAATTGCTTGTCCTCAAGCAATCTCAACTCTGGATACTGCAAAATATACTTTCCCTCCCAAGTAGCATCTTCAACCACCAAGTTCCTCCATTTGACCAAGTACTCTCTGATAGTCCTTTTGCGCAGTGTGCGTTCCATGGTGTCAAGAATAGCTTCAGGAACAAAAATAAGCTTCCCCTCATCATCAAAAGGTGGCAACTCTGCTGAAGGCACCACATTGTCTCCCAAAGCCTTCTTGAGGCGTGACACATGGAAGATATTATGCACTCTACTGTTGACAGGCAACTCCAACTCATAAGCCACTTCCCCAACCCTTCTGATCACCCTGAAAGGTACATAATATCGTGGCCTCAACTTCTATGCCCCACTCCTCTCGAGAGAAGACTGTCTGTGAGGCTGCAACATGAGGTATACCATGTCACCAACCTCAAATGATCTCTCTATCCTGTGCTGATCGGCATACTACTTTTGTTGAATCTGAGCTTTTTGCATATTCTCCTTCAGGGATGTAAGAACCCACACATGGTGGACTCTAACCAAACCAACTTTTTGCCTTATATTTAAATAAACTTTGGGTTTATTAATTATACTAGATGCGATAGATATTTTCCAAAGACTTTGCCAAGTAAATAAAAATGCATGGGCAACAAAGAATAATGTTGATTATTATAATTCAAGAGCAGCTGTAGCAAATCTTTATCCTTTCATTCTCAAATCAGTTTTACCAAGGTTTGCAATTACATCATATTCATTCCAATTCATAATATTTTACTTGAAATACAATCATTATCATACCCAGTGTGCAAACTAGCAAGAAGCTGGTTTGAAAGTGCATTAGCAACAGTATTGGAAAGTCTTATATAACTTACAGCAACACACCCTCATTAGATTAGATGCTCAGCCATGTCGGAGAAGCAACCAAATGCCAACGTATAATAGAAATCAGGTTTGATAAATCTGCACTAGAGAACTCTAGATATTTGCTCAAACCCTTGAAAATGCAACTCAAAAGGTAAATCACTGTAGCGCAGGTACTATTCATGTCATTGTAGAGCGGGTACTATTCACGTCACTGTAGCACGAGTACTATTCACATCACTATAGCAACAGATCAATAACTTCTGATTTTTCTTCTCCAATGAGCACCGATTGAACCCCTGAATGAAGTTCACAATCAGCAATAATATCAGCTGGTATTGCACAGCCTCAAAATTGCAGTCACTGAAGATTTTTCGTTCTCCAATGCTAAAGAATGGCAGAAACCCTAGTTGGCTCTTTCACCAAGCACGAACTCCAAGAAACAAGTTTTATAATCTTAAAACATAATCAAAATGAATGCCTTTGAAGCCCTTTTGTAATCTCTTCAAGAAGTCGACCTCTTAATTATATTTAATTTGCTTTTAAAATCCATTTTAGGTTTTTAATAAAAACCTTACAATATCTCCAACTTGGGCGCCTAAACCAGTAATATAAAACTAATGTACTTTAAGTGATTTTAATTGAGGGTCATGGCCTCATCGAACATAAAGTACATTTTTAACTTTATATTATTTAATTATCTTTAAAGTACCTTTAATGATAATTACTCATTAAACATTTAATATTTCGCCCATTCAACTAATTAAGAGGTCAACACTGCATCTGAGACCTGTCCAGGTGCCTTACTATATATAGTAACCTTGACTCCCCTGAAATGGTGACTTACTATAAATAGTAAGTATGAAGAATTGAGTCTAAAGAAGGCCAAACCTGAACCCAAACTGAGCTCTGAAGGAGAAAACACCTTGATTACTGCCAAGAAGGACCCTCTAACCAACTGTGTTTGATTACGAGGTCCAAGAATAGGCAAAACCATTGAACTCTGATGCTAATGAAAAATGGGCACATTACAGTCCTGTTGGCATTTCTAATCACACCTGTGGAATGCGTTTTGGAAACGGACAGCTATGTGCAATAAACTACTCTTCGAATTGGGAGGGGAAGCTCCCTCTGTTGTTGAGTTGCATAAAGAAAGTTAAATGAGCTTAATTATGCCTATCTTTTTGGTTCAGCTGCGAGAACACAAGGTAATAGAACACTAGATGTTGCAACTGAGGTTTTCCCTTTAATGAAACTAGACAGCTACAACTTAACCTACACTTAAAATGTTTCTATCCTATCAAGTAATTGCAGAGCAAGAGATTTTAGAAATGGACGAGATTGATTTTCTGACAAAGATACTTAAACAAAATTTTCTTCAACATACATTTAAGGCAAGCTGAAAAGAGATCATAAAATTATTTCGGAAATATGAGACTTTTATTTCAAGAGCAGCAAAGCAAGCTTCAAGATTTTGTTTCCTCACACTTCTAACACAAAACAGTAAACGAAAATCTGAGATATTTATATCGAGGGTAGCAATGCAAGCTTCAAAATTTTATTCACTCAAACTTCTGGAACAAAGATTACAATTTCGAGATAGAAAATTGTAGCAAAATACTTGCAACATGCGATCAACATGATTAACATGATTATAATTGACACATAACACATGCACTAAACAAGGATTTGCAGCTAAAGAGGCATGCAAACTTGCTCTTCACACAAAGTGAACTGACACTAAACGATAACAAATATGAAGGCATAAGCTCAGCAATTCTGTTATCACAAGCACGGTTAAAGAAAAATGAGAAAACACTGCTCTTATTTATATCTAAGCAGAGGAGTAGGGAACCCTAAAATCTCCTTGCTTTTACAACTACTGCTTGCCAACATGCAAGCTTTATATCTAATTCTATAAAAGATAAAACATCTAAACCCTAAAAAGCATCTAAAACGGAAAGTGCCAACTCGTGACAACTTGTTACAACTGTTTTCTTTCTATCCTCAAAGAATGGATAAGAATTGAGACAAGAATAGAAAGAAAGGGTGGAAGAAGCTTCTAGAAGAAAGCAGATTTAAATCTCGATCACATCCGCTAAAAAGCGGGCAATTTTATCTGTGGTGGGAGTGTTGATGCTATTAATAGCAAAATGTCGATTTCCCAAGATTTCTTCGCCATCTGCAATAGATCTCAAGAAATCTTCACTCTCATTGGCCGCTTTCTCGAATTGTGCTGACGTCATGGAAATCATCTTCATTCTTCCAACACTGTCATCGTTGCCATGCAAGACACTCTAAAACTCTTCTTGGACTACGTCAAGGCCAATGTATGAACCATCCTCAAGGCAATACTGACAAGGAATTGCTGCAACAAATTCTCTGATGAAACTAAGAGTATCAATGACTCTTTGTTTATACACTGCAAACTCCTCAGATATTCTAACATATGTATTTACCTTAAAAATATGACATTCTTTCCATTCCAAGATTTGTCTTTTATGTTCTCTTGCCATTGTAGAGCCATAAGCCATCTCTAAATCTGATATTATGATTCCGTGCATAGGCTTGAACTCGGCTATCAACAGCTCAAAATCCTGGATACCTTGACGTAAATCATGAGCTTTGTAGCTTAGCTGGAAGACGTGTGTTAGAATTTCTTTTCCTTTGAAAATGAGCTCTTCAATCCATTCCTAAGTTTTTTTTCTACAAATAACCAACTGCCTCAATAGTTGCTAATCAGGTGGTGTTTCTAAGACTTGTGGCAGCAACTCTGTCGTTTGTGAGGTGCCTTGAATAAGATTTGATATGTATAACCGGAGTTGACGATTTTCAGCTTTGAGGGCTGCCTTGTCTTCTCCATCCTTTTGCACTCTTTCTTGAATGTTTTCAGTTAACAATTTTAAACAAACTCATATCAGCATGTCGAGTACTTTTACCAAGGTTTTCCTTGACCATTATGAAATCATCAACATCCACCTCATCCCTGATTTTATCTTCAAGAGGCGTAGCTGTGTCCATGACCATTTCCCCCTCAAGATTCCTCTCAAAATGCATTTGTTTCTTGGCCTTCTTTTTGGGTGCTTCTTGATATATACTGAGGTCATCATCAATCACCTGATACGAAGGCCTTCTTCTCGTCCTTCCCAAAGAGCTCTCAAGCCAAGATGTGGTATCTCTACTAACATCCAAGGGAGGAATAATTGTAACATCAGCCTCTATCTCCTCATCTTCCAAATCAATGTGAATTGGCGAAGACCTAGGAGATGGTAAAGGATCTTGTATCAAAGGCTCATCGTGTTGTACTTCTTCTTGAAGTATGGGCTCTGGTGGAGGAACTTTTGTTTCAGCTACAAGCTACTCTTGTATAACAATTCTTGTGTACTCCAACCTCCTCTTGACACTCTTTGCTGATCTACTACCCTTTGTGGCCTCTTGAGACTAAACTTTTTCTTTGTTCTTTGTTTGCGCTTTTGAACAAGAGGGAAGAGATGAATGTTTCTTTAGCGGCTCTGCTACTGGAATAGACTCCCTTCTCTTGAGGATTAAGAAAGTCTTGCTGTAATCTACCACTTGTCGTGTCCTTTCTTCCACTGTACTGCATTCTTTGTGAGCCCAGTTGACCTATGGAAGAGGTTGTTGTTCAACCTAATTTCTAGTATAGGCTGGGAGAATTACATCCCCATCATCATCTAATAACCCTTCAATGTCTTCTGATAAACAATCTTTCATTTGATAAAGGGTGAGCCTAATATTACTTCTTCGCACCTCATACTCGTCTCTGCAGTTAGCCCAAAAGTCTTCAAGTGCGGGCACATGAGCATAGTTCTGACCAAGTCGAGTTGCATAGAAGCCATGGGGATTATAAGATCGTCTCTCGCTGAAAGGCTTGAGACCAAGTTTATCTAACTCCTCACCCATTAGTTCAACTTCTGCGGATGATCTGCAAGTGTAAATCCCTAAAGCAAAAGGAAAGCTTAAGGCTGGTTTCTTTTTAGTACGCAGACGAGTGTGCACATTTGATACATGTCTAAAGAATTCCATACACACTACTTCATCTGATGGATACCTCGGTAACATAAGAGGAACTCCTGAATAACCATACACGCTTAGGTAAGTGAAGGTGGAAAACTGAATAAACCAATCAGCCCATTCTGATATTGCAGCCCTGGCAATAGATGAGATGCGAACATGTAGCTCATTGTCTAGGTCACGCACTGTGTAGATTAAGAACGCTTCATTCACCCGTTTGTAATGATGTGATGCCGCAGTGAACTCCAACTGAGTGTAATAATTATAAACATGTTGAACATTTAGAGAACCCTTCGTGTTTAACCCTCTGAATTTACCCTAATAGGCAACCAAGTAGACTAGTTAGGAGACCATGTGGAATGCATGTCTATTAAAATACTCAGTTATCTGATGATGAAGGCAATCACTGATCAATGTAGGCCAGTCATAAAACTCTATCTTCTTCATGATGTCAAGTATCGCGTAGAACATCCAAGGCTGAAACTTTGTTGCATCCACTTGACCAGTAACCCGGTTGAGTAGGGTAATTAATATAGAAAATCCGTCCTTGAAATCTCCTCTCCCGATGTTCTTTGGCAATGTACTGCATTTATCTTTCAGCCACCTTTGTGCAATCTTCTTGCTGTATTTATCTTTATGTTCTTCCCATATCCTTTCACATTCTTCAATGTTGATGGTGACACTTCCAAGCCATGGTGGGATAGAGAAGCATTTCTCAATCATGTCTTGCTTTAAGCTACATATGATTCTTCCATCAACTGACTGAATTTCCCTTGTGGTTGGATTATAATACTTGATACAAGCAATTATAAACTCTAGACTCTATACTGAGAAAGGTATGGACGCTGTTGCGAGAAGCCCTGAATGGCCAAGATGCCTGATGGTGGTGTTGCCTACATCCTCCAAAGGACAACGTAGATTAAATACTGGCTTAATATGATGCAAGCCAGTCTCGGTTGTTTCAATGAAATCATGGTACAGCGCTGATTTGGTCTTGAAATCTGTAGGAATGTACTCCATTCTGCAAAACTTAAAGATTGACAGTAAACACGCCTAGGTTCTGACAATTTTTAGCAAACTTTCTAAATTTAGCTTGCTGATTTTTCTTCCTCAGACGGATGAAATTTTGGAATTTTTTCTAAGATATGGGTTTTGATTAGAATTCCATTGCAAGCCAACCCAAATCGTCTGTTTTTGAAAATTTGAAGTGAAGATTGAAAAAGCAAGAAACCCTAATTTTCTCTAAAAAAGGCAAAAAAAATTGGCATATGGGTATTGTTTCTTGAGTGTATTCTGGATGAACCCATTTGATTAGATTTTGCAAACACTGGCTTCTGATTGAAAAAGCAACAACTTTAAGTTTCTCTGAAAAAGCTGTGATATGGGTTTTGTCCAGAAGAAGGTTTAGTATAGACCCAGAAGATTAGAAATGGATGAATTTGAAGTTTTCTCTAACATGCAAAATAAAAGCAACTGCTACAACCTTGAGAAAATTCTTCAACAATTTGTCCAGAAGATAGAAAAAATATGGATCAGCTTGCTGAAAATTAATAGTATTAGCCTTCTTCACAAATTTGATGTTCTTGATGAAGAAATATGAAAAAAGGAGGCCTTCTTTGATTGCTGATCTGAAATCTTATGATAAACCAACAAGTTAGGGTTCTTGAATCTTGAAAAAACATAGGTTTGAAGTTGCTGCTTTGTTTCTCTTTGAAGACACCTGCAAGAAAATATGAAAAATAATGCATAGAGATGTCCTTAAATAAGTTTTTGCTTTGAAAACAGCTTTGAAACCCCTAATATGATGAAACCCTAAATTTAGCTCATGCCTTGAGCAAAGGCGTTTTTCTTCTCTTATGAAAATTTCGAAATTTCTCAAAAAATTACTAAGGCATGAGAAGTTGGGCGCCCCTCTAGAGGTATGGCGCCCAGTCTCCCTAGACTTAGCCAAATTTTCATCATTTTCAACTTTTGTTCATTTTTTAACCCTGTTTCAGCTCTATCTCCCGACTTCCTGATTGATCCGACGAACGAATTGAACATTCCATTGCGGAGCCTGATCAATTCTGACAATGTAGTTCTGGAGACGTCATCTGCTAAAAACTTCATTTGTCCCTTCGAAATGTCAGGTGCCTATCCTTTATAAGGGCGCCCATTTTCTCCAGTGTTAGACATTTTCATGATATTCAAATTTATGCTTGTCTTCTGACCTTCAGACGAATTCGTGATTCCAGGTGCTATGTTGATCAGACTGACTGGCTAACGGATCCACTGGATAGCTGAGATGATTCTGGAAGGCATCTCTTGGATACCCTATCTCTGGAAACTGACTTCTAGTGGCTCTAAACCCTAAGCACCCTTCTCCTTCAGGAGCGCCCATAGCTTCCAGAATTGGTTTTTATTTTGGATTTTCACTGTTGCTTCAAACTTTTGCCATTTCTCACATTTTTTCTCCTCTGTTCGGCTTGCGACATCTCATGACTTTTTACTCCGACGGACGAGCTGACGGATTCGTTGGAAAGCTGGGTTCAGTCTGACGAAGTTGTGTTGGATGAGTCTTCTGCAAATTTGATCATCTGATACCTCAAAAGTTTAGGCGCCCTTTTCCTTTAGGGGCACCCATCTTCTCCAGATTTAGATTTTATTATATGTTCTTCGTCTTCAGAGTCTTAAAACATCTTTCTCTGTGACCTCTATTTGCCTTGGATTTGTCGGTGACTGGATGATCTGACGAACATGTCGACTAATTCGTTGCGGAGCCAAGATGATTCTAAGCAACATTGGCTTGGAGGCAAAAACCCTAATTCTAGCTTTTGACCTCTTGAAAAATTGGGCACCTTTCTCCTTCTGGGGGCCCGCACATGGCTGGCAGTGTTAGAAAAATTTATCAACTTTTCAACTTTTTTACTCTGTTATACGTGCCTTCCTTGTTTGACTGTCGGAGTGGAAAATATTCTAAGGCATTGAAGTATGGGCGCTTCTTTCAAACTAGGGGGCTTGAAGTCACCAGACTTAGACAAAATTTTGCATTTTCCACTTTTTCAAACTTCCTTTGCATGTTCCTCGTTCCTCGTGCAAGTTGTTCGTTGACAGCCTCTAGTTGATGCTCGAATGTTTGATTCTGACACTTGGCAATTGTCTGACCTCCATTGATGACCTTGGATTTCCAAAAAAAAAACTTCTGAAAAAGCAAAATACACCCAGTAGGGTAAAAATGATCTTTTTATGATTTTGACTACACCGGCCTGATGAGGAAGTATTTTAAGCCAATCAAAATCAATCTTAACCCTAAAAGCCAAACTTTCTATTTTTAGAAAGTTCCTATTTTTAAAGAAATTTACAAGTATCTATTTCGTAAGAAACCCATAAAATGTTTTTATTTTTAGAAAACTGCTAAAAATAGAAATTTTCCTAAAATTTAGGGATCAAAAACTGAAATCTGGGTATTGTAGATTTGATTATTTTGAACCAACCCAAATTGCCTGATTTTGAGATTTCTAAGTTTTTAACCTTCATGCAAGACATGCAAACCCCAATTTTGACCTTTTCTTCAAAATGCCTAAGTGTAGTGAAAATTTTAATTTAGGGTGCAACAAGTCCGCCCTCCCTAAATTGCTTGTCCCCAAGCAATCTTCACTACAAAGAAAATGCACTCTCTGGGAGGCCCAAAAGAAGAACCGCGAAATGTTTGACTTTGTAGCACCGGCATAAACACAACTGTGCAAACATAGACAACAGACCAACTGTCCACTCCATGCACACTAAAACCGTGCATCGAACCCAACTCATGTACATGAGAACTTGAAGTGAACTGCAAACGAACCGCACCATGTACATGCAACAATATTCCCTAGTGAACCCAGGTCGGGACCCTGATGCACACAAGGGATCCCTCAACATACTAAAGAGTGTCCAACATAATATACCTGGATCCCAAATCCAGAATAGAAGTCTGCCATGTAAAGCACCCCCAGGCTTCCGTTGCTCAAATCTAATCTCAACTTCATTATGCTGAAAATGGTGAAGCAACCTGTAGGAACCCATCTAGACTGCAATGCCAAACCTATCACCACCTGGATCCCAATACAATCTGTACGCACATCCATCTGTCATAAAAGGACAAAAATATTTGGAAGCATCTGCAACACAATATCTCTTCGCAACCTCTGTGAAACCCCCATGGATGTGATAACTAATCAAGCCATCATGCCCACTACCACTATAACCTCCTTGAAGACCTGTCTCCAATTCAAACCCAAAAGTTGCAAACTTTGTCAAGTACACATCAGCATGATGGTAATCCAACCTCTGATCCTCAACTGCGCAAAAAGAATCATCATACAAGCTCTCTATCCCATGCGCACAAGGATTGTGCATCGAAGACATATCATGTATAGGTGGATCAAAGGAAAACCTGTAAGCGCCCCTTACCGTGTACACAGTGTAAAACTCCTTCATGAGTCCTATTTGGAATCCCCATGCACTGGAAAGATCCCAAATACTGCGATTATCGCCCAACTCTGAACTAGTGTCAGGAGGGAGATCGACATCTAACTCGAAGAGTGGATTATCATAAACCATTTCTACTTCAGACTCAAATAATAGATTGTTTACAAACTACACACCCACTCCCTGCTGATCTGAATCATCTATCTCCAAATCCCAGGAGTAACAAGTAGGATCAAACTCTTGTATCGGCTCACTCTCCTCCCCCTGAACAACCTCCTCTCTCCTTGCACCCTTCTCTCTACTACGAGAGATTGAATACAAACTCCCACCATCATTCACATAATAAGTAGCATCATGTGTGCTATCAACTGTGCACACATCAACAACCAGGGCACTGCTGCTATGTACCTCATCGAATGGCTCGACTGGTAAGGTAGAAGTAGTTGTTCTATCAATATCTTCACATCCTTCTACTACCAAAGTAACTGCATGTCCATCCAAAGCACGATCCTGGGATTCACTACAAATAAATGAATTTTTTGTGTTGTTTTCTAAGGTCTGATATGAACTATCAAACTCACTATGGCATGAATCTTCATCAATTTTTTTCCTATACACCCTCATGAAATACTCTACCAATCCAATATGTTCAGGATGCAAAGTGAAAATAAAGGTTAAGTAATCATTAAGTGAGTACTGTACTTTGAAATTATCAAGCATACTCTGATATCCCACAAATTTGAGGGACTTCCCGTTCATAACTTTCCCTCATCTTGATGCCATCCTGTTCAATTTCTTCACTGGATTTCCCTACAATACTATAACACCCCATAACTGAAACTGGC
Source organism: Sequoiadendron giganteum (assembly GCA_007115665.2). Lineage (NCBI taxonomy): Eukaryota > Viridiplantae > Streptophyta > Pinopsida > Cupressales > Cupressaceae > Sequoiadendron > Sequoiadendron giganteum. Next base: position 55,706,048 of record CM021110.1, on the reverse strand, counting down.
TGGTAATTGACGAGCGTTGGTCACTCAAATGTTGTCAATGTGAGCTCTCCGAAAATTTTAATTCAAACCCCAACAGGATGGCAAATAACCGCTCTGATACCACTATAAGAACCCACACCTGGTGGACTCTAACCAAAGAATAATGCTGATTATTATAATTCAAGAGCAGCTGTAGCAAATCTTTATCCTTTCATTCTCAAATCAGATTTACCAAGGTTTACAATTACATCATATTCATTCCAATTCATAATATTTTACTTGAAATACAATCATTATCATACCCGGTGTGCAAACTAGCAAGAAGCTAGTCTGAAAGTGCATTAGCAGCAATACTGGAAAGTCCTATATAACTTACAGCAGCACACCCTCATTAGATTAGATGCCCAGCCATGTCGTAGAAGCAACCAAATGCCAACGTATCATAGAAATCAGGTTTGATAAATCTGCACTAGAGAACTCTAGATATTTGCTCAAACCCTTAAATATGCAACTCAAAAGATAAACCACTATAGCGCGGGTACTATTCACGTCACTGTGGCGCGGGTACGTCACTATAGCACGGGTACTATTCACGTCACTATAGCAGCAGATTAATAACTTCCGATTTTTCTTCTCCAATGAGCACCGATTGAACCCTTGAATGAAGTTCACAATCAGCAATAATATCAACTGGTATTGCACAGCCTCAGAATTGCAGTCTCTGAAGAGTTTTCGTTCTCCAATGCTGAAGAATGGCAGAAACCCTAGCTGGTTCCTTCACCAAAGCACGAACTCGAAGAAACAAGTTTTATAATCTATAATGTCCCCTTTTTCACAAGCATCAGAGTTGGGGTATTAGCCTATTTTCCTGACCCTCGTAGGCTAATAGTTCTGGATAAAGGGTTTCTCGGACGGGCACTTGGTCATCAATTTGCAGTGTGGATCTCCGGAGTATGGTGGCAGGGTGAATTGTGGCATTTGGCACAATACTTGTGCTTAAATTAATGATACTCACCTTTTATTTCACCATCCTCGGCCTAGGGACCATGTGTCTTTAAAAGGAAGGGGTCACTTTATATTTTTCAATTACTATTCATTCATAAATTGAAAAAAGAAATAACTTAAGTGAATAGTGCTCACTTTTAGAATAGTGTTTTTTAATGCAAAAACTTTTAAATAGAAGGAGAATTTCGACCCTCTTCATGCATAGATGATTTTGCTTGATGAAAACTTTGGAGTGAAGCTTGGAGAAAGGAGGCTAGGGTTTCCTGATTTCTTGCAGTGGGTGAGCCTGGTAGGGCTTTGTTCTTCGTTCTTGAGTTGCTTGAGGGTGTGAAACACCACCTTAAAAATGCTGATCCGATTTTGGTTGCTTCAGTTGGAGACCTGTGTTGCTGTTGCAGATTATTTCGAGCTAGTTTTGATGGATTTTTGAACGGCCATAGTCTCTATTGATGTTTATACAACAGCTGTTCGCTTTTGAGAAGTTTTGGAGCTGTTTTTTGTAAGCTACAGCCAACTGCATTTTATTGAGGGTTTCAACCAGCCAAAGGAAAAAATACGCCTTTTCTTAGAGGCTGCAATCACACCCAAAAGGGGCGCCCTTGTCCCAGAAGGCTTCCCAATCCGGATTTGGTTGGGAGAAGTTCGTTATTTGAAGGTTGTGTGCATTTCTTTAGCGTGGGTACTGTAGCAAGTCACTATTCACGGTGATGTTTGGCTCTAAGTTAAAATGCAATATAAGATGTTAGATTGAAATCTGATGTAAGTTATATATTGAACGCATCTTATTATGTAATGAAGAAAACCTATTTGGCCACTAAATTGAGCATTGTATTTAAAGTTGTTTCAGTAGTCAGTTTATTTGAAGTTTCTATTGTATGCGTATGCTCTTTAGTACCATTTTGGTGTTATTAGCAAACAAACTCCAAAGCACGAAAAGGGTAGACACAAACTTAAACAAAATCAGACCTACAAACATAGTGAAAAACAGATCAGTAGAGTGCGGTACACTACATAATCTTCAAACATAATCAAAATGAATGCCTTTGAAGCCTTTTTATAATCTCTTCAAGAAGTCGACCTCTTAATTATATTTAATTTGCTTTTAAAATCCATTTTAGGTTTTTAATAAAAACCTTATAATATCTCCAACTTGGGCGCCTAAACCAATAATATAAAATTAGTGTACTTTAAGTGATTTTAATTGAGGGTCATGGCCTCATCGAACATAAAGTACATTTTTAACTTTATATTTAACTTTATATTATTTAATTATCTTTAAAGTACCTTTAATGATAATTATTCATTAAACATTTAATATTTCACCCATCCAACTAATTAAGAGGTCAACACTGCATCTAAGACCTGTCCAAGTACCTTACTATATATAGTAACCCTGACTCCCCTTAAATGGTGACTTACTATAAATAGTGAGTATGAAGAACTGAGTCTAAAGAAGGCCAAACCTGAACCCAAACTGAGCTCTGAAGGAGAAAACACCTTGATTATTGCCAAGAAGGACCCTCTAACCAACTGTGTTTGCCTACAAGGTCCAGGAATACGCGAAACCATCGAACTCTGATGCTAACGAAAAATGGGGACATTACAAGGGACCTTATAATGTCCTGGCTCTCCTGTAACAGATCCTTGGCCTTCGGTACTCTACTATCACCGAAGAGAAAATCCAGGAAGCTCGGAGCTTCATATCTGTATAGAACCATAAACGGAGACATCTGAATAGACATGTGGTATGAAGTATTGTAGCAATATTCTCCTAAGTGCAACCATTTTACCCATGCCTTTTGTTGCTCGTAGATATAGTTACGGAGGTATCCCTCAACCCACTTATTCACGATCTCAGTGTGCCCATCTATCTGTGGGTGATAATTGGTGCTCAGAGTGAGCTTTGTCCCACATAATCTGAAGAGCTCTTGCCAAAAATTGCTCATAAACCTGTTGTCTCAGTCACTGACAATGCTCTGTGGCAACCCATGTAATCTAAATACCTCTCAAAAAAACAATTTTGTTGTCTGTGTTGTCGAACAAGTAGACGAAATGGCGAAGAAATTCGCGAAATTCGTCAACCTGTCCACCACTACATAAATGTAATCCCTGCCCTGAGCCTTAGGAAGGCCTGTGATGAAATCCATCGATATGCTATCCCACTTCCTGTCTGGAATGGGTAGGGGCTGCAATAAACCACCTGGAAAGGAGTGCTCGTACTTATTATGTTGGCACACTGGACACTCCCTCACAAACTGCAGTACCTCTGCCTTGAGACCCTTCCAAGTAAAACGCTCTCTCACCTGTTGATAGGTTTTAAAATAACCTGGATGCCCTACGATTGGAGAGTCATGGAAAGCCCTCAAAATTTTCTGCTTCATAGCAGAATCTGGCACCAAGAAGATCCTATCATTGTAAATGATAAGGTCATTTACAACAGTGTACCTGTCATCTTTGATAGTGCCATCTATAATCCCAGAAGCCCACTTATCCTTAGCATATTCTGCTGAAATGAGTTCTCTCCAATCATCTGTCACTATTCCCATAGCACATAAATGGGGTCTCCTAGACAAAGCATCAGCAACAATGTTCTTCTTCCCTTTGACATAAATTATTTCAAAGTCATAGGCCTGAAGTTTGCTGACCCACTTTTGTTGCCTGTCATTCAAGTCCTTATGTCCAAGGAAATGTTTTAAGCTATTATGGTCTGTTTTAACTATGAATTTACTGCCCACCAAATATTGCCTAAACTTAGTCGGCACATGCATAATAGCTAACATCTCCTTGTCATAGATGTTGTAGCTCTTTTCAACACTCCTCAACTTCCTGCTCTCATATGCTATGGGGTGTTTGTCCTGCATCAAAACCGCACCAATGCCTTCTCCTGAGGCATCACACTGTAACTCAAAGGCCCTTCTGAAATCCGAAATGGCCAAAATTGGGCAAGTGCATATCAATTCCTTGAACCTGTCAAAACTCTACTAAGCCCTCTCTAACCATTCAAATCCATCCTTTCGAGTCAAATCTGTAAGGGGGGCAGCTGACTGAGAAAATCCCCTCACAAAACGGTAGTAAAACCCACAAAGACAAAGAAATCCCTTGAGCTGAGAGGTATTCCTTGGTGGTGGCAAATCCACTATAGCCCGGATCTTGTCTGGATCAACCCGAACACCCTCTGCACTAATGATGTGTCCTAAATACAACAACTCGGTCATCCCAAACTCACACTTGGTCATCTTGGCATACAGGGACTCTCGCTCAAGAATGCTCAACACAATATCTATGTGCTTCAGGTGCTCCTCCCACGTCCTACTATAGATCAATATATCATCAAAAAAAATCAACACAAATCTCCTCAACCGTTCTCTGAATACCTTGTTCATGCAAAACTGAAAGGTGGTCGATGCATTAGTCAACCCGAAAGGCATGAAATTCAAAATGCCCATAATGGCATCTGAATGCTGTCTTCTCCACGTCCTCCTCTCTGACCCGAATCTGATGGTACCCGGATCTCAAATCTATCTTAGAGAAGTAGCAAGCTCCATGCAACTCGTCAATAAGCTCATTGATACGGGGGATCGGGTACCAGTTCTTAATTGTCTTCTTATTCAATTCCCTATAATAGATAAACATCCTGAGTGTTTTGTCCTTCTTCTTCACCAAGACAACTAAAGAAGCAAACGGACTCTTACTAGGCCTAATGGGACCCATCTCAAAAAGATGCTTTATAGCTTTCTCGATCTCATCTTTATACCTCTTGGGGTGTCGGATGCAGTGATGATAACCGGTTTTGCCCCCTCCTCGAGCTCAATCACATGCTCATTCCCCCTATCAGGGGGTCTACCTGGAGCTATGTCACCAAACACCTTGGTGTGTTTGGTTATCAATGCCTGAACATTCAAAGGGTATTCTTGCTTTTCTTGCTCTGTGACCTCTGGCATCCCTAGAATCTTTGTTGCCCATTGGACCTGGTCGTGCCGAATTAATCTCTCCATCCTCTTAATTGACACAACTCTCGACCCACTATCTGCCAAACCCCTGAGCACAATTTTCTTCCCATTAGCTTCAAATCTCATTTCCATTTTCTGAAGATTGAACGTAAACTCCTCTAATGACTTCATCCAATTCATCCCTAGCACCATATCTGTGTCTCCAATATTAACCACGAAAAAGTCATCAATCATCTTATAGTCTCCTAAGCGCAGATGCAGGTTAGATATTTTTTGCGTGCAAGTGATCTTGAACCCATCTGCCACCATAACCCTAAAGCCCTCATGTGAAATATTCCGAGCCAATTTTTTTTTTTGTTTTTTCAATTAACAGATTTCAATCAATGCACCCGTTAAGGTTAGAGGATAAACCAAAACGTGCAAAAAGCAACTCTAACCAGAATGTACACCAGGATCCCGATGTGGGCAAGGTGTGAGCATTGGTCAGAGGATCTAAATTAAACTACTTATGCAAAAAGCAACTCTAACCAAGGATGGCGCCGATGATGGCGAGCATATGGTCAGAGGATCTTCTTCTCTAAATACAGAAAGGAACTCAACGTCAAGTATGTGCTACCCAATCCAATGCGGAGTGAGGGGCGACCATATGACGGAGTGATTACAGAATTCAATGCTTGGAATAAATGCTGAAACTGGAAATACTCGACACCCAGAATGTGCTTGCTGACCCAAGATGGGAAAGTAGCTACCATAGGGCGGAGGTTTATCTATTACTAGCTTCAAATGAAATTGAGCATTACTAACAGAATTGAACAAGTTTAAGAATCACTGCCAGTACTACTGTCAGTTTACAGAGTGAAGATTATACGCCTGTCAAGAGATTAGAACTGGAAATATTCACCATTACAATACAATAATAATTCTGTTTTCTTTTGTTTTCCACAAATCTGTATTTTGCACTTAAAACCAGCAGCCTATGAAAGTATTCAAATGCTCACAACTCCCGAGTGACTTGCTCAAATGACACGATTTCTGAAGCACAATACTCCCAGCAAGATGGCGCTCAAGCTAAGATCAGAAAACAGACTCTAAATGCATCTAATGAATTAATGCACAAATCCCAATGCAAGAAAAGGTACGGCCCAGCTGAGAAAATCGATTTCCTTTTAAAAATTGCAGACTCAACTAAAAATTCTATAACTTGGAGAATAGATTCGCCCTTTTCAAACAATTGGATTGAGACAATACCCAGAACCAGTATTTTTGTATTTTTTGAAATATGAATAAAAACATGAAATCTGCTGTCTAAAACAATGAAATATGCTGAGACCACTAAATGCCAAAACAGATCTACGAATGCAGCAAGCTAAATACGAAGCACAAACTAAATGCAACTCCCAAATTGATTGAATCACCACTAGATGTTGTCTTGCAAACACGAAGCGATGCCCAAGCTAGGAGGCCTTCATTCCTCGAAGCAGTTCCAGAGCCAATCCGGCAGCATAACAATATATTAGACCAAAGATGCCGAAATGATGCACCAAGACTCCCTTTTATAATTCTTCCGTTGACTTCACAAAACCCTAAAATGAGCTTTTAGGTCAAAACCCAATCCCCTCAAGGATGGGCGTACTTTTCCTTCAAGGCTTTAGTTTGACATTTTAATTAAATATCATTCTTGAAATATGCGCCCCTCATACCCTTGCTTTGACTTAGGGAATAATCAAATCATCTCTTAATGAGGGCGCCACCCTCAAGGGCCCACTTTTAAAAACAACATTAAGTCATTAATTCTAAGCCAAGGGTCAACGTTAAATTATAATAATTAAAACGTGACTTTTTAATTTAAATGACTTAACTTATTTCTCCGACAGTGCCCTGAAGCCAATACTGAAGAAGTCAACTGATCATTCTGAAGCCGGAAGTCAACCAACCCGAACTCATCTGGAAAACTGCCAAAAATAAAATTTACTAAAAATAGTAAATTCCAAAAAGTGCTTTGAATGCCGAGATGATCATATCACTGCGAAGCCCTCTGAAAACCCAGAAGGAATCCGCCATTTAATCCACCATCTCAGAGCAATGACCTCCTCAAAATTAGGAAACCCTAATTTTAACTTCCGACTAGCCTTCGGGTTCCCAAAGAAAGGCTAACGGTCACAGGAAATGTCAGGCTTGAAAAGGGGACATTACATCATGCTCCTCTGTCGATAAACCTCTGCGAGCAACAAACTTCTCATCAATGAAGTTGTGTGTCGCTTTGGTATCGATGAGTGCAATAAATCAATGCCCATCCAACATCCCTCTCACCCTAAAAGTGACTGCTTTCTGAATGTTGGACAACTGTGCAACGGTGCCATCACTCTTGGCTCCCTCATCTAAAGAGTTCCCATCATCACTGCCCTCTGAATCGGAGAACTGCCCTGAATCCTCTCCTGCTGACTCCTCTGCCGAGAAATACTCCATCTACTTGGCCTTAGCCTTAAGAGGACACTTATGGGATAAATCCCAAGGCTCTCTGCAATGAAAACACAACTTCTTTTTTCTGAGCTTGTTAAGGGTGTCACTATCTAACTTCTTGGTTTCCTCTTGTGGTTGGTGGTTATCCCTGTGAAAAGGTTTCCTATCCTTATCTTTCTTTGAGGGAAAACCCTTAGATTGAAATTTATTTCTGGAGGGGGAAGAAGAATCCATGTCCCATGCTTTCTGAATAGCCTCTCAATGGATCTACTAGTCCATCCATGAACAACACCAAAATCCTGCACTTAAAAAGATCAATCACCAACACCGCAAGCTTTTGAAACTCTGAAATGTAAACCTCCAAGAGTCCCCACTGCTTGAGTTGTGCAAGCTCCTTAAAATGCAGCTTTGGGTCCTTCTTGTCAAACCGCTCTATCAACCTCTTTGTAAACTCCAAATAAGAGGTTATCTGTGCATGACCCATGGTGACCATGCCATGGTCCCACCACTCGTGAGCCACTCCATCTAGATGTATAGGTACATATTTAATAGCCTCTTCCTCGAGCATAGGATTCAACTGTAAATAGGTATCGGCCTTCTGCACCCAAGCTCGTGCAGTCTTCTTCCCCGATGCATCAAAATAAGGCAACTGCAGCTTACCCACTTTCTTCCTTAGTTCATAATTTTGGTTTCTGTCACCAGTGCAGGGTCTATGTCTCATCCTCACATCGATATAATCCCTGAGTGGGATGGCTGTTGTAAAGTCAGGTCCTCCAGCCTCCCAATCTCTTCGAAGCTAATCCTGTATATCTGTGATCTACGGTTCAACCTCAGGTTGTGCAGGTGCTCGAGATGGGAAGGTAGGTATCATTGGCCTAGAACTCACAGTTCTAGTGGGTTGGGCTGCATGTGCGAAGTTATCTCCCACATTTCCGCCTCCATTGCCTCCATTCTGCTCATTGTTCCCATTATGTCCATCGTTTGCATTGTTTCCACCTCCTATGTTAACATTAATACCCATTTGTCGTGCCACCATCTGCATCATTAACTCAAGTCGTTGGCTCTGCTCTTAGGCCCTCTACTCTGTTAAACATTGTCCATGTGCCAATGTATCCAGTAACTGTAAAAATATCTCTTCACCAGGGTCCTCGGCATGCCTATCTCCCATGTTTCCAGTATTGTGTTGTTCACCTATATTATCTTGTGTTCCCATAGCCCTATGTTCCTCTTGTTCTGAATGCAACAATGCCCTCTTTCTCCTTTTGTTATAAGTATGTGTCAAAGGTGGTATATCATCAGCTGACATGACATAGTCTACTCATAACAAAACCCAACAGGATGGTAGGACTTAAGGCTCTGATACCATTATAGTGATTCCCCAAAATATATAGTTTTTTAAAGTACCCAACTGCTGTATGAAGGTTCAATGTTTGTGTTTTATCTTGATTTGTTTGTTTGAACTTCCCACATGCCATTCATGATAGAATAATGCGAAATGGAATATAACAATTTGCAAAAGAGCATACAAATAACTCACTAAACAGCAGCATTCAATACTTCAATAAATTATTGATATTTCAAGAGCACATTACAGACATATATAGCACATTTTTAAAGTGATTTCAGACATGGGAATTGAGGCATAACAACAACATATCAAACTCCACAAAGCCCACGCACAACAACAAGTGTGACTCTTAATTCCCTTCGATCCCCAACCTCATATATTTGTAAATCTCGGTGGTACTGTAGCAATTTCACTATTCATGGGTACTATAGCAAAATCACTATTAACGGGTTCTTTAGTGAAATCACTATTCATGGCTACCGTAGCAAAAGGTACCAACTTCTGATCTGCACTTCAAACCCTTGTAAAAACTCTATGCAGACTCGCCAATAAAGCCCACTGTGTTTCTTAGATGAAAACACCCCATAATCCTCCTGACTGTGTCTTCCAACAGCGAAGAGAATGCTAGCAAAGAGGGATTTCGTCCTCGTAGCCCAATAAATCAGATTTCCAAGAAATCCAACAGCATAATCTTAATCATATCCAAGCCTCCTTAAAAATATTCTCACAGCCTCTATTTATCCATTTCTCCAAGAAGCTAATCCAACTCACAAGCAATGTGGGATAATACAAATCACTTTTATTTTAATATTATAATCTCCTCATTAAGTTGCCCATGTACCTTTTTTAAAGAAAGGGGACATTTAATACTTTTAACACTTAACTTTATAGTCCCACTGAAGTTATTAAATAACGATAAAGTTAAATATTTTAATTTCACTTTATAACTTAAACTTATCGTTAAATAATAAATATCCTGGACTAGAAGTAAGTTGCCTAGGCCAAACATCCCTCAGATCCCTGTTGTGTCCTGGTTAGCCTACGGGACCCTGAGAAAATAGGCTCACGACACATATATCTATGACTGAATACATCGGGGACATTACTATTGGCGTTTCAAATCGCACCTCTAGAATGCGTTCTGGAAACGAATAGCTATGTGCAGTAAACTGCTCTTCGAATTAGGAGGGGAAGCTCCCTCTTTTGCTGAGTTGCATAAAGAAAGTAATCTAAAGTTAATTACGCCTATCTTTTTGGTTCAGCTGCGAGAACACAAGGTTATAGAACACTAGATGTTGTGGCTGAGGTTTTCCCTTTAATGAAACTAGACAGCTACAACTTAACCTACGCTTAAAACGTTTCTACCCTCTCAAGTAAATGCAGAGCAAGAGAGTTTAGAAATGGACGAGTTTGATTTCTGACAAATATACTTCGATAAACTATTCTTCAACATACGTTTTTAAAGCAAGCTGAAAAAGAGATTATAAAAGTATTACGGAAATACGAGACTTTTATTTCAAGGCACACAAAGCACGCTCAATATTTTATTTTCTCATACTTCTAACACAAAACAAATAGACGGAAATTTGAGATATTTTTATCAAGGCAGACAAAGCACCCTCAGGATTTTATTCACTCAAGCTTCTGAAACCAAAGGATTACAATTTCGAGACAGTAAGTTGTAGCAACACGCTTGCAACATGGGATCAACCTGATTATAATCAACACAACACATGCACTAAACAAGTATTTGCAGCTAAGGAGGCATGCAAACTTGCTCTTTACACATAGTGAACTGACACTAAATTGATAACAAACATGAAGGCATAAGCTCAGCAATTCTGTTATCACAAGCACGGTTAAAGAAAAATGAGCAAACACTGCTCTAATTTATAACTAAGCAAAGGAGTAGGGAACCCTAAAATCGCCTTGCTTTTACAACTACTGCTTGCCAACATGCAAGCTTTATTTCTAATTCTAGAAAAGATAAAACATTTAAAACCCTAGAAAACATCTAAAAACGGAAAGTGTCAACTCGTGACAACTTGTTACAACTGTTTTCCTTCTTCTTCAAAGAATGGATAAGAATTGAGACAAGAATAGAAAGAAAGCGTGAGATAAAAATGGAAAAAAAGCTTGGAGAAAGCTTCTAGAAGATTGTCGCTTTAAATCTCTCACATCAGCCAAAAAGCGGGAAACTGCCTTTCTATCAAGAGTGTTGATACTATCTTTAGTTGTATTCCGCTTTTCTAAGATATTCTTCTATTTTGCCATCAAACTTAGAGAATCTTCGACATCTTCAGCTTCTTTATGAGTTTTGTTTTTGAAAAACATCGTTGCCTCAAAAGATGACTCACTAATTGATAACTTGGCAGCTCTGCAGCTTTATGGATTTTGACACTTCTCTTGATTCTCCCACGGAAGAGTCTTGCACATTCTTCAACTAAGATGATGACATTTTATTTCCATGATGGTACCGAAAAGTACTTCTCAACATCGTTCGTTCAGATAATTATGATACAACACTTGTTTGGCTCTGAATTCGATGGGAGAATACTCCATGCTGAAAAACTTGAAGATTGACTGTAAACTTGACTATGCTCGGACAAGCTCAACACAAACCCTAAAAATCACTTGCTAATTTTCTTCATCAAACGGATGAATTTTTTGGAATTTTTTCTGAGATATGGGTTTTGTTTACAATTTCGTTACAAGCAAACCCAGATCGTCCGTTTTTTGAAAATCTGGAATGTAGACTGAAAAAGCAGCAAACCCTAATTTTCTCCTTAAAAAGCAGAAAAAGTTGGCATCCGAGTATTGTTCATGAGCACATTTTGGATGAACCCAGTTGATTAGATTTTGAAAACCTCGAAGTTTCACTGAAAAAGCAGCCACTTGAAGTTTCTCTGAAAAAGTTGTGATGTGGGTTTTGTCCAGAAGAATATTTTAGATAGACCCAGAAGATTGGAAGTTGAAAATTTTGAAGTTTTCCCTGACATGCAAAATAAAAAGCAGTTGCTGCAACCTTGAAAAAATTCTTCAAAAATTATCCAGAAGATAGAACGAGTATAAACCAACTCACTGAAAATTGAAAACAATGGCATCCTTCTTCAAAGATTTGATGTTCTGGATGAAAGAATATGAAAAAACAAGCCTTCTTGAGTGCCGATCTGAAAATTATTTGAAAAACCAACAAGTTAAACTCTTGAATCTTAAACATAAGGGTTTGAAGTTGCTGCTATGTTTCTCCTTCAAGGCACCTACAAGAAAATATGAAAAATAATGCATAGAGATGTCCTTAAATAAGCTTTTGCTTTGTGAAACAGCTTCTCAAACCCTAAGTCTAAAAACCCTTATTTAGCTCATGCTTTGAACAAAGGCATTTTTTCTCTCTTTGAATTTTTTGAAATTTCTAAAAATTCTACTAAGGCATGAGAAGTTGGGCGCCTTTTTTGAGGTATGCCATCCGTTTTTCCAGACTTAGCCAACTTTTCACCGTTTTCAACTTTTGTTCAATTTTCAACCATGTTTCAGCTCTGTCTCCCGGCTTCTTGATTTGTCCGACGAACGAACTGAACATTCCATTGCGGAGCCTGGTCGAATCTGACAATATTGTTTTGGAGACGTCATCTGCTACAAACTTCATTTATCCCTTCGGAATGTCAGGTGCCTATCCTTGATAAGGGCGCCCATTTTCTCCAGAGTTAGCCATTTTCATGATATTCAAATTTATGCTTGTGTTCTGACCTTTAGATGAATTCGTGATTCTGGATGTTGTGTTGATCAGACTGACTGGCTGATCGATTCACTGGATAGCTGACATGATTCTGGAAGGGGTCTTCTGGATGGTTTATCTCCGAAAATTGATTTCTGATGGCTCTAAACCATAGTTACGAGACTCGCCCGGAAGCGCCCAAACTCGGCGAGTTCCGAGCCGAGCACACCTGGACGGGTCCTAGGAGCCCAGACGAGGACGCGGCCGAGTCCGACCGAGTCCTGGCAAGACTCACCGGACTCGTTGCTTCCCGGTGAGTCCTGAGCCCTGGACGCGGCCGGTGACAGCAACAAAAAAAGTGCATAAAAAACATAAAAACTCATGTTTAAGTTTGTTTTTTTATTTGTGTTATATTATCTCCCCAACCCTAAAAGCAACCTCATTTCATTCATTTGGCAAAATAGGAGGAGAAGAGAGAGTTGTGAGGAAAAATAGGAGGAGAAGAAAGGGCAACCAGCAAGTTGTTGAAGACAAATACAGGGCCACATACCATTTGGGAAGCTTCATAACAGCAAGGAGGTGCATTGAGAGCTCATTACCAGTGATTGGGAGGAGTTTGCATTGCATTCCAAGCCAAATATAAGAGGTAAGTTTGATTTTTATTGGTTTTTTTTGTGTTTTTTTAACAAATAATTCATTGTAATTTGAAAAATCATTGTTTTTTTTAGTTTGCATTTTTTTTTTACAAACCCTACTTGCAATATAAATAATTTTATAAACCCTACTTGTTATTGCAGCCACATTAATTTGCAAATCAAAAGATATTATTATTTTCACAATGTCACAAACCCCAGGCAGAAAAGACCCTGCTTGGAAACATGCTGAAATCTTTCCCGGAATGAAAAAAGGGGAAGCAAAATGTAAATACTGCAAAGCAATATATCATGGAGGCATAAATCGATTAAAATACCATATTGCACGCATACCCATCCATGATGCAGCGGGATGCCCTATAACACCTCCTGAGGTTGTCCGTGAAGTGCAGGTGCATTTAGAAACTTTTGAATTGCAAAAAGAGATGAAAAAAAAACAGAAGCATGAATTGGTGAGTTTGGGAGTTGGACATGGACTTGGTGCTGTTGGGGATGCTTCTTCCATGCCTCCATACCATCCTAGTGCTAGTGCTACAAAAAAGACAATTGCAGACTTTTGGTACTACTGCACCATTCCCTTCCATGTAGCTAGGTAATTCTTTTTTGTTTAATTGTTTTAGAATCTAGATGTATCTCATTATCGAATTCAAATTTAGTGCAGTTAAAATCTTAAAACTTTTCATTTTACAATACTTATGTAAGTAACTTATTAATTTATTTATGACATGTTTTAGGTCACCTTTTTGGCAAAACATGGTTGATGCCATAACCATATGTGGGCCGGGGTTCAAAGCCCCTTCTGAAGATGAATTAAAGGGCCCACTTTTGAGTCAAAAAGTGGCAGATGTGAAAGCACAATTAGAGGAGCAGCGTGCAGTGGAGGAGGATTGGTTGCACCATCATGACTGATGGTTGGACCGATAGGAGAAATAGGACGCTGCTTAATTTTCTAGTGTCCTCCGGAGGTAATTGTACTTCCCTCAATGCATTGAAATTTGAATTTGATTTAGTGATTAATAATTTAATATGGCTGATTTTTGTTTTTTAATTTATTGAATAACTGGTTTTGCTTATTCTTTCAGGTGACACCGTTTTCATTAAGTCCATTGATGCTTCTACCCAATTCAAAAATGCCACATATCTATGTGAGGCTATAGAGGAGGTGATAGTTGATGTGGGGGAAGAGAATGTAGTGCAAGTGGTGACAGATAATGCAGCAAACTATGTTGTTGCTGGTAGATTATTGATGGAGAGGCACCCTACTATATTCTGGACTCCATGTGCCGCCCATTGCATTGACCTCATGATGGAGGATCTTGGCAAGCTCCCATGGATCAAAACATGTGTGGATGCAGGTAGAAACATTTGCAAATTTATATACAATCACACATGGGTGCTTAACCTTATGAGGCAATACACGGGGTTGAGGGAGTTGTCTCGTCCTAGCATCACTAGGTTTGCAACTAATTTTATCACGTTGCAATCCTTGATTCAGTCAAAGGCAGCCTTAAGGCGCATGTTTGTTGGTGAGGAGTGGTCTTCCTCATCGTTTTCTACAAGCACTGCAGGGATTGGTGTGGCCAATTGCATTTTTGATGAGCAAGGGTTTTGGACACTAGTGGAGGAGATTGTGAAGGTAAAATTTAATTCTTTATTATGTTTTAATTTTTAATCATATCTTTTATTTGTTTATTTTCATTCACACTTATTTGTGAAACATGTTTGCACTTTGCAGTTTATTGAGCCCTTGCTAGTTCTCCTACGAGTTGCAGATGGGGAGAAGCCCGCACTGGGATACATATATGAGGGCATGGATAGGGCCAAAGAGGCCATTAGATCAGTCTATGGTGGAGTTGAGGATAAGTATCGTCCCATTTGGGAGATCATTGATAGGAGATGGCAAAACCAACTTCATAGGCCCATCCATGCAGCCGCATGTTTCCTAAATCCGGCCTTCCAATTCCGCCGTGATATCCGTGGAGATAGAGAAATTCTTAGTGGGCTCTACTCGACAATAGAGCGGATGTTGCCCGCTGTTACTACACAGATAGTGCAGGAGATAGATGCCTTCAGTAAGGCATGAGGAGACTTCTTTGCACGTCAAATGACCATAGACAGTAGGACAACATTACTACTAGGTAAAAATATATTTAAGGGCATAATTGTCATCTTTTTATATTGTATTTTATTATTAAATGTTGAACTTGAAACTTGAAATGAGATTGATTTTGTTTCTTTTTCTCATCTCAGATAGCTGGTGGAGGTTGTTTTGTTCTGATGCACGGAACCTGCAGAATATTGCCATTTGTCTATTGAGCCAGCCATGCAGTTCATCTGGTTGTGAGCACAATTGGAGTATGTTTGAGCACATACACTCCAAGAAGCGCAATAGATTGACAGTGGAGAGGATGAATGACTTGGTCTATGTTCATTACAACCTTCGGCTCAAATACAGGAAGTTTTTTGACCATGACAACACCCCGATCAATCTAGATGAGGTTGATCCACAGTCTGAGTGGACCACTGAGGCTACAGATGCAGTCTTTAGTGACGAGGACCTTGATTGGGTGGACTAGGCAGAGAGAGAGGCTGAGGTTGTAGCCATGGCTGAGGAGGAGGCTAGAGCACGAGGAGACATAGCTGTTGTTGGTGAGAGTGGCATGGAGACTCAGACAGAGGCAGAGACTATGGCTGCAGTTGCAACATCATCCAAGAGCGTTAGACGCCTTCGTAGGAAGGATGCTGGCTCCACTATGCCATAGAGTCATAGAGTCATAGCTATTGTTTTGATATTTCATATTTGTATGGAACATTTGATGTTATGGATTTCATATTCCATGACTTTTGTATACATTTGACTAGTTTTATAATCTATATATCTAAGTATGCTATTTCCTTCAGCAGCGCAACTACAATTTGTGTACTTTATACTTATGTGATCGTTGTATACTTGTGTATGTGATCAAATTTGCTTTTATTTGTGTTGTATTCAATAAAGGGTGCTTCAAACAAGTTTTAAATCCTTAAAAATCTCTAAATTTTTAGGTTTTTTTCAACTTTTTTTCATTTTGCCGAGTCTGCGCCGACTCCCGAGTCGAGTCGCCCTAGCCGAGTCCAAGCCAAGTCCGAGTCTCATTACTATGCTCTAAACCCTAGGCGCCCTTCTTGAGGTATGGCGCCCATTTCTTCCAGAGTTAGCCATTTTGATTGTTCTTCATTTTCAGAGTTCTGAAACACCTCTCTTCGTGACCTCTGTTTGATCTGACTTTGTCAGAAACTGAGTGATCGTTTGACTGTGCTATCAGGCTCTCTGCAGAGTTGAGATGGATCTGAACAACATTGCCTGGGAACTGCACTTCTGATTTTATCATTCGATGCTTTAAAAAGATGGGCGCCTATTCTCCTCAGGGGCGCCCATGTTTGGCAGACTTAGAAACTTTTATACAATTTTCAACTTTCTTCTCGTTTGACATGCTTCTTTGTCGTTTGACTGCCAGAAGAGAAAAATATTCTAAGGCATGAAGGTTTGTGCGCCCTTCTTGACTAGAGGCGCCTGGATTCACTAGAGTTAGCCAAATTTTTGCATTTTTCAACTTTTCCAGCTTCTACTCTCCTTTCTCTGTTCCTCCTTTTTCGTGCATATTTCTCGTTGACAACTTTTGTTTGACGCTTGAACGTTTAATTCTGACACTTGGCAATTGACTGACCTCCATTGATAACCTTGATCCTCCAAAAGAAGCTTCTAAAAAAGCAAAATAGACCCAGTAGGGTAAAACTGATCCTTTTGCGATTTTGACTACACTGGCCTAATGAAGAAGTACTTTGATTCAATCAAAATCAATCTTAACCCTAGAAGCCAAACTTTCTATTTTTAGAAATTTCTATTTTTAAAAAATTTTGCAAGTATCCATTTCGAAAGAAACCCAAAAAAAGTTTCTATTTTTAGAAAACTGCTAAATATAGAAATTTTCCTAAAATTTAGGGATGAAAAACTAAAATCTGGGTATTGTTGATTTGGTCGCTCTAAGCCGACCCAGATTGTTAGATTTTGAAAATTTCAAGGTTTTGACCCCCATGCAAGACATGTAAATCCCAATTTTGACCTTTTTTGACAGATTTAACAGTAACGTGACTCATTTCTTCAAAATGCCCAAGTGTAGCGAAAATTTTAATTTTGGGGTACAACAATTACATAATCTCCTCAAAAAATACTTTCTTGTGTCTCTAATTTAGGTGAGGTTTTCAAACCTCCCTCGACAATTTTGAAATATCGAATTTTTCTCTTCCATTCAAAATTCTTTGGGGAAACTTATTAGTTATTTCCATTGTAGATGGCAAGTCAAATGGCTAGTCATTTTGCAAGTGCAAGGATTCTAATTGGTTTGGTTTGTCCAAGAAATTCCCAAACAAAATTTGTTTAAAAATTGGCAACAAGATTTGGATGCGACAATTTCACTTTGAAGGAATTGCCTTCAGATGAATAACATGTTATGCTATAGGAGACTTGGTTGCAAAATGTCCAAAGTCTTCTCTTTTGGTTCATCATCCCACCACCTTGAGGTAGGCTTCTCGATGCAAAGGGGTCGTTGATAATTGGCACTTTTTGATTGATTTTGACAATGAGGAGGATGATCTCTCAAAGACCTCTTCAAATAGGGCTTTTTTGGCTTCTCATTTAGCTCCCTCTTTCGATATTTTTTGCATCCTCTCCATCTATAAAAAATTTAAACTTGTCTATAGTTGGGGGATCTTCTCCTATAGTTGCTAAAGAGAATACTCCTAGAGATTTGTGGACAACTACAGTTGGGGGATCATCTCCTCCTATCATTCTCAAAGTTAGTACTCCTTCTGGGAATTGTCTCATGTTAAAAAGGGTTTACCTAGTATAACATATTATTTGGTATCCTTTTGTACAATTTTTCCTATTATGAGAAACCAATCTTTTTCTTCCATGTGAAGGATATGAAGCTCTATATTGATGTTTGCATTTTAATGACTCATATAAAAGGGGTTAAGCCCCTTGCCCCATATTCACTTCCAAAAAATTTTTTAAAAAATACATAAATTAATATTTATAATAAATATTAATAAAGTTATAAATAAAATTAATATTAATAATAAATTTTTGAAATCAAAGTTAAAACAATTATAAATATTAACATTATTGTGGACTTTAAACCTCAATTTTTTTAATTAGAAGAAAAAACAAAAATTCGCCTTTCACCCATTTCTTTTTACGAAACTAGTTCTACAATCTATGTAAATTTTATGCTCTTCAAATGATCGATCATGAAATGTGATGCAAGACATTAATTAAAAAAAATTACATAGTTTACTACAAGAAGCATTACATTTCCAATAACAAAAAAGCATAATAATGAATAAAAAACATTACAACAAAGACCAATGCAAATGCACCTCTCAAGATGAAGATGCTCCTCTTGGGACACAAACGCTTTGCATTGTGGAAACTAAGTACAACCAGATGTGTCTTTTGAGGCACAAAGGGTTACAATGCCTAGACACTTCTATGGGTTTTTGTTTAATATTATAGATGTGTGGTTCTACTTTTGCAGGGGCTTCGCAAGAACCTTCAACCGATCACAAGGGAGTCAGCTTATTACATCCACCATTACTAGCAATGGCATTCAGTAATAATCACTTATCACAAGGATTATTATGGCACTACACAAAATTCCATTCTCAAATGTTACATCCCAAATTGTGAGGTTATTATTTACTAATGATATAAAGGGTAGAAATGAATGTAAGGTGAAATTTGGAGATGCTTGTACCTTGTTGTCAATGTGTATGTTATATCACTTGATGTTGTTTCATTTGATGTTATCTCGATTGATGTAATTCATGGTGGAATACTGCATATATGTGAATAGGAGGTCAATGAATCATGTTATTTTAA